>JAJGOT010000229.1:155000-435000 GCA_022457155.1 Cladopsammia gracilis
CTACATACAGTAGATGACCTACATGTAAGTATACTGTATGATTGCAATCCTGAAGACAAAAGACCCTGCATTTTCAACTACTGCATTCCACTCGGCAAAAGACATGTTCATCTTCTACAAAGACTGGAGTTAAAATCTATTCCGTATGGAAACCCTCCTTTGTTTTTTTATAAGAGATTTAAATTGGCTTATCAAATAGCAAGTATGTGTAAGTTTGCATGTGTGTGTCTGTTATGCAATATAATCCAGTGTGCTGAATAAGAGTCATTAAAAAACGATGTCAAATAATCAAATTATAGGTTTTGTAGAGAACGTAGAGACACCACGGTTAATATTTCTTTTTTTTTTATTTGCACTTGAAAGCTGCCCCTAATCCAGCTCCAGGACAATTAAGTCACATTTAATGAACAAAATTAAAAGTTCATTATCTCAATAAATTCTGTATGTCCTTTATATTTTTATAAACAGACAAAACTGCACCATACCCACCTGCACCACAAGGGGGAGCACCACCCTACCCCCCTGGTCAGCCAGGAGGAGCACCACCCTACCCCCCTGGTCAACCAGGAGGAGTGGCTCCTTATCCACCAGAGGGTGCACCATCTGGTGGTACTGCACCCAACCCTACTGCACCACCTGGAGGTTCTGCACCCTACCCCTCAGCACCACCTGGAGGTGCGCCATACCCCTCAGCACCACCTGGAGGTGCGCCATACCCCCCACAGTAGTGGGCTATTAGGTAAGTCCAACTGCTTTGCTTGGCTTTAAAGGGGTGATGTAAGTGCTGTTGTTAAGCCCTGAGGTTGCAGACTGCACAAAAATAGCAAAATAGCCTACTGGTTATTGGTCTTTCATCGTTTTCAAACCTTAAGTTGCTGATTGTCCTCACCGCAGTTGCTGGACATAATAGAATGCTGCCAGCTACTATTAAATGACAGTCCTGTGATGTTGTTGTGACTTTGTTGACTTTTGGACAAAAGTATTAAATATTCATCTTTAATAGTACGTTTGCTCATGCACAATATGTTCCTTTAACACCTGTAGGAGAATGTTAAGCGATTCCTCAAAGGGAGAACTAAGCTAGAACTATTAAACCATAATCAGTGTTGTCACCCTGCTATTCACTTGTGTTACTAGAAAGCCCCCCTTTTGAACATCAGATTTTGTTATACATGTAAGTGCTTGCCACTCCCCATTTAGTTTTCAGAGTTAATGGTTTGTAATGTCACTCAAATTATTTTAATCAAGCCAATGTAAATATGTCTCGGCCAGTTTGTGGGGAAACTTGATCTTTCAATGTGCAGAAGGAAGCCTGCAAATAATTTTCTTCTCTTAGCAAGTCGTTTGTTAGCCCATATTGACCTGACAAGTAATCAGTGTGGTCGGACAATTTTGTTCCGTATGGTTTATCTTTATTGAAAAGACCCTGGTGTTCGCACAGGCGGCCCAAGCTCACTATTAGATTCGATTTATAAAGGTTTGTATGGGAACGCAACGGTTTTGCTTCAAAACTTAAAAATTCGAAATCTTATGTGAATAAAATCGACTTACCCTGATGCTGTGTTGTATTCTTTGTTGTTTGCTTGCTCCTCGGGGCGATTTAGCGCGATTTCGGCGAGTTATCGTTATTTCGGTGTTCCGAAATAACGATAACTCGCAAGGGTCACATCCCAGTTATCTAACAATGAGCTTGGGCTGCCTGTGGTGTTCGAAGCTAATTTGGAAAGTTTTCCATGCTTCACTGAGAGAAAAGATTTTCTGTCTGAGTTTAATTCTAGCATAACTACCCAGTCCGTCTGTTAAGCCAGGTTAAGCCTTAACCAGTCAAAATGCTTAAACATTTGTCCAATGACAAGCTGTTATGTGCAGCCTTGCAGAAGTACCATTATAGTAGGGTATAAATGTTGTTGTAGTTGTAAATAGGTGATAAACAACCCATTATGGTCTGTTAATTTGTAGTTTTAAAAATCGTGGTAAAAATTAATTTGAGTTCTCGGCAAATGTTATAATTATTTTGAAACAATCCCCGCCCCCTCTTTTTTACCCACCCACCCACCCACCTTCCATCCCACCCACCCACCTTCCATCCGACCCACCCACCCACCCACCCACCATCTTGAGGCTTTTACAGTAATTTGGCATTCCCTCAAGGGACCCTTACAACTGGGTTGATTTGTGTTCTCTTCTGTTACAGGCGCCTGATCGTTCAGTCATCTGAGCCAATGCACGAGACAACTTAAGGCAACTAACGCCAAGCTTCAGTAGCTGTTGCAGTTAAACTAGTTGAGATCAACTTTAGCCTGGTTTCCATTTGATCGGTGATGATCATGGATTATTATTAATTTTCATGCCTGTGAATGGCTGGCTTTGCTGGCCCTTAACTCTGGGATTACGAAATTGTGATCGCTGGCGATTATATGGGAATCAACCAATCATAGATTAAAGAGACAGTTTCCCGGCGGGGAGCTTGCTTTAAGCTTACTTTATTATTATCGTGTTCGAAGAACGCAATCCTAATTTCGTGTTGGTTGTCCTGTGGTTTATATGCAGTAAAATTTGAGATTTTTTGGTGGCCGGTCTTCCAAATGGCCGCCCCTATTGTTTTTTTTTTTTATTGTTTTTTTTTTCCTTCGAACGCGTCTCCATAATCTGTGATTACTGCTAGTTATTATAAAATAGGTAAAAAAATCGTCAAAAGTGATGAACGCAAGGAAATATGAACTAGAACGACAAAAATAATAAGGACTAAAAAACTTAAAATTCCACCAGAATGGAAACTTTGATTTCTTGACCGCCTGTCACTAAATCAAAATTGATGAACTGTAATACTGCACTTTTTCTTCAAACTACTGCTTCTGTTTTGCTCTATATAATATTTTTCTCCAATTTAGTTGTATATTTGGTGGCATTTGGCTATATAACATGAAAATTAAGTCAACAAAATTTCGTTATTTCGGCGGGACCAACAACAAGTAGCTTTATTTGCATGACTATAAATCCTTACAGTATTGCAAAGCATTACAACAGTATAACAAAGAAAGGGACAGTATTCCCTAACCCTAACCCCCTATTCGCCTCCCCCCCCCCCACCTCCTCCCCCCTCCCCCAAATTACTCGGAATCACGTGCCATTTCATCCGGGCCCTTTTTGCGTGACTCGGCCCACATATAACTCCTGATGATCCGTTGTCATCAGTGATAAAAATATTAAAGGAAACCTCCATTGTTATAAAAAAAATTGACGTAAAATTTCAATTCTTTTATAACAAATAAAAAACATAGTGTCAAACAAGTGGATATGAATTTCGTCTTCTCATGCACGCCGCCATTTTCAATGTCTGTGACGTCATATGGTTGCCTCTATTGCTGCATGTAAGAATCGAAGAATTCTTTTGTATGCAACAACTACGCAACCAATCACGTCATAAATCTTCAATGTGGTGGCGCGAGGGAAATTTATAGGCGGTATTGATAACCAACCTTTTTTGCACACTAAAATTAAATTTCAACTTGTAATTAAAAGAATCGGAATTCAGACTTAACATGTGTATTTCAAACAGTTTAACGTCAAATGAGGTATTTGAATGAGTCATGTAATATGAACTGCGGATAGAGAATGTAAAGTAAAGATCCTCGCAGTTTTTTTTTATAGCAGTGGACGTTGTCTTTAAACAGTCGATCATCGGACATTGTCCGACCAAAATCCGAAGATGCCCGATTTATTTCAGCCTCACACGCAGACGACCTTTGGACTCGTCACGCACTCCTCCCCCACGTGGGGGAGGAGCGCGTGACGACCCGAAAGGTTGTCTGCGCGTGGAACGCTAGGTTTATCTTTGCATTATGTTCGGCCATTTTACATAACGGTAGCATTTGATTCCAAAAATATGAAAATAGAACTGTATGCTATTTGTACCGTTTATTCTTCTGTAAAATCCTTTCTCGATTCGAGAAAATTCAGAAAAGGCCATGTGATTTGCAAATCGCCCTCTGGTGCATTGCAAACCGCAAAACTTCTATACCACGTCATGTATGCTAACATGTTCTCTTATAAGTAAGAACAATTATTACCTGCACTAGTTGCCTTGGTTTATCGTAGAGTTTTTGGACAGTGGTTTAGCATTAAAGCATTCATATTTTAATAACTACTAATACTGTTGGTGATTGTAGAAACAAAATTTAACAAAAGTACACATTTCATGCTATAAAACACTCAGAAAAGTACTGTTAGGGCCGATTTACACGGTACAACTTTGTTGCATGCGACACGCTTACGGCATGCTTACGACATGACTTGAGTTGATTTACACGGAGTAATTTGTGTTGTAAGCATGTCGTAAGCATGTTTTAAGCGCGTCGCTTGCGACAAAGTTGTACCGTGTAAATTGGTCCTAAAGAGCTTTCATTTAGAATAGAATCTTTCTTCAAATTCAGTTGTATATTTTGTGGCATTTGACAATATTTATGTAAGCGAAATTTGAGTATTTCGCCGGGTCACTAAGGGCCGGTTATCGAAACCATAGTTGATTAAGTGCAATGGTTATGAAACCTGAGAAATGTCTTTGTTCAAGCAAATGACCAATAGAAATGGTGCTATTAAGTTATTCAGTCATAGCGTGTGATAAAAAAAAAAAACAGAATTGTGAACGGTCAAGTACAGTTTAACATAAATTGTAGCTCCTTTGATCGCCACTGAAGTCTGCAAGGTTTCATAACCACTCCCTCGATTAACTATGTCAGTTTCAGTTTATTTAGTATCAATAGGAGAACCTAATCCGACACTGGGGTGGTCAGCGGTAGACCTGCTTATTTTAGTTATTTACATACAATTTGAAATTAATTTAGAAAAAGTGTTCAGGTGTTGGTGCCTGTATCACAGAACCAGGCAAGGAATTCCACACTGGAATGGTTCTTACAAAAAAGAGTTCTTATAGGCATCAATTGAATTTAGTATGTGTCTGTAATTAAGGTGGTGCTGCGTTCTACTTTATCTAAAGTAAGGTTGGACCTCCTCAGGTAAGTTTATAATACGAACATTGTTGTTTACAATCTTGTAAAACAGACAGAGGTCTCACGAAGTCTAACTTAGACCGGTTTAAGACAATTAATGGACACCCATATCTGTTTATAAGTGGGTCATTCTAAGTATATTAGTGTTTTATAATCTGCTATATGCCTTCTCACGGACACTGTTTACGGCAAGTAACGTTCAAATATTAGGGCTGGTCAGATTGAAACTGTTTTAAACCGTGGTCTTGTTAAACACCATCTAAACTTAGTTTAAATAACCGGTCCTAAGCGCTGTAAATATAGTGCTGGCTACATTAGAATACGAAATGCGTATATATGTCAAATTTCGTGTGTCATTGGAGTAATCAGATATTAAAATTCAAATGGCTGCGGTTACATGTTTCAACTTTTACCTAGGTAAACTCGAAACAGCAATAGCCAGTGCACGCGTACTTTGTTAATTAACAATAGCCCTTGCACGCTTAAACGTGCAGCGGCTATTGTTCTTTCGAATTTACCTAGATAAAAGTGGCAACGTGTAACCGCAGCTATTGTGTCTTTTAGTGTGATCTTTCTGGTCTGTTACGTATCTTTGTATTCTGCAATACGTCCCATGAAACAATCCCATTGTTGAGTTTCTGTAATTGAATAAGGTAGGTTTAATTATTTTTTCATGCACATGTAGCAACAAATTACAATGCTGTAGTGCAGTTCTATTAATTCTTCTGTTCAGTTGTCTTCCTTTTTTTTCACTTTTCTTATAGTTTAATGCTACAAGAACGTCACTTCCCGCGGTGTTTTTCTCTCGTATTTATTTTAAAAATTTGTCAAGTTCATCGATTTTCACTTTGCTTTTCTTTTGTGAAACAAACACTGATTATTTTTTGCTATAACTAAAATAGAACAGTAACTCATTGTAAATGATGAAAACGTTTTCTTGCGGACAGTTCTCAAACTCATCAATATTTCATCAAGTTTGAGTGTTTCATCAGGTTGCGAAACACCTCGAAATTGCTTTAGAAAACTCGGCCGCGCCTCGTATTTTCAACCCACTTCTCGGTGTTTGGTTTTTTCCCACTTTTCTTATAGTTTTATGCTACAAGAACGTCCCTTCCTGCGGTATTTCTTCTAAGCTTTTCTCTCGTATTTATTTTAAAAATTTGCCAAGTTCTTCATCGTTTTTCACTTAGCTTTTCTTTTGCGAAATAAACACTGATTATTTTTGCTACTCCTAAAATAGAACAGTAACTCATTGTAAATGATGAAAACGTTTTCTTGCGGACAGTTCTCAAACTCATTAATATTTCATCAAGTTGGAGTGTTTCATCAGGTTGCGAAACACCTCGAAACTCGGCCGCGCCTCGTCTTTTCAACCCACTTCTCGGTGTTTGGAAATCCTAATGGTTTGAAATTACTTATAACACCGTAATTTCCGGTTCATTCTCTCCAACAACAATATTCACTGATCCTCGCTTGTCTCTGGTCGCTACTGTTTCAAACTTTACAGTCTTTGAATAGCTTTTACTTGGTGACCCCACCTCCTTTGTCGCAAGCTCGGTGGAGGGCTTTTCGCCTTGAACATCCGCTGACATCCTCCCAGGCTCATTTGATTCTTCCCGTGGTGGGACGATAATAGGCGAGATATCTGTGGTTTTGGAGGGTCTTCTAAAGCGCTGGAATATAGACTTCCTGTCTAATTTGTTTCTTTCTATAAGTTTTTGGAGGAACGCTTTTCCCACTAGTGCAAACAGAATGAAAAATATCACTCCAAGAAGGATTAGGACGCCAGATTTAAAGTCTTGGTCCTCTGTGAAGAAAACATGGAGAAAACTACTTTACATTTTCATCAGCCAAAATGGTTAGAATACAGTGGCGGATCGAGACTTGCTCGATCTCTTGCATCTTGACCAGACATTTCCTTTGGAGAGAACACATCCGGTAAAATCAATTGCGTTCGCCAATCTGATTGATTGTTGGTGATATTCCAACATGTCCTCGAGACGAGATTATCTCATATCAATAATTGCTATTTGACACCGAATTAACGATTATAGTTAATTCCGAACACTGTTTCCCAGGACATTTCAGAAAAGAAGAAATAAAAAAAACATGTTATTTGGACTGCGGGATTCGAACCCGGAACTACCGCTACTGGGAACGTCTTCTTACCACTAGACTACCGAACAACAAGGCGATGGGAAACTATATCTGCAAGATATTTATTTGAGTCTTGCATAGAATATCATTGATCTACAGTGATTAGGCCTAAGCGCTGATTTCAAATGGTTAGCTTTTTGTTGAGGTTTGGTGATCAAGCTTTTTCATTTACTTTCTAAAATTATTTTCAAGCGAGTGATTTTATAGGCTTACTACAGGGTGTAGAATAAGCGCATGAATTTTATTATGTTAAAAAATTGAGGTTTGCTCAACCAGCAGCGTGGTGGTCCAGTGGTTAGACGAGAGGATAAGTCAGCGAAGGGTCGTAGGATCGTAGGTTCGAGTCCTGTCCGAACACTAAGCATTGTTCTTTTTCAACAAAAATGCTGATTTCCCAGAATTCCTTTCAGACTGTCAGTGTTCGGAATTAACTATAATCGTTAATTCGGTGTCAAATAGCAATTATTGATATGAGATAATCTCGTCTCGAGGACACGTTGGATATTCTTGTCCCATGTCGCCACATATTTTCTTTGATTTAAAAGCGTTATTTTTACAAGCGCGTCTCCAGGGCCTTCTCTTCGTTCAAATTGACCGCGCCGAGACAGAGCTGAATTACGCGCTGTGCATGTTTGTTACATCACTGCTTTCATGGTGGAAAATTTTTGAATGAGTCAGCTTCTTAAGCCAAAATTTCACCCTGTTACAGATGAAACGAAAAATTGTTCAAACTGAAATTTTAAAGAATATCGACGTGGCTGTCCAAGAACGCAAAGAACATTCTTAACCATTCAACACAGAGCTTAACCATTGGCATTGCTTTTGCTGCAGGGAAACCCCACAAATGCCGGCCATTTTAAATCAGGAGCCACGAAACTCTTTAGAACCTCTAATTTCATTGGCCCTGGGTATCATGAAGCTCTATTGTTTCAGGGCTAGGGTCCATTCTTCTGTTGTTTGTTCTATTGTTTTCTCAGCCAGTCCTGTGAGGCGTTCCGAGAGCTTCGTGGCGCCCCATTTTAAATAGCCCGCCGGTTGGCTCCAGGTTTCCCTCGCGGTCGCCCGCGTTTCGCGCCGCTGACTCCTTAGCGTTATTCAGCTCTGTCCGACGCAGAGAAGCCCCTGATTCTTGCCCATGGAGTATTTTGTCACGTGACACAAATGTTTTTCGTTTCGCTTGAAACAGAGTTCCAGATTGCAAAAACACAAACAAACAAATTGATATTGCTGTAAATCGCTGGAAATAACCTCATATAGTCAGATGACAAAATACTCCAGGATCAGTTCGATGATAAAGTAAGATAAAAATGGCAGAGGTTGAGTATGGCCATATACAAGTTAGGTAAAATCTTCATGTGCTTAGTGGCTCACAACTGCCGGAGCTTAACCCTATTTCCGTAGCATGAAGCGAATGAGAGTATTACTCCGAGTATTTCTGGATTTATAAAGTTCTCATTTTATTAAATGCAAAAAAGAAATCCTGCTAACACGTCCCCTGCAAAACGTCATATCATTCTTACCTACATTGTATACAACAAACCCAGCCATGAATCCTCGATTGCCAGTAGTTACCACTTTGCTTTTGAATTGAATAAATATTGAGTCTCCATCAATTGTTAGAGCAAATGGTGCTTTGGTACCGCATTCTTTAGATTTCGTCATAGATCTCCCTCGATTGAAGCCCAAATCTTAATTATGATGAAAAAAAAAGCAAAAATCAAGTTAATTAAGGGTCTCAATGCCGTCAATGTAACCGTGAGACGTCAATGCAGGTAAGTTTTTTGGAAAACCAACAGCTACCTAAAAGTGTTGTTGAAAGGAACGTGTCAACCACTTCAATTGTATTGCATTGGCATCATTTTAAATACCGTAAATCATCTTTTAATTCCCTCATCTCAAATTAGCCTCTCCCATCTCTAATAAGTCCCCCTTTTTGAAGAAAGAAATTTAAGCCCCAGCCCCCTCTCTCCTCGCCCTTTTCTTTCACAACCAAAGCAATAAACAACAGATTGTATTACCGGTACATTTTTACCGTACTTATCCGGGTACGAATTCGCATATGATACTCGCGAGCTTGGAGGAAATATTACAGGTACTAGTGCTAAAACATAATCGTAATTACGGTAATCATGAATGTATAACACTTCACTGATCAATCAAAGTATGGTTCACGGACGTTTACCCCCCCCCCCCCCTCCCCTCCCCCCCCACCCCTCCTTAGACGCGATTGAAATAAATAAAACCCCTTGGGCTTAATAGATGATTTATGGTGTCTCAAATGATATGGAAAATCAGTGATTTTTTCTTTGTGAAATCAGTGATCATGACTGTTTTATTTTCAAGGGTTTTGCTGTAAATTCCTTGCTGGGAGCCCCCTACTAGTCATGCGCAGTGTTTCGTGATTTGTTTAAAATTTACCTCCCGTTTTCACCTCTACAAAATCAGCTTCTGCGCATGCTTCACTTGACCTGACGTCAAAATCAAAGAACACCAGCTTCACATGTAAACCTGGCCTTGTGGTCACGTGCCAAACGCAATCCACGTACCGGGGGTAGGGTAGGGGCCAGTGTGGCGAGAAAATATTTCCGTATTTTGCGTTAGCATGGAGATCTTTGCCGCAACCAACTGAAAGATATGAATTATTTTTGAGGTTGTTAATCGGAGAAGATTTGTTTGTTTACTCACTGATTCATCATGGAATCATGAATCAATGGTATTTTCCCAGAGGAGCATTAACAAACTTGAGCTAAATTTTTAAGACTGCGCATTAGTTATTCCACCAGCCATGGCTGTACTCGCTTAAGTCAGGACACCCGCACTTTCATTTAAATGCCTTTTTGTTAAGATTTCTTTAAATAATTAATTCTTCCTTAGTTCTCTCTGTTAATGTTTTCTATGCAGAAATGTTGCGTGTACGTGGTCCGTCAGTTATTTGTCTCTGTCCTTACCATCCCAATTAACTACTTGAGTTTGTTATGTAATGTTATTAGTGTTTTTAAACCTTTTTCAATGTCTAGCATTTATCCCGTTGCACCCTTCTCATTGTACCTCGGACTCCCTTTTTACCATATTGTTTTGGGTTAATTATGACAAATTTTGTCACAGTAAGCACCTAGACTTGCCACAAGTCCCTTCCAATACTCGTTTTCGCTAAGTTAGGTTCTTATTTATCGAATAAAACTCGACTAAAAAAGCGAAGGTCGACTTGTGGCAAGTCTATAAGCACCTAGCAGGCTGCAAATGCTCAATTACTCAGCCTTGACCATCAGGCTGCTTGTTTTACCATCTATTTCAGACGTCCTCTTTGTCCTGAGATATTACCTTATCTAAAGTAGATCAGTCTGTATTTAGTCATGATAGGCTAGATTTTTTTTCAAGTAAAGGCATTATCTGAATACTTCTCTGGGCCTTAATCTTTTAAAAGTCTGGTTGGTGTACTTACAATAATCCTGAGATACAGCTGAAAAAAATGAAAAGAAGGCGATAAGTTAGTTGACTGAATTAACTAAGGTGCATGTTGTACGCGTTTTGATTAGTCAATATCCGTGTACTAGAATTTATCCCATTCTATAAGGAATAAAGCCAATCAGAAGACTGGAAGTCCTTTGCATATTCTGCGGTATGCCACGGGTTGTATTGAACGGTAGTTCCCCAGCGACTCATAAATTGAAGTAGCTAATGGTCTGGTCCCGGTTGTTCAAATCAAAGGGTGGATAGCGCTATCCATCGGATAAATCGCTATCCAGTAGATAAGTATTAACAAAATCCTTTGTATTATCCACTGCAATCCCAATCTGCAATCCCAATTATCAGTTAAATTTTTGGCCATTTCTCAGCAATTCAGTTAATTTTGACAGATCAGAGATCTCGGCTATCGGTTAATAGACGAGGTATTTCTCACAGCTATCCGCTTAAACCCCGTCTAGAGACGCTCTAATGTGAGAGTTGTGTGCTCTGTTATGTTACACTTCTGGATTAACCGATGAATGAGAATTTGGTTGAATCTCGGGGTACAGACCAAAATGCCCCTACCTGTTTTCAGACTTCATCGTAAACATAAGTTCGCTTAAAGACTTTTGTTCTTGGGCCATCGTAGCTTGATGAGAAATAGAACACAAACCGCGGTGATAAACATATTGAACTTATTCATTTTTGATAAAAAACTTGACGTTTCGTATGCTACTACATATATTTTCAAAAGTGTTTGTCACCGCGGTTTGTGTTCTATTTCTCATAAATTCGCTTTTTTTTTTTGGGGGGGGGGGGGGGGGGCAGAATTGTCAAATTATGCACACATCGGCTCAAGAAGACGATGCTATTTTGTAAAAAAAAAAAAAAAAAATGATCACATTATAATCACACATGCGACAAGACAATTTAGTAAAAGCAGAAACCCATTAGTGGGTTGAAACATGTAACGCGCATTCACAGCTTCCGAATATTCATTTTTTGCTTAGCACCATATTTGGAAACCCCTCGGCTCATCGAGATTGGAAGCAAGTTGTTCTAGCGAATTGATTGGTTAATATTTTGATCTTGATTTTCCAAATATGGCTGTAACAACTTCTTAGCAAATCGGAAGCTTGTTTTGAAGCGTACAAGAGACAGTTGCATGTTTCAACCCACTTATGGGTTTCTGGTAAAAGTCTAGTTACCTCTTGACAGCAATCGCTGATTAAATACAGCTTCAAACACGGAGATAGGACCGGGTTTAACTTCCATGAAGACATGAAACACTATTTGAAGGCAATGATCAGGAGAATATACCACAGGAAGTAATATCTGACCGCAAAACTTTCCAATAGACTTGGATTTATAACAACCGAGAAAAAACTCCACATAATCCCCACCAGAGCAGTTCGGCATAACTCCTGTTAAATCAAACCTCGTGAATTGCAGTTCTACATGCCGAGGTTCGGTTGTTTCCAACAGCTCGATATTCCACTTGCAAGTATACTCTGGTATATAAGCTTCATTCTTGGGACGGGTGGGGCTGTTTATTGTGCCATTCAGTCTTGTTAAACTTGTGTTGCATCCTACAAAGAATAAAGGAGATGTAAATGACGTGAATGTTTTATTGCATCGATGCTAAACTGGCCATGTCACCATTTTTAGCGTTACTTCAAAATGTAATTTGTGATAATCGGTATTGACATAAATTAATATTTTGCCGACACGGAGCAGAGAACCGGGTACTAGTGTAGTGCGCAGGGGCTCACGGTTCGTGAGTTTGAAAACTGTTCGTTGATAGATTTGTGTCATTCTACGGTCAGCCTCGCCGCCTCTAGTACTGTTCAAACAAGTTAACTTTCGTCTTAGTTGTTTATTGTAATACCTTAAGATTTGTTATCGGCAGTTTTAGCCGCATTTTAGTCGTTTGTTTCTTAGTTAAAAACACCTTAAAACCCCAAAGGTAGCACCACTGCATAGGTCGGGGGTACACGGTCCCTATTTTTTCCAACAGTTGGTTTTTTGGGGTTTACGTGTCCGACTCTGGTGCGCTTAGAGTTATCGTTATATCATAGTTCTTCGTCAATAACAAAATGTATCGTGGGCCTGGCCGGCCAACCTAGAGTTATTGTGATATTATAGTATAGTATATTATAGTAATATTGTAATACGATAGTCCTTTGTCAATAATAAAATGTATCGTGGGCCTGGCTGACCAACGCGCCCATGCCTCAACCTTTGAGTGTGTTCGGTTGTGTAGTGAAGGCAAAATAAGCCGAAAGACATATTTCTATCAGCGAAAACCTAACAATAATGGTCATGGTTTTTGTTCAATTAAAATTATTCTACTTGTACTCTAAGAGAAACAATAAGTGTCTTAACCCTTTAAGCCCTAAGAGTGATCAGCATCAAATTTCTCCTTGTAATATTAATGCCTTATCAATGAAAAAGGTCCTGAGAATGAAGGACATGATCACACGAGATGAGTTCTCTTGATATCCAAGCATTTTCTCCCCACTACTTCTATGGGAAATGTATGAACTAGAAATGAGAATTTAAATTTTGATGTTAGGGCTTAAAGGGTTAAGCTGCATGCAGATGGCCAGGATGGAAAAGCATTGTAGTTTTAAAAAAATTGGGCATTTTTTTTTCAGTTTAACGCCTCAAGTTCTGTCTTGGAAAACTCATTAAAACTCTCATTATGGTTTATTATGTCTTCGAAAATTCACTTTTGATGTCTTTCTCTTACTATTTTAGTAGTTTTAATTTGGGTCAGCGGTTTTGACTCAAAATCCGGCGTCAAATTCCCATGACGTAGCTCCTTTGAGCTTGGGTTGGGTTCGTCGAAACAATAAAAGAAAAATGAAAGCTAACTTTACAACTGTTTTGTTTTGATCTACTGGTCATTATCAGTTTGTGTCCCCTTTAAAGTATCTTTGGTGATTTTTGAAGAATAATGAAATAATAGTGAAATCCAAGAAAGTCAATTCAATATAGTGGATTTTAGCAGTTTATTACATCACTGTCTTGTCTTGTATTAGAGCAGTTTTCAATTGAGTGTCAAAAGTAATCACACAATTGCTTTGGTTTTGCATTGCTACGCTTTGTGATTGGCTAAAAAATCTCGCGCCACTTTCTCGACCAATCAGAAGTAAAACCAAAACCAATCGTGACTTGCTCGCACGCGTTTTCCCGCGCTTGGTGCCGCCGACATGTAATTGCTTCGAGCTATGATTGGTTCATTGGATTGTTTACGACTGCTGTGATTGGTCAGAGTAATTGCTTTGGTTTTGGTTTTACCACACTCAATTGAAAACTGCTCTAGTTTACGGTAAAGTCTAGATTCCATAGCTCAGAAGGAGCTCGGACACCTTATTAGACTTATATAACGGAGTAACTGGTTAGCTTTCAGTTTAGGTTTGGGGTAGCAGTTTATATAGTTAAATTTAGGACAAAGCAACCCGAGAAGCTAGGTGGTACAGTGGTACGGTAGGCTATGTAAGTCTAAGCCTAGCTGAGGTCACAGGTTCAACATTGAGTGGGGATTTTAGATTTTCTTTTTTACACTTAGTCTACGCGTCATGGGATATGTTCACACTAGAGCGAAACATGTTTAGCCTGATCATGAATGAAACATATTTTACTACGAAAAGTGTTCACATCCGGCTGCGCATCGCGCGAATCAAGATCGAAGCATGATTGAAACCACCACGTACACGAAGTAGTTTTGAATTAAGTCAGACAACAACACTTACTTTTTATGCTATTTATGCAATCATAAGTTCAAATAAGAGATGTTTCCCCCATACAAATCCTTATAATTTTGCTGTTACGCACCGGTTATCGCGACGCTCAAATTTTAACGGTCTTATAACACTCGTCGAGCTTGGGGTACATGTGGTGCAGCTCGAACTCCTAAGTTAACTCTGTGGCAACAACATTGTAATCAGTTTAATGTCATATTTTAGTCGTTGTAGAAAACATTTTGTCTGCCTGCAGATCAATGGCGTCTAAAATTCTTCAAAAAAAAAAAAAAAAATTAACAAACTCCATGAGTCCTATGTTTACATTTCATTATCAGACGAGCTTTCTATAAAGTTAATTTTGTAGTGTCTGTGTGCTGTCAATATCGCAAAAAATGATTGTATGGTACAGTAATTTTACATTTCGCAACCACCCTGAGTGAAATAATTCGTTTAAGATAATAAAAATAACATGACGTAAATAAAACATGAAAGATAAGTGACTGCAACATCCATTAAGGGATTTTACGAGTCATAAAAATGAAGTCATTTATTTTAATTTTCACAAAATATTCACAGAGATAACGCTCATGAACGCCGCAACAAAGACATGCTAATTGACTACTTCTTAACAAAAGCGACAAACAAATGCGGTGTTATTGCCAAACTGGGTATAGAATATTACAGCCACCGCCGCAAATTTTGTTCATTGTTAAGTTAAGTTGTCTTCGTACAATGAACAACAAAGGCTGCGGGCGCATTTAGGAGAGTTAACACTTGGTGTTTACATCAGATTCTACAGTTTTGTTGCTCGAAGTGAAGTGTTTATTAATTAATATTCACAGGAATTCATAAGACCAGAATTTGATGTAAACACCAGGCGCGTTTTAACACTGGTGTTTAACTCTCTAATAACAAAACATTTCAAAGTATTTTTTTAGTCTTAGTTTCGTTTGAAGCTGATAATTGTGGGCTAAATGGCAGCAAACTCTGAATCCTTTTCAGATTTGCTCAGTGCAAATTGGGTGAGAATAGTTCTTTAGTTTCTATCCAGTTAACAACAGATTATAAATAAAGATTATGTATGTATGTATGTGGAATCGCTTTTTTCCCCGACCTGCAAGGTACAGTCACACTGATTAATATATGGGGTTTATTCAGCGAAAAGTTGTGTAATACGGCTGGGTATTTATATACGAGTTAGTTTTTATTTTTTACGTTGCGAAAAATAAATACTGACGAGTAAAAATGCCTAGCCGTATACACATACAACTGAAGACGTTCCTGAACACATTCCAGAAGCCCGAGCTTAAAATCTACCCCGACATAACGAATAAATGCGACGACTGCAATGTGATGAAAAGAGATGAACAGATCCTATCACATATTCCATTGCGACAGGCTGTAATTTTTCTGTTCGGAAAGTTATTGCACGATTAAACTGAATGCTGAGTGGTACAACGTAACGCTGTTTAATTTTAAGGCAAAATAATGATTAGCCAAACCCCGATATCACGAAGATTTTGGTCGTTTTCCCCGCACAAAATCCGGCCTCATAACGAGGTGTCATTTGTAACTGACGAGCCACCGTACTTCGTTATATCGGGGATTCCACAAGCTATATAAAACAACTAAGTTAACATGCACACCTCTGTCCCGATTCTCCTTGGAACATCTAGCCAACCCAAGCAAAGAACAGCTCAAAAGGAAGACCAAACTCATTAGTGCTTGTTTTGGGGCTCAACACCGTCACAATTTATCGGAAGCAAAAATGTCAACAGCTGAAAAAAAATTTAGTCGATCCTGGATAAATAAATGTTTTACGGAGCCATTAGTTACTATCAAACAATACAGGTTTGCACCTAAAATATTCTTTAAGTGTCAAGGCTGCTTAATGTTCTAGTTTATGCAACAATTAAGTCAAATGAATTACCAAATGTGCATTGAAGAAAACTTACCAAATTTTTCCATTTTCTATTTTATTCTTGACGGTTTTTTTTTAATTTTACGCTTCTGATGATAATATTAGTCGTACTTCCTTCCGTTGTTTTGAGATCAAGGACAGCCGTTCTTCCTTGGCTATGTTTATTTCTCATGAATTCAAGTGCTGATTATAGGTCTTTCATGCAGTATTCATCTTTAATTTTCATCTCTAACACCAGTTTCTTTCAAGTCCTTGTTTCCGTATTATCAGCTTTAACCCGAAGAGTATTCGGAAGAATTAAGCGTGTCTTTGAAGCTAAATTGAATTGTTAAAAGATATAATGCTTTGAATACGAGACGGCTGAAAAAACAAACAGCAGAAAGGAACTTGACTGAGATAGAAGTTCACTCGACCAATAACAAAGAATATACCTACCGTTTTCTCCATTAAGGACGCCTTGATAAACTGGTAGAGAGTCAATTTTGTCCTTCGTGACAGTATTTCTGAACCGTTCACAGGAAGAAAACAGCTCTCGGGCGAAAAATTAAGCAAGTGAATAATTTATCGCGTGTTTTCACCGGAAAATTAAGGATTTTCCATTAGCAAAAATTGCTGCTTTCCGTTCGCAAATATGCACTAAAATTGAAGCTTGACAAGTTGTTAATTTTTCGGTATTGGGAAATAAACCCAGTGTGCTTTAGATTGATTGTTTCGACATTTAAACTTGATTGAAGTTTGCTAGCATCGCACTTCCGAAGCTACAAAGGAGAGGTTCCGCTGATTAATCATTTACCGAATCACCATGGGAAGCAGTTGTTTTAATACCATGGATCGAACGAAGTGTATTACGTAAATTTACATTTCAATAGCTCACAGCAAGAGCGTTTGTCGGGTAATGAAAAGGTTGATGAAGATATAGCTTATAGTTTTAGTTAAAACTATTACTCCTTTGTGTTAACCATTTCACTCCCAAAAAGCAAAATTCAAGAAAAATCCCAAATTTCATTTTGTAAAATATTGTAAAACAAATGGCACCATTCAAAAGTACTGCTTAAGACTGAAGTTTTATTGAACTGGTCACATCATAGGTTTTCGTCAACAGACTCAAAAGTTAGATCTTAACTAACATGTCTGCATAATTAACTTCGGCAGTGAAAGGGTTAAACGAAACTAGTCAGTCCTGTTGCGATAAGACAGCCACTTAAAAACTGCGATTCAGATTGAACGACAGTAATTTGTCAACAGCTTGTTAAAGAAACATTCACTTTGCTGCCAAAAGCTGTATTTCTGCGCATTATAGCAAAACGTTTGAGGAGTGGTAATACGTATTTCTTTACAGAAGTAATATGAAAAGACACCAAAAGGGATTGCAAAATTTGCAAAATTTGTCGCTAACTGTTATCGCTCAGTTCATTCGTAATATTTTGCAATGTGCGTTGGTGACAAGAAAGACTGAAGTTAATAACATAATTCAAATACGGAAGCAGTGCGGCTTAATGAAACTGTGGTGTGATATTTATGACTTGACTCAGTGTAGAAGAGTAACTTATTTTAATGTTATGCTGGTCGCGTATTGAGAAAACGTAGGGCTCAGAATTTAATTTGTTAGGCCCGGTTCAAACGTCGAACTTCACATTTGCCGAATCTAATGCAAATGACTAAAATCGATTGTTCTTGCTAATTTGCATTAGGTTCGGCACATGTGAAGTTCGACGTTTGAACTGGGCCTTAGAGACGGTATCGGCTTTGAAAAATATCTAATTGTGGGCAGGCATTATGAACAATTATGAAATTTTTACTAATTAGCCAAGCCTCGCTTTGAACACGAGGCTAACTTATAAATTTTTCTACGAAACTGTAAAATTCAAATGATAGGCTGGTTCTTGATGACATTTTGAAACCATTTTTATCTTCTTTTTAATCTTGTAGAATAAAATATGATGGTATGAACTATAGACAGTCTGTGACGCCATCTTAATTGGGTGTCCTTTATATCCTTTATATTTATATTATGTCCTTTATATCGCTTTACAAAATTCAGTCCCGTAAAAGCATTGTGTCCAATAATAAGTGATTGCTTATTAAACTGCAATACCGTGAACGATCTATTGCATCACATTGGATCAATATACAAACAGTGATAAGCAAAACCAGACCACTGCAAATACCGAACTACAATAGATAGATTAAGCATCACGTTTGTTTTTCCGGCGACTAACGGCGAAAATCCAACTTTTGCCGCCTGCCGTTTGCCTTTTTTACGTGAAAGTGCCACTTATACTTATACTTAGTAAGTATTGAAAATCGCGCGAAAAGCAGCAAAAACTTTGGACATGTTCTTCGTGCAATTTTCTATGCTGATTGTTATTATAATTTCAACCCGTGAGGTATGTTTGAGTCTTTGACGTCACTTTCTCCCATTCGCAACCAAGCCTTGCAACAAGGTTGATTAATGGCGGCCGTAAATTCTCGGAAATAAATGTTAAAATAAAATGACTTCTGATGTTCGTAATGGATTGAAATTTGGCAAGATGAGTAAGAAAGTCTAATAGTACACGAAAATGTAAAAAAATAAAAATCGAAATTTGATCATAGGGGCACTTTAATTCAACGTTTCTTTCACGTGTCACGAATAACTAAAAGCCTCAATCACGCGTCACGTAAAAATTGAAGGGGACCTTCTTCATTCGGGAGGCCAGTTAACAAGGTGCGTCTACCTCTCACAGTTCATCCATCTCGTTTCTCTCTGGTGCAGTACTCAACAACTGCACCACTTCATTCTACTGTCCTGGTCAAGTAAAGGATTTGTTTTAGTACTGTGTTTATAATCCTTTATAAGAGCTTTGTTTCGTAGATGAATTGTACGATTTTAATAGACTTTGCTTCAAGAGATTCCCACATGGCGTCTTTAACTGGCTGTAAAAGGTATAAATATTAAAATAATTTCATTTCAAAACGTCTGATTGCCATTATGACATTATGACAGCCTAAAATGCCAGGCATTTATTTAAATCTACATGTTTAATTTTTTTTTCTTTTTGCATATTGTTTCGAATACACAGCGGAAAAAACTTTAATAATGATTTTTTTTTTAAAAAAGATAATAATTCAGCAAGCCTGACTTACAACATACAAATAAAGTATTTGTCAACAGCAGAGCGAAAATAATCTAAGAGAACAAATCCCCCATAAATGGGCCTCTTCCAATAAAAAATAATTATTTAACAGTTATTCATCGAAGACGAGCCGAATATGAGCTGATATATATAACCAACGAGGCGCCGCGCGCGCGCCGAGTTGGTTATATATCAGCTCATATTCGGCGAGGCCGAGATGAATAACTTAGTAAATTTTCAAACACTCAAATAATCGGAAATTGGAAAAAAAATTATTTCCGCTCCAAAAAAATACATGACTGTCACGTCAGTGACAAGTGTCACATGACCGCTTCGCAAATCGAAAGCAAGTAAATACTAACAAGCGGCGAGATCGAGAAGAATGTTTCTTTCAAAAGTATTTTCCTTCAAAATAAGATGGAGAAGAATGTCAAAGTTTCCTTAAAAAATAAGTCTTTTGAACATAACAATTGTGAAAATTATACTGCGGACGAGGAAAGATTCGCCCGCCACGTGCACGTGCCATTTTTTTTTTCCGCGACGAGGAAAACAATTTGTTTTCGCGAAATTCGTCATCATTTTTCCATATTTGGGCAAATTAACTAATTTACTCAGATCGGTAGCGGTGGGACCAATCAGAAATCTAGAAAATCATTATCGAGAGGTAAAAAATTACTTAAATATATTATTAGATCGGTGTCTTACTAAGTAAGGATTCATGACCAGGAGCGAGGGGATATGTAATATATTCCCCTCGTGGCGTACCCGAGGGCGTAGCCCGAGGGAACGCCACGAGGGGAATATATCACGTATCCCCGAGGGACTGGTCAATAACATGCTTATTTTCTACCTTGTGAGGTTTTCTAAAACAAAGAAACTATTAATTTTTCGGAGAATAACTTTCCATTCAATTCAAATGCAAAAAAGCATGATTCCGCAAGGCTGCATTGGGATCACGGCACATTACGAAGCGAGACGGTAAACATGTTTTGCTTTTATCAAATTTGCATTGAGCACGTTGCTTCGTTATGGATAAAAGGAGTGAGAGAGAGAAGAAAATGTATGAACAGTACTCGTGGTCTCACCATGGCCCAACTGCCCGCCTTCATCTTTCGAAGATCAATGGAGTGGTTGCGGTGTGTTTTCCATGGGAAAGCGGCAGAAACATATTCAGGTTCAAGTGTAAAACGAGGCGTCATACATTATTGAAGACCCGAAACCTGAATCGAGGTACGATACCATGGAATAATGTTATTAACATTTTGCTTTTTGGTCGCGACCGGCAAGTTAATTACGTGGGAATATGATTGATGAAGTTGCTTTTTTTGTAAACAAAAAATATTGACCGATGCTAGAGCGTTTTCCTTGTTACGCCCTATTTTGTCTTCCCGTTTGTGTTATTCTATTACGCAGGGAATAAGTCGAGGGGACTAAGGCAAGGGGAATATGTCGAGGGGAATATGTTGAGGGGAATATATAATCCTTTGTTTTGCTATTGTTATCAGCTATTGTTTTTAGCCCCGCCTCTCCCCTGTTACAATCAAAGGCGCACCCAGCTTTTCAGACACTGTAATGAACGGGGTTATGTGATATATTCCCCTGAAAAGAGCAAAGAAAACCGAGCTAGGTGGAAAATAAGTGGGGTATACGTAGCGTGGTTATTTTTAATTTAATTTTACCTCATTGCACCTGAAGAAGGCTGGTTTGGCCAGCCGAAATATAGTACACCTTTTAAATTTGTATCTACGTTGTATCGGTCCTTGCTTCTTTAGTTATTTTAAAGCCGTCACCTGATTGATTATATTGAATGACGTCATGCAATTTTTAGAGTCAGAAGGTTTATTGATTTTCATAGCCTCCGCACGTAAACACGAGATTTCCCTTCGCTTTCATTTTCATAGCCTCTCACATAACACGCGATTTCTCTTCGCTTTCATTTTCATAGCCTCAGTCTCACATAACACGCGATTTCTCTTCGCTGTTCAACCAAAATACTTCCAGCAATGATGAGAGTATGATATAATGGTGATCTCTGTGGAATGGAGACTCAGTCCGGTCATGGGAGCGAGAATGCAAATATCCTTCACAGCATGGGCGCAAGCTAATATGAGGGGCACGGGGTTCTGTAGTTAGTTCATATCTTCTTGCCCACAGATATAATTAATAAGTCTTTATAATTTTCTGACTTGTTTTTGTTTAACAATTACGAGGAGCTTGGGATTGTGGGGATACTCAAATACAGGACAATGTTTTTGGAGTTTTGAACAAGGCATGTTTTTCGAACATCGTCAGTTCCAAATGAGCTACAAAGAAATTACAGAAATTTTTATAATGAGGCTGTTACAGCAATAACAAGAGCAAATAATTGCAAACAAATTACAAAGAATTTTTAAAAACTAAAAAGTGACGTAACAAAAGTGAAAAAAAAAATGAAAAAAATGCTACAACACTGGAATAAATTAAACCGAAGGAGTTAAATTAACATGATAAATTAACTTTAAAATATTTAAAGTAGGTTGTTAATATTTTAACTAGTCCGCTTCTATCCAGATTGGGATATGTGAATTGTTGCAACCATTCCTATTGTAACCTATTGTTTTCGCGTTTGTCACATGATCATCCGTTCCGTGCTTGTCATTCGTCTCGCGTCAGTCGCAGATCAAGAAGTATTTTTTATTTTCTCTAAAAAAAAACTGAAAAACGTTACGGGGGGCATCACTGGAAAAGTTGAAAATTTACATTGTATGTAAATAACATGTAAATAACATGTAAAGATACTGTAAATGATAATTTACATGCTAATTCCCCTTTTACATGTTATTGTCAAACCTGTAAATAACATGTAAATATTTTGAGTGAAACATGTAAATTCAAGAGAAGATCCTGTAAATAACATGTAAATCGAAAAAGGGAGCCTGTAAGGAACCCTGTAAATAACATGTAAATCGAAAGGGGTGGCTATCATGTAAATAACATGTAAATCGAAAAAGGGGGCTATCCTGTAAATAACATGTAAATCGAAAAAAGGAAGCCTGTAAATAACATGTAAATCGAAAAAGGGGGGCTATCCTGTAAATAACATGTAAATCGAAAAAGGGGGCCTATCATGTAAATAACATGTAAATCGAAAAAGGGGAGCTATCATGTAAATAACATGTAAATCGAAAAAGGGGGCTATCCTGTAAATAACATGTAAATCGAAAAAGTGGGGCTATCCTGTAAATAACATGTAAATCGAAAAAGAAAGCCTGTAAGGAACCATGTAAAAACATGTTAATCGAAAAGGGTGACTATCGTGTAAATAACATAAATAGAAAAATAGTATAGAAAAATAGATAAATATATTTTATTTATCAATGCTATGTCAAACATTTTTGCAACACCATACCATAATTTCAAGACCTTACTGTTTAGACAAGTACAGCTGTTAGTCTAGCAATGCAATAGTCTCAATTTATTTCGATTTAATGCTGATTCCTTATCACATAAAATATTTCATGCCACAAAAATGAATACAACTTTACAGTTTTAGACGGAATGTGCAAGGCATGTCAGTTTAAATACATACATGTTAATAATAATCTTTTTTTGAGGATGCCAACTTCACCACAGAGGGGTCCTCTAAAAGACTATAAGATGTCAATTTTCTTTCACTTGTTGAAAAAAAGATCATGAACATCTGTGGCCCTGGCCAAATGGAGAGACAAGTCGACATCGGTAATAAGTTACATCAATAACTTTCATTCAATTCGAATAAGCATAGATTCTTGTGGAAGTTGATGCAAGTTTTTAATACCAGTTAATGAACCACAGCAAGTTATCGCAAGTTGCTGTCACTACTGTTTACCTTGGTTTGGGTGTATGTGCGAGACTACATGTACATTGAAATGGTTTGTTTACAACTTGGAACAACTTGCATCTAGACATATACTTGCAGTCAGTTTGGCCAGGGCTTAAATGGGTATTTTTCTGCCTATGACTAAATAATATTAAGGCAAGTTTTAACAAGAATTTGTCAAAATATATTTCCATTTGTCATGTAAACACAATGGCTGCTGACTATGACAGTCTTTTGTCATAAAAACTGGCATTTTATGCCTATTATAACTATATAACTCAAATGCTATTTTAAGTAGAACCTATATGGCACAGTAACTGATCACTTTTTAGCATTTTTTTGTTTGTTTGCATTGTTCCTTTCAAAGAGCTACATGTACACTGTACAGTGTACATTGACTGCAGCTTTGGTATCTTTTTCTGCCAGAGCTTGGCCATGGGGATGCTCTTTCTCTTGAAGCCTAAGGAACAAAACAAAAAACAGCTGCAGTGAGAAGACGTGTCTTGTAGTAGTATGCCTAAATACAGTCAAACCTCTATTAAGCGGTCAACCTTGGGGAATAGCCAACTGACCGCTTGATAGAGGAGATTGCTTAAATGCGGTCAAGTTTGCAGTAAACATGGGGAGCGAATTAATTCCGGGCATTTGTTAAGTGACTGCTTAATAGAGGGTCGCTTAATAGAGACTGTAACTAAGGCAACTGCCCTTTGCGTCCAGTTATTTTTTACCAAAGAAAAGTGGGCAGCACACAGCAGCTGATCTTGCTTTACTAGACCAGTTTCATCTGATACATGTTAGTAGAGACTTCATCAGGGATTTTGAACAAGATTATGTGTGGAACTTATTTTGTATACAACATTTACACTTCAACATTACATACAAGTAACACTGACAAGAATTAGAAGTATTGTCATTTACAGTAGGTAAATAAGAGAGCAGGTCCAAGGTTTTTGTCTGTTGCTAGGGCAAAAATAATTTAAAATTTATCAGCCAGGTTAATTTAGCATTTCTCCTTTAATTAATATGCCAGGTACCTGCAGCCTATGAATATAATTATGCCAAAATGGCATTAAAGATCTGACAAAAATGCTTTCACTTGCTGAACTGGAGCTACAATCTGTAATCAGTATAAATGTGGTCACTCAAAGGTACTTGCATGATAACATACTGTCACCTGCAACTGGCCTGTGCATAAGATTTTACATTATGAAAAACCTAGTGGAAACTACATGTAAAGCTCATTTTTAATAACAATTTAAAGGCCACAACATCCCAGTTATACATGTTAGTCCTGGGCTTATACAAATTTGTAAGAGTTTATTGAATGATAAGTACAAAATATTGTGATACAGTACTGTTCAATTGTTTCAGTCAGTTTATGTTCTTTATGTAACGAATTGTTGTGGAGGAGATGTGGAAGCTTAATCCAGAAGGGGGTATTACTGGAAGAATTTTGTTGGCCTATTATTAACAGGGTGGGCTTATAACCAGGATTTTAAGTTAACAATAAACATGAGTATGGAAAATCCAGCGACAAGTTATGGACTTTGGATCAAAGGTTTCTTATTAACACAGTGATCACAATCCAATTTCTCCAAAGAATATCAATAAAACACACCCATGAGTTTCTGAGAATGGGGAACTGATAAAAAAAAAAAACAGTCACCAAGGGACAATGAATAAAATGCTGGTCCCTGAATAAACACCAGGTTCAAATTTTTCTGGGTTAACAAGACCAAGTTTTAAACAAAGACCAGGGACATTTAACTCAAGAAAATACACAATGAATGATAAATTTAGGTGCAGTTTATCAGATTTGACCATGAATGTTTGGCAGGGTAAATTAATTGTGTCTACATCAAAAGAAAACAACACCAAATTATGTTATTCCATACAGTAGTCATGAACTACATGTAAAACACTGATTTTGAGATCAGACCTAAGGATCCCATTTGAATAATGTTTAGTGCTGCAGCAAAATATTAACACAAACATTGTACATGTAGGTGCCAATGTCAGTTACTTAGGTGCCTAATTGCTACCAGGCTCCTGTTAGAAAGCAGCCTTATAATATTGTGTACATGGAAATATAACATATTCAATAATTATTCTCTCACCATAAAAAGCTCTCCTTGAATCTCTTTGAATAATGCCATTTCTAATAGGAGAAAAGAAATCAGAAATTACATGTTAATTAATTGTATTTGAAATTGAGAAAATATGAAGCATACTTCCACATCACTGCTTTAACATTAAATATACTATCCTCAGAGTCACTATTTAATATAACCAGTGAATAGATGGGTATATGGTTGATGTGAATAATATACATGAACATAGCCAAACCCGCGAAATAAAAGGGGGCTGGACTGTCCAACTCGTGCAAATCAGCAAAATCTATTGTTCTTGCTCATTTGCATTAGATTCGGCATGGGGCTTTGCCCTTTTATACCGCAGGTTCATGTTTAAGAATAAAAAGTGACTTGTAAATACAGTGTACAAAAGGAGGATTTTACTATCTTCCCGGCATGCATTGCAAGCAAACTATATTATCAAAAGGCGGTGACCTGCAAGCAACTCATTTTACACAGATGCCATTGAGGTTGGAGGTCAGTTGGTCATAGCAGAAGAAATGTTAACCTTTTTATTGTGTTCACCTCTACAGAATATTTTCCATTTTGGGTTATGTTTACATTTTGCTTTAAGGCCGCTTAAATTCCCAGAGGGGTCGAAACCCTTAATCGGCATTGCATGGATATATGCTTGAAATCTCTTCACAGATTCGTGGAATCAATAAACCTTCTTGCCATTTCAAAACAATGCCGGTTTATATTAGAAGAAATATCCATGTATTTGCTTGCTTTGACTTATTGAATCGAACACTGGTTGTGTTGTTTTTAGTTCAAAATCAATCTTCACTTTTCTCACAATTTTCTGAATTTTCTATGGTACAAGCATTAATCATTCAGAATTATTTCATTTTTTCCTGTGACGAACATAAAACTCTCATCAGAAGTCATTCACCTGAATTTTAACCAAAGCATGCTGGACAGACGGTGATATCCTCCTTTCAGTTTCAAGACAGAGCAATTTACAGCTCTTATTAATTTTGCTTTTGTCTTGGTGCATATTCACACTCTAAAATACTACAAGCAACAATACAAATAATATTTGATGGGCGATCAGTATCCATATATGATAAAAGGTGTTTAAAAAAATGTTGAAGCTGATCTAGATAAAGATTCTTAATTTAGTTTTAGCATATTACACTTGAACTGCATATTTTAGTTACTCTGATGAAGACCGCAGCTGCAGTCGAAAATTCAGTCTTTTAACGATATATAATTTTTATCTAGATCAGCTTCAATGTTTTTATAAACACCTTTTATCATAAATACAAATAATAATACAGTGTAAAGAAAATTTCTGTGAACCCAAAATTACCTAGCTTGCACTTTATACTGATACTAAAAATTTCAAGTTACACTGTAATGTAAACCTACAGTACACCACCATACATGTACAGTGTATAAGAAAAACACCCTCACCTCTCTATACAGTTACATGTACACCTGGTTATTTATTACTCAATAATGTGTTTCTTTTAACTGATTAGAATATTTAATTTCACATTGGGAGTTTAAAAAGAATGATGCAATCCATTCACAATTACAGTGAATGAACATTATTTTTGAATAATGTGCCGAAAGCGGTGACCAATAATTTTTAACTTTAATACTCCATAGTACAATGTTCAAGTCAATCCCACTCAAGACCAACAGGGTATTTTTATGAAAGGGTACTTTCTAAGTGATCAACCAAGTTACAATCTTGGACGTTATAAAATTCAGACTGCAGATTGCAGACTGACATAAGTGCATATTACATGTAGGTATCAAGTGCAGTCTGCTGACTGGGTACAAAATGCAGACTGACCAAAACTGTCACTTCATCCTAATTTATGACTTAATCTATCAAGTAATCTGCTGCAAAACTATCCTTCTAAGCCTTCAAGTAGATGTCTCATAGTTTCTTCTTTCTGACAGTATCCTATTTTCCACAATCACACAGGATACAACCTGTAACTGTGAACATCTTCACATTTTTAATCTGTAATGTTATGAAAATGAATTGCATGGAGTACCTATCAGTACCTATCATGGAGTACCTATCAGTACCTATTAGAGATAGCACACAGCTGCACATGGCTGTAGGCACTACAATAAATTATAGTTTTGGTCTTACAACTGTAATATACATGTATTAACTATTAAAGCGCAAAAGCGCACCTGAATTTATTGCCTAATTCTTAGGGATGGACCATTAGAAAAGTGATGGGGGGGGGGGGGGGGGGGGGTGGGGCAAAAGCAAAAAAAAAAAATTCCCAGTAAATTATTAAGGAAAAAAAATTCCCATGCATTATCGCAAAAAAAAAATCTGCCCAAGGACAATTAAAAAATAAACTATTAAAATAAAGACATTCCAGCCATATTGGGCAATATATCACGTAAGCTTGAGCGCAGTAATAGTTTTATAATTCAACACATTGATAACAAAGCACAGTTTGAAGAAAAAATATTGAGGCCAGTCTGTCATTTTTGCATTCTCTTGTCAAAATGCGAGATTTACCTCCATCGTTGGATATACGTCATGTAGACACAGAATACATGTATATAGATAACGTTTTTTTTACCATATTTGGGCAGTGTATCAATGTGTTGAATTATAAATTAATATAGTCAGCGTTTTATACTCAGTCTGGAGTCCAAAATCTACACAACATAGCATTTGAGGGCACGAATAAGCAACAAAACCAGTCAAATAATTTTTATGCCATATTATTGCACTTGTCTGACTATAGGATAGGGAAAACATTAAAATTTATTCAAAAACTTATATTTGGGAATAGATGATTGTTGTATAATAGCACTAATAGGTAAACTATATAAAAAATAACATGCACATGTATAACAAACAGTTTAATCAGCAGAAAGTTGTGTAATGAGGCTGGGCATTTTAACTCGTCAGTTTTTATTTTTTCTCGCCTTATTTGTAAAAATACAAAGCCGTATTACACAACTTTTCGCAGAATGACCTCTATTTATACTGACCAGTGACCAGTGATAATGATGATGATGACCAGTCACAATACAATCTGCATATTTAAGCTCAATTCATACTTAATGTTGTTGTTTTAAAGACTTAATATTTCTCAGTTATACATGTAAGCTTACAAAACTGTATTTAAATGTACATTAAAATATGACCGTACGGCCCCGCTGACGCAATCATACAGAAAATAGAATCGAAAGGTGATGTGAGCGGGGCTGGACGGGTTGACGTGAGCCGGTCCGGAAAAAGCCTTTCCGGCCCGGCTCGAGTTCAAGAGTGACCTCGCACTGCACGACTATTCTTGTACTTACTAGTCATATTATAAAATACTTATTGACTGAGTTTTGGTCGGGCCGGACGGGAAAATATTTGGCTCTCGGTCATGGCGCACGGACCTCGCTGCGCTCGGTCCGTACGCCATGACCTTGAGCCAATTATTTTCCCGTCCGGCCCTCCCACTCAGTCAATAGTATTGGACAGTATTGGGCATTGGACAGTTAGAAGCATTCAAGGCATTTCCAGGTAAAGGAGCTATTGCAGAATCCCTGGCCCACTTTCATCGACATAAATTTAAAAAGTGGTTGACTGTGAATTTTGGGCAAGTACTAAAATGAACTACTACTGCAGTCCGCGGTCCCGAAGTGTTTGACTGTGAGTTTAGCCAAGTCCTAAAATCGACTGCTACCGCGGTCACGATCGAAGTGGTTGACTGTGAATTTGGGCAAGTATGCTCACCATTAATATTTTTATATTTTTCGCTCTCACCGTTTTATATAATTTTTCGCTTGGGGCACATAAAGAACGAGAAATACACACAATGCTTTTGTTTCGTTGTGGAGGTCAGTTACAGTTGTTATGTAAATAATGTCGACTGCCAGACTGCAGACCGCAGTAGCAGCTCCAAAAAGAGATGGCAGGTTTATTATGTAAATTATGATTTGGTGACTGCTGGACCACAGTAGCAGTCTTGATTTATGTAGTTGAAGTATTCTGCCCCTTCATGTATTGTAAAACTTTGCAGGTATAAACTTACATGTAAGCTTAAATTATTAAGTTAACTTACGTGTGCCATGAGCTGTGTTCTTGTAACCCTCTATAAACCCTAATGTACATTTCTCAAAACTGATCTTTTTCGATTCATTTTCTATCAAGTTGTGACGGTTTAAAGTGAAATATATCCCACCATTTTTGTGAAAATAAACTGATTTGAGTATTTAGCATTTCAAAAATCATTGACATTTGTGTTTCATGTAAAGCTTACATGTACATGTAGATTCGTGCCATGGTTGACAGTACAAATTAAATCGAAACGCTACCCAGCGGTAAAAACATACCTGCAAAGATGCGTGGGTTCTTCTTCATTCTTTTAGGGCATTTTGTATTGAGATTTCCACTGAATAAAGCCGTTTTAAGGCCCGAAGCTTCGCCAGTAGTCAAACTCGACCGCCATTCGACCGTTGAAAATATCCCGCCTTCGGCGCCTTCGGGTCAGTGGCATTCATTATTCAGCGGTGGATGCGTCATGTATAGGGACATAGATTGTACCCTTTCGTAGGCCCTGAGTTGCATGGATCCAGCATGTTTTAGCTTAACGGAGAGATTTTGGAGAATTAACTTTCCCGTTTCCAAGGAGTCACTGACGAGAATCTAGCTTCTGCTTATATAATTTTGCTCCTAGAATAACTGAAAAATTTGTTATATTTCCCCAGGATCCTCGTAAAAGGTAAACGTTTTCAGGTGCTCACGGGGTACCAGCCATTTACCCACTGAACTAGACTACGCAACTTTTACGAATCTCTCTTTGCACTTTAAAGTTGGCCTATTTTTTTTTATTATTTTATTTTTGACATTATCAGTGCTAGAACAATTTCAATAAGGGGACCGGCCTTGTTTTGCATGAGAATTCTGACGCGTATCACGCTTCACGCGTCACATGTGCGGCATCATTTTCAAGGAAAGTCTTCGTACTTTTATTATTCCGGTAAGCTATTCTACCAATACCGAACGCTAAGTAATCTTGACGTTGGCTCTGTCTGTTGTTGCAGTTTTATTTTCCGACTGGCTGCCGAGAATCAACAATATGCCCGAGTGCACACTCAAGCACTTCTTTTACAGGAATTTATCGGTCTCGCTATTTTCATTTACACGACTTTTAAAAGGGTTACATGATATATTGTTACAGAGTATCTGGAGTCTCCCATTTTAATTACATGGTTTTTGCAGCTATGGATTCAATAAGTATGTAGTTCAATAAGAGCATTTTTAATACGCTTTAAATAGTACAGATCATCGATGAAAGTTGGACTGAGTTTTGATAAAGTCCGATGATATGGTAGAAGTCCCATGTAATTTATCAGTGTTCATGTCTTTCACAGCTTCCTATTTTCATTTAGCTTCAATACCACGGTTCCGGTCGATTTCAGTGTTTTCAAAGGCACCCGCATTTTGGCGTGAGTTTTTAGAATCTACATAACTCGAGCCGTCAGAGAAAACTTAAAACAGTTCGAGTTAATAAAATTTCAAGTTATTGGAGGTAACGAATAATTGTAATAGAGTGAAGCAGGGGAAAACTGCCTTTAGTTCTAGTTATCAAGAAGTTCGATACTGTGACTCTCTAATCCTCGAGGGGAGGCGCGAAGCGCCGATACTCACACGCGTGTTTCAGCTTTTCGTGCTCCTCCCTCCTCCCTTACATGTTATTTACAGGATAGCCCCCCTTTTCTCGATTTACATGCTATTTAGAGGGTTCCCTATAGTCTCTCTTTTTTGATTTGCATGTTATTTACAGGATAGCCCCCTTTTTTGATTTACATGTTATTTACATGATATCCTCCCTTTTTCGATTTACATGTTATTTACAGGATAGCCTCCCTTTTTCGATTAACATGTTATTTACATGGTTCCTTGCAGGCTCCCTTTTTCGATTTACATGTTATTTACAGGATAGCCCCCCTTTTTTATTTACATGTTATTTACATGATAGCCTCCCTTTTTCGATTTACATGTTATTTACAGGGTTCCTTGTAGTCTCTCTTTTTTATTTACATGTTATTTACAGGATAGCCTCCCTTTTTCGATTTACATGTTATTTACAGGATAGCCCCCTTTTTTGATTTACATGTTATTTACATGATAGCCTCCCTTTTTCGATTTACATGTTATTTACAGGTTTCCTTATAATCTATCTTTTTTTATTTACATGTTATTTACAGGATAGCCTCCCTTTTTCGATTTACATGTTATTTACAGGGTCTAGATACTGTAAATGTGTGTGGAATAATTTCCACGTTATTTACATAACCCTCTTTTTTCTCACTGTAGCAAGAACCATGTAAATAACTATTTACAGTAGTTTTACATGTGTGTTCAAAGCTGTAAATTTCATGTAAATTTTATTTACAAAACCCTAACATGTAAATCGCAGTTTACAAAGTATGTAAATCCATATTTACATGTTGTAAATTACTTTTTACATGTGCATGTAAATTTTCAACTTTTCCTGTGCATATAGGAATGGCTTCTTAAGATGTCGTCTTGATTCGGTTTCCCAGTTTTGCCCTTTTACGACGTACGTATCTCTTGCAACTCTACTGATCTATGTTCCCGTGAAACATTGTAAGTCCCGCGAACACAACCAAGAACAATACACAACGATTTTCTGTACCGGGGCAAACGCCATGCGTAAAGGAAGGGATCCGTAGCGAATTTTAAATAGAAAAGGTTTTGTACAATCTCAAATGAAGAATAAAATGATTTTGTGTTTAAACATGCTTTGCAGTAATGATAAATATACCAAGAAACGAAGCTAGGAAAACCGGTCAAAGATGCGGTAAGTACGAGGAGAAAAATCAATGCTAAAAAGCGTCGTTCCTGGTTTGTCTGTGTGCCGTTGCGTCCAAGCTGAGATTTCTTAATATGCAGTAAATACGAAATTCCCAGTAAAACATAGGAAGATAGCAATAGTACAAATGCAGTTGTTGTATTTGCGAGAAGATCGATCATATTAAACGTTTTTGCTGGGATCTTAGTGAGAGCAAGAAACCCGAATACTGCTGAATACACCCAAATAATCAAAACAACCATGGCGATTTTCTTGGTGGTTAGCTTTGTCTTGTACCAAAGTGGTTTGCAAACCGCGATCAAATGATCCACAGATAAAGCAGCTACAGTCATGATAGAGGTGTTGTTTGCGAGAAAAGCGATGACCTGTGCTGTTTTAACAAGAGAAGGTAAATAAACTGACTTCACATCTTTGTAAAGGCTCATATATATCACACAGTAAAGCGGTTCCACAAAAACTCCGATCATAACGTTGGCTGCGCTCATTGATTTTACCAAGAGGATGGAAGGCGAATGAAAGCATTTTAAAGGATCTTTGATTAGAGCAAACAAAAGGAAGCCATTTGCAGGTGCTGTTATTATCGACATGACCATCAAAAACAAAGAAGTTGAAAGATAAGTTGTCGATGCAGTTGTTCTGTGGTTTGTTCCATCGAAGTTTAGCTCTGTGGTGGCCGTTAGATGTTCAAGGTTCTGTGAAGAATCATTCATATTTTCAAGGTAGATGTTTGTTTGTGGGGTACGTTTTTCACATAAGACCCTCCTAGGAATCCATAAGAGATAAAATTGTTAGAATGGTGCATACGTGGTTTTCTTGACAAGTCATATGCGGATGTTTTAGCTTAAGCAAATACACGATTTAACAAATTTATTGGTCCAATAATAACAAATAAATAACAAGACATGAAAGAGAACAGTGGGGAATAGCGCGAAGGGGACACATGATCTAAGTAAAATCTTTAAAAAAATTCTCTTAAAACGGTAGTTAAAATGTAATAGTTAAACATTGAAATCTAATGAAAATGCGCCAAAAAAAAAACAATAATTAAAATGTAAATTATGAACGGTGGCACGAGCCAGAGAGGAACCAAGTGCAGGGCATGTTAATATCAAAAGTAGAATCCAACAAAGAAAAGTAGGTAGCACGCAGATAATTCTTAAAAATGCTTAAGCTAAAGAATTTGTCGGGAGTACGGGTAGTCTGCAAATAGTGTTCCAGGGTTTTACGATCCGATTAAAAAAGAGGCCTGAAAACTAGTGGTTTTACAATGTCAGTAGTTTTACAATGATGTCAGTAGAGAAAGATTGATGTGAAAAATAATCATTATGGTGTCAATAATTGTCAGCTGACCGATGAAGAGCGCAAATACACTGACGCAAATTAAGACAGCAGCCGGATAAAGTAAAAGTGTTGTGTTTGATCCGGGGAGGTTTTAGAGTTTTCATGTAATATAAAAAATGAGAAAAATTAGAGATTTCGACCTAATGCCGAAGAAATCATAATAGAAAATAATCAAAATCATGTTTTGAGGGTCCCCTGTACTTGTTAGGCGAAGCTTGATTGGAACAGATTTCTTTTCCCGTGAAGCGTGATCGAGACTTTTATTTATCCGTGGTTCATCTTTTACTGAAACGTGACCCGTGAACCACGTGCTGAATAATCGTGATTCATGAATCATTTTATTTTGCTTTAATTCATTTCTGATTATTTAAGTGTTTTGGTAAATGTGCGTATTTGTTCCCGGCGCTGTGGTCGCTTTAACCATGTAACATTACATTACCTTGCATTTTTGTCATGGAACTTGTTACAATAGACTGATTTGAACACTGTGGTCTGGAGAATCAACATTGTAATTATTCGTGACGCGTGAAAAGGTCCGATATTTGAATTTCGTAAAAGGGTATTGGGGACCCCCTGTTTTGTTAATTTCGTATGAACTGATAATAATATTAATAGTTTTAAGACAATGAAAAGTTTAGAGAGATATTATGAAAAACATGGATAAATAACAGTATAACATTGCTGATAAAATCAATGTTATCTCTCTTCTTCATCACTTCCGAAGCTTACTATAGCTGATATTTATCTTTCTTTTCCTATATTTGTCTTGTTTCCAGTTTCAACCTAAATAAAAACAAATGATTGATTACTTTTACTTTTTCCTCACACGTTTTTCTCATACTTTCATCTACTGATCCATTTGTTCCGTTCTAGAAATTCCCCTTCCTCGCCCTACAAATTTCATTCGTAGCATCGCTGCATAATTTTCGCTGACAACTTTCAATGCTTTTGATGTGTACCAGAATAACTTATATATAAAAAAACAACTTCCCTTTAACGGACCGTATACCTTTAAAAGATGGGCACAGGGTTTTCCTAGGACTCTACCATAATTCAGCTTTTGCCTTCATTTCTCTTACAGGGGGAAATCATCAATTCTTTATTCTACGACCGACGTACATTCAGAATTCGATATTAGTTCGTATACTGTTTGACTTTCACTAAAATGACCGGTTGGAAGTTCTTTGAATTTCTGAAAGTTGTTATTATATGTTAAAGTTCCAATGACTTAATTTTAACTAACTTTTTCACCACTGGGCCAATCTTTCCATAGTTTACAATCATGGGTCTTGCAAAAACATAAAAATATAAAACACTTGTTAGACTCAGCGACATTTAGCATATAAAACACTTGTTAGACTCAGCGGCATTTAGCACGAATGGCTAACTGCAGACGTTGACCACTGTTAATAACTTGAAAGTGCTGGTACATAAAATACCTTGAAATGAAATTTGAAATTGTAATTTGCACCTTTGAGAGTCCTTTGAGCTGTGCTGTGAAAGGATAAAAGGCGTGACGATTTTAACCCTATTCAGACCGGGGGGGGGGGGGGGCGGAAAGTGCCCGCGCCGACTTTGAACGTTTATAACTTCTAAGCCTTTCTACCTACAGCCTTGAAACTTCTCGACTTTTCCTAAAATTTATCTGTGAACATTTTGGCAGAAAGTATGTTGTCAAAGAAAATTTGACGTTGCCATGGCAACCACATTTTGACGGATGCTTTTTGCTCATTTTGAGAGATAAGTATTTCCTCTGTTTATTTTATGTTATTCTGTTTTACACTGATCTTTATTATGGATTTAAACACCAAACGATGCATTGTTGTCGTCCTTGATCCAAAATTAAAAAAGTAAGGAGGCGTTTCCATGGTAACCGTAGTTAAAGAGGCTTTTTTGTAGTACTTTCAAATTTCACTCTTTTCTACCTTTTATCGCATATTTTTTATTTTTGTTTTTTACTCTTTGCTTGATTTAAATGTTAATGTTTTAATTTTGAGTGATTTTGGGTAATTTTAGCGCATATTCCGTGCTCAGGATACGATATTCCAAATCCAAGATGGCGGATCCAAGATGGCGGATCCAAGATGGCGGATCCAAGATGGCGGCCCCCAAAAAAATTTTGGAAATTTATTTTCTTTTTTTTTAATGTTGTTTTTTCTTTATTTTTTGTTATTTTAGCTTTATTTATTTTTTATGTATTTTTTTAGAATAAAAACATCCTAAGTATTTTAAGGTGACATTTTCTCGCCTTTTGGACGTTTTCTTGCACATCTGACGTCATATTGACGTCATGATGACGTCACATTAACTGTCATGGTAACATAAAAAGTTGTTGTTATACAAATGTTTAAACAATTACATCATCTAGGCCTATTGCGCCAATGAGGCGCACAGGGCCTGCACATGGGTTTTCCACTGAAGCCTGTCTTGTGCGGCGGTTCGCACCTCACACCAGGACTGCCACCCTGCTTTTGTCCTCTCTCTCTCTACTGTGCGCCGCCAGGTTGTTTTTGGCCGACCTCTCCTTCTCTTCCCCTCAGGAGCCCATGTCAGGGCTGTAACACAGTCGTTATCCGGATGTTTTCTAAGGATGTGTCCAATGAAACGCCATCTCCTTCTTCTTACTTCCTCGCTCAGCCTGTCTACGTTTGCCCTTTCCAGTAGCTCCTTGTTAGTAACCTTATCCTGCCATTTGATCTTCAATATCCTCCTCAGGCAACGATTTTGGAACACATTGATCTTTTGTGCATCACCTTCATTCATTTTCCATGTCTCGCATCCATACATTAAAACGGGTTTAACCAGCGTCTTGTATAACTTGATCTTTGTTTTCTTCGTCACACTGTTGGAATTCCATACTCTGTTCAGTTTCACAAATGCTCCTCTCGCTTTCCCTAGCCTAGCTTTAATGTCCTCATCGCCCCCTCCTTGCTTACATACAGTGGCTCCTAGATAGACAAATTTCTCTACATCTTCCAACGCCTGACCATTCACTGTGATGGCTTCGTTATTTCTTGCATTCACTCTCATGACTTTGCACTTCCCTACGTTTACCCGAAGGCCTGTCCTCTCAGCACTTTCCACTAGCCTGTCTGTCTTTAGCTGTACATGCCTTTGTGTTGATGAAATTAAGGCCACATCATCAGCAAAATCGAGGTCTTCAAGTTTGGATGTAAATTTCCATCTCAGTCCAGTTCCTTCGTCCCTCACAGTATGCCTCATTGTCCAGTCTATGACGAGCAGGAAAAAAAAGCCAGACATCGTGCATCCTTGCTTGACACCAGTCTTTATATCAAACCATTCTGGGGTTGTTTCCTCTTCCACAACAGCGCACTCAAAGCCATCATACAGCGCTTTAACTATGTTGGTGATTTTCTGTGGGATACCATACTGTTTCATTATCACCCATAAACCATTCCTATGCACTGAGTCAAACGCCTTCTCAAAATCCACGAAATTAACATAGAGAGTTGCTTGCCACTCATTCACTTGTTCCAAGATGTTGCGTAATATAAAAATTTGTTCTGTCGTCCCTCTACCTGATCTAAATCCAGCTTGTTCTTTACGGAGCCTGTGGTCGATCCCAGCCCGAATGCGGTCAATAACGATCCTCCCTAATATCTTGCTAACAACCGGTAGCAGGGTTACCCCCCGCCAGTTTTTACACTCCTTTAAGTTTCCTTTCTTCGGTATTTTAACAATTAGACCCCTCTTCCATTTCCGGGGGACTTTTTCCAGGTTCCATATTGTGTCTACAAGTTCTTTGACTCTGCCCGTTGTAAATTCAAGGTCTACTTTCAGTAGCTCTGCTGTTATCATATCTTCGCCCGGGGCTTTACCATTCTTAAGACTCTTGATTGCTTTCCTTATCTCAGCTTTACTCACAGGTCCGGTGTCAATGTCCGCTATGTCCTGTTGTTCACAATCTCCTTCATTGATCGGGTCAGCTGGTTCTTCCCTATTGAGTACTTCCGCGAAATGTTCTCTCCATCGTTTCTTTCTGTCTTCACTGCTGGTTAGGGCGTTTCCATTCTTATCGTTGACTGCGGCGCTTTGCTTTGGTTTGTCATTGCAGAGGACTTTGGTTAGATTGTAGAGAGTCTTCATCTGCTGATTGTTGGCTGCTTCCTCAGCTTCATTTGCTATTCCTTCTGACCAGTTTCTCTTGTCCCTGCGTATTTGCCTCTTCACTTCTCTATCTTTGGCTTTATATTCAGCTCGCCTCTTTTCCTTCAGTCTCAGTCTTCAGTTAAACAATTACAGAGTAAGAAAAATTTATACTTCCCTTAGATTGTGGTTTAATTACAAAAATTAAAACATCAAAACAAATATATTTTTATGACGTCATGATGACGTCATCATGTTGCTACAAGTTACAAGTACCAATATATACATTAAAAATGTTTTCCAACATCATCAGAGAAAACATTATTGTCATTATTCAAAACAATTTAGAGATAGGTACGGCAAACACTTTCTGTGAATGAACTGTCAATATATGACGTAATTATGACGTCATAGAAGTTGTCATGACAACATAATTATGTGGATCGATAGAATTTCGGACATACAATGTCTCCTGAAAAATTGGTGTCCATACCTACTTTCCTGTAGAAATTACGAAGGGGGGGGGGGCGGAATCCGCCCCCCCCCCCGGTCTCAGAAGATCCAAAATAGCCCGGTCTGAATAGGGTTAAAGGGGTGTCCCGGGTAATATATCTTGTTTTCAAGATTATATATGGCCATACCTGCTTGCTTGAAGCTTGATTTATTATCTTGAAATAGGAAGAAAAAAATCGCAAAAAGTGAAAAAAAAAACAACAACAACTACAACAACTAAAGATTCAAAATGAAGGCTAAACAAGTCAAAATTCTGCAAGAATGGACATTTTGATATCTTGACAGCTGCCTATCGCGAAATCAAATTTGATGGATTATGGCTGTGTTTTCACGAGGCGGTTTTTCTCGCTTAGCATTCCTGTAGGTGATTTGTTTACTGACCGCGTTAAGCAGCTTAAAAAATTTATGCGTTTTCACGGACAGAACTTTATTCATTTTTCTTATACCATGCGCGATATATTTTCTTATAGAAAATTAGAACACAAAAGAACGACAATACAATGCCCCTCTTTGTTGTTTGAACGCTGGCGAAATGTGATTGGCCGAAATTAATTGCCGACAAGCTTAAGCGACCTGGTTTGGTGGCTTAAATTTAATGAGAATTCTATTGTAGTTCGCCGACTCGCTTAACTTTAAGCGAGTTGGACAAGCAACTGTTTTCACGAGATTTTCCGACTGTCACTCGCTCAGCGACTTGAAAAATCGCTCGTGAAAACACGGCCTATATTCCTTGCAATCCTACACTTTATCTCCAAACAATGGCTTCTGTTTTGCTCTATAAAATCCTTTTATCCAATTAATTAAGTTGTACATTTGGTGGTATATGGCGAAATAACATGGAAATAATTAAGACAAGCGAAATTTTGTTAATTTCTGCGGGACACCCTCAATAGAAGTCAACTTTGTCACATGAGGAAATTTGTTAGACATGCCGTGTTTCAATGACACCGAATTAAGCGTACGCCCTTTATTTAGCATACAGCAAGATCCGCAGTACTCGACTGATCATCTGGGAACAAATGTTATTTTGCCCGTGTTGATGATGACCGATTTGTTGCACTCACATTAAAACAAGAAAACATTCACTTACAAAAAAAGATATCCTTTAACGCGGCGACAGAAAAGAATCGTGCTTTTTTCGTACGTCAGCTTGGGCATCTTTGTCGAAAGGTAATTAATTATAGATGACGTAAGGAAGTACATTTTAATTTGACTAAACCATGTCACTTTGCACATTCGTGTGCACTAACCATAACCAAGGTTGAGTTAAACTGGCTTGCGTCATGAAATTATTGATAATCATTATCACAGTGATAATGTGGGCATTCAAATGAAAAATGAAAACAGTAGTTTTATGATGTTGTTTGTTTTTACAATAACATTTATATGCATCAACACTGAAGTCAGTCGTAAATGTTTATAAGGCAGTTGTTGAGTGACAATAAAATCGAACCGTTATAAGAGAAGAACGGAATTCCACGAATTTAAAGTCGAGGAGAGTCTTGTCAAAATAACACCAAAGGTTAATTCAGTTTTAATTAAACGTTTCCTACAAAATAAGAAATATCAACTTTTTATCTAGTGCCTGGCGCATTTCGTACATAGTCTTCAATATTAAGTTTGTTATAGTTCGCCACTTAGCTTCATGTAGCGTTAACGTTTACTATTTACAATTGCTTTTTGGAAGTAAGAAAACCGAAAGGTAATAGTTCATCTGATGACGCTATTTTGTTATTATAGTCTATACATGGATAATTTAATAACCCATTGTTGCGAAATCAAAAGTCTTGTTTTACAGGTCAGCTTCTCTTTATCAAGATTTTGTTTGACGCCTTCTTACGTTGTACAAGTTTGAATTTTAAACATCAAGTAGTAAATCAGTAACCGACGAGGACGAGTTGTTTACAAGAAAGTGAATAAAGCCTTAAGGCATATTTAACAGTTTGCGCTAAGTTGACGTCATTGTGACAGACATCACTTATAAGAACGTTATTATTCCTTTACGGTTAAATGATTAATGACTGAACTCGCCAAATCAAACGTTTATCTAGGCTTATAACATTTTTTTGTAGAGAAGGTAAAAAAATTGCGCCAATGATGCCTTCTAATTGGCTGCCGTGAGTGGGTGTGTGCTGTGTGAAGTTGTTTTGTAATCTTATATATTTGTTGTTCTCACGCTGTTAATCCGTGCGTATACTCATGTGTACTCTAAACAGTGACTAAAGCATGGAAGAGCATCGGTGATCTTGATCATCGGAAAGAGAAAACACTTGAAGAGACTTTACCTGGGTCTGAAAATCATGAGCTCAAATAGAAAGACATATCCTCAATTACTGACAAGAAATGCATCTTTGGCTGAGAGGAGCATCAATCGCCAAACGTCGACATTTGGCTTTCATTCTTCGTTAAGAAGGATTTCAGATCCACGATTTGACAGACTTCATTATTCTGTTGCCATCAATGACAATTTGCAAAGTAGATCAAGATTTCCAAAGTTAGTTTTCTCGAAAGATGCGAAAAGGACAAATGCAGTTGTTAATTTGAACACGGCATGTGAGAGAAAATACAGGTCATGGAGTGATCCTACAGGACAATATGGGGAGGACATGAATGTCTACAGTCCAACTGGGACATTTTACAAAAGTTTGAACACCACTGTTACATCTCTGCCGAAGTTAAGAAGGGACATGAATACAACAAGAGACAATTGTGAAATCAAATCGTTCTGTGATATCAGTGTATCGAACTATCCATGCTCTAGTATAACACGAAGTTCGAAGTCTTCGCCAGTCACAGATGAGCGAGAGATGTGCTTCATCTCCAAACATAAGGCTGTGTTGGACTGGATTCATGGTATTGAAAGGACAAGTTGTCATGTAAATAAATAATATTTATTGACGAGTAGATGTGTTAATATCTCTCATACGACAGCTTTTAGCTGCATTGTTGCAGTATGAAAAGCTATGACTTGCGGTTTGTAAAAGGTTACTCGGCTTTACCCTTGAAAGGACGAGGTACCCAATTTGATGATAAAAACCTTAGCTTGGTTGTGTGAGTACTCTAATCAAGAACACCCAACGAGCCAAGTTCATCACCAAAGGCCTTAGAAAGCCATTTTTATGTTTCGTTTGGTGATTTAATGTCATTTAAAGGATATTTGTATCAGATCGTATCAGCTACCAACTAGTTTCGTTCTGTTCGGATGCCTCAGCTGAAAATGTAATAGGCCAAACGAACTAGCTCAGGTATGATCTCCAAGAATTTGTTAACACTTTAAGCCCTAATATCAAAATGTAAATTCTCCTTTCTTGTCCCTGTACATTTCTTATAGAAGTAGTGGGGAGAAATTGTTTGGATATCAAGAGAATTCATCTCGTGTGATCATGTCCTTATTTCTCATGACCTTTTTGATTGATAAGGCATTGATATTACAAAGATAAATTTGATGCTGATCACTCTAAGGGTGTAAAGGGTTAAGGGAGCAATTTGCTTTCCGGGATTTTTTCGCTTGACTTTCTGAGAACCAAAAATAGCTCTTTTCATTTTCTCGAAAACGTCGGGCGTAGTTTTTATAGGAGGGCGAAAACGTCAGTTTGTATTTCCAGTTTGAGAGCCTTTACTTCCCATCAGTATTTGTGATCTAAAAATCTGAGAGCGGTATAAGCATCCCTGAACAGCTATTCGGCGAAGCAATTCGTTGGATGACCCTGTCAAAACTTAATTACTGTCGCACATAGTAATGCAATAATTCCGTTATCTTGTACAGCTCAATGCTGAAGTTGTATTTCGTTTTGACGAAATCGGGTCGTCAACTAAACGAATAGTAAGTGGTCAAAATATAAATTGTGTTAGTAAAATATCAACCTAAGTGAGTTTTGTAATAATCAAAACCTCGACAACATAATGTTATCACCTGCAGTGTCTTATGAACCCTGTTGTATTCCATGTCATCTTCTTGTCAACAACGTTCGTCCAAGTTTCTTAGTATAGTGCATGGCTTGTCCGGGTTAATAACATTCTGTTTGTAACAAATTGTTGCTAGCAACCTGTAAGAGAAGTAGACGTATTGAAGAATAGATTTTCAAAACCTCAAATCTGTAGGTTACAACCTGTAAACTTTGTTTCTTTTGTATGAAAACTGTGGGGTCTATTAACCAGACGGAAAACTTATCTAATAGAGGGGGACATTGGGGGGCTCTGAACACCGCAACACCGCAAAAAAAATTACCGAACACCGCATCACCGCAAGAAAAGTCGACGAAACACCGTCACCGCAATACATATTTTTGTCAAGTTACTTATAAATGAAAAAGGCTTAGGATTGGCGACCAGCAGCCGGTATTGAAGATTAACTAGACAGTATTGGACTGCATTTTGTTAAAAATTAAACATAATGGTACGTGCTTTTCGTTAGTAAGTACGGAATAAATAACATATAGAGGCTATAAACTTTAGATCTGACAAGGGTCAAACAGGAAACGGCAACACCGCAGATAATTTCGTTTCACCAAACACCGCAGACTTTAAAGCGCAAACATCGCACACCGTAGGGTTTGAGATCACCGCAACACCGCAAGCTGGGATTTTATTCACCGCAACACCGCATTAAAAAAATGAGCAACACCACAACACCGCAAATCCCCAATGTCCCCCTCCTAATAGCATGAGAACCGAACACTGTGCTGGAATGATCTGATAGCCATCAATTGACCTATGATGAAAGCTGTAGAACAATGCCAAAAAAAACAACACAACATCATTGATATAAAACATTGATGCCACTGCTTAGTCTTCCTTATACTCTGGTGAACACGAAGCTTTTCAGTGAAGACGTCATACTTCATAACAACTTAGCATAACAATGTTGCCCCGACTATTGAAGTTTAACTCAACATTAATTAATCATGATTAATTATCGATCAGGGGAGACGACATGGATACTTTAACTGTAAATTAGTATATTTACTCAGCGGTTAACCCCAGAGTCAAAGGGACAGTGTGTGCCCTTCGTGTTTTCATGATTATGGCCAGGAGCTTGCTTTAAGCGTGCTTTATTGTCTTAATCGCTTAAGGTGGCCCCATATAGTTATTGGCCAGTCACCCAAATAAAATATACACGATCTTATTGCTGTTGAGTTTTGTTTCGCGATACTAGGCATAAAAAAACACATACACTTAGCTTAGGCTGTTTTGTTTACGGAGAAGTCTAACTTGGCAGTCTTGTCTCGTTACCATGGTAACCAATGATTGAATTGTTGAGCTTGTCGTTCAAGGCTTGCAAACCTCTCAACGGATTTTATTGGTTTTTACACGGTAAATATTCAGAATTTTTGGTGAAACAGAAGAAACATTCAGCAAGTCAAATCTGACAAAGCAATAAAAAAAATCGGTACATAATTTTCGGCAATTTAGTTTCTTTTCTTTTTTACGTTTAGTGGGTTTGTGTATGTAGAAAAATTGTTGTCTTTTATTTGTGATCGAGAACCAGGAAAATCCTGCCAATCTGCCAATTTTTATAAAAATTTACCTTGTGCAATGCGCGTAATAAAAGTTTTAGTTGCTGTAAAAACCTCTTTATTTTCGGGACTTCATCAAAATAAACAAACGCGCGCTCGCGCCATTTTCGTGCCCATGTCTCGCGTGCCAAAACACTATATGGACAAAGTGACGACTAAAAAACTCAAAATTACATCAGAGTGGAAACTTTGATTTCTTGACCGCCTGTCACTAATAAATATTGTTGAACTGTAATCCACGAATTCCATCCTTGCAATCTTGCACGTTTTTCCAAACTACTGCTACTATTTTGCTCTATAGCAATCTTTTTATCCAATTTAGTTCGTGGTATTTAGTTAATTTGTGTCGATATAACACCATATACAGTCGAACCTGTATATAACGGCCCTGTATTAAGCGGCCACCCTCTATTAAGCGGCCCAGTTTTCAAAGTCCCGATTTTTCGCTCATACAAACGCTGTATTTGTTACCTGTATTAGGCGGCCACCTCTATTAAGCGGCCGCGGCCACCCTGTAGCAGTCCTATGTTTGTCTTTCTTTGCAATTTTTACCTGTATTAAGCGGCCACCCTTTGAACGGAAACTAAGCCACATGTCATTTTATGCGGTATTTTATTGTGTTTAAAATGCGATCCATCGTACAAAGCTACTGTAAGCTGATAATCGGCCGTTTAGTATCGTTAACGCTTTGCAGATGTCCGCAATGTGCTGAAATACAGACAAAATCACGAACACAAAAAATGTTTGTTTTGAATATGCTTCACTCTTTAGCTAGAAATTCCTCTTTAATTATTTTGTTCTTCAGCCATGTGATGAAGAATGAATCGCCTTCAAACGTATACTCGCAAGGGATTTTAACTGCACATTGAACGTTATAACTGCACTTTGAACGTAACAACTATGAAATGACGGAATGAGATATTTTGTACGTGTGAACTCTAAGTCATAGAAATACAGTACTGTATACCGTAGAAGAGTAGAGGACAATTTATTGCACAGTACTTTTACACAATGTTACGTTAATTGGCGCTAAACTTTGTTTAAAGTATTGATCGCTTAAAAGAGTGTTGATTGTCTTATTGGTTCCTTGCATTAAGTGTTTTTGTATGATACGCCATTAAAATTGACATTAGACCACGCCCAGTGAGTATTTTTAGTGATCCTGTATTAAGCGCGCGGCCACCTGTATTAAGCGGCCAGTTTCTCAAGTCCCGAGGGTGGCCGTTATATACAGGTTCGACTGTAACATGGAAATTAAGTAAACACAATTTCGTAAGAAGTAGAATTCTCTTTACTGGCATAGTTATCTACGGGTTAATTAAGTACTTTTCGGCGGAGATATCATTTGGAGGTAATCACAGTAGCCTGAAGTTAAGATAGGCGAATCTTAGCTGACGTCATTGTTTACATTTGCTTCAATACGAATTTATATACAGAAGCAAAATACGAACTTTAAACTTCAAAAGTTGAAACAGCTTGTTAAACTCTGCAACCTGTGTAATTGTTTGCTCTTTTCATGTAGTATTTAAGGGAATATCACCTAGTATCAAAAACTGCAAAATTAATTGTTGGGTGGCAAAGGCGCTAACGGAGCCATGCATGTAATTTTGAGTTTTCAAAACAGCATTGCACGAAGAGTATCTAGCAAGAACAAAGAATATATGCGACTAATACCTCATTCACACCAACGCTTGAACAAGTTTAAATGTTGTTTAGTTTAAAACAGGTTTAGAAACATACGTCTTAAATTCCCTAAATATTTGGAGTGAAATCTTTACGAAAAGCAACTTAATGACTTTTATTAACATTCCAGGAAGTTTGAGTCATATACATTTAAAAATGTTCAAGATGGAGGCTAAAAACATAGTTAAACTAAACAGCATTTAAACATGTTTAACAGTTGGTGTGAACGGGGCTTAAGTCTGATATTGAACTACCATGAGGAAATCGGAATTTCAATGTGCGTCACATTTTCTCCTGACGTCATACGATGACTCTGGTCAGGACAGACAGTCTGAACATCTCGAGTTCCTTTTCCGGTTTCACTGACGAGAATTGTCCAATGTAATTTTCAATGAAGTCCACAGCGATAATATATGCCGTCTTAATTATTGTAAGGAAAGCGTCGTGCCATATGCTTGTCACGAAGAAAACTATATTTAACGATGTTTTGTTTTGTTGCGGTATTGGTGGCTCCTAACTGTATTTTCGACCTTAGGATACTTTTGCGACGAGGTTAATGAATTTTGAATTCTGTTAAATACATTCACTAACCGCTGTTTTGAAAATAAGTTGTTTTCAAGAAAGTGAATAAAACCTTAAGGGTAAAAGCGATTTGCCCTTGGTCGGCGTCATTGCAACAGACGTCACTTCAACTAACAAAGATCATGATTACTAGCAATCATTGCTTTATTACGATCCGAATAAGTAATGACTGAACTTTACCCTGAGGCTTACTAAACGTTTCTAAGACGAGGTCAAAAAAGTAATACGCTTATCGTGCCTTCTTATTGGCTGCCGTGGGAGGGTGAGTAAGGTTGTTATACAGTATGCATTATCTAGGATGGTAATCTGTGCGTCTACGCATAATCTCTATCTTAGCCAAGAGTAGACAGCACATAAAGCGTTTATTTCTTCCCTGGATTTGAATCATGAGCTCAAATATAAGGACAACACATCCTCAAGCTCTGACAAGAAATGCAGCTTTGGTGGAGAGGAGTATCAATTGGAGGACGTCGACATTGCACTTTCGTTCTCCGTTAAGAAGGATTTCAGATCCAAGATTTAACAGACTTCACCATTATGGTACCGATGATAATTTGCAAAGCAGATCAAGATTTCCAAAGTTAGTTTTCTCGAAAGATGCGAAAAGGGCAACTGATGGAGTTGTTAATTTGAACACTGCATGTGAGAGAAAATACAGGTCATGGAGTGATCCTACTGGTGAATATACGGAGGACACGAATGTCCACGGTCCAACTGGGACATTTGACAAAAGTTTGAACACCACTGGTGCATCTCTGCCGAAGTTAAGAAGGGATATGAATACAACAAGAGACAATATCAAAATCAAATCGTTCTGTGATATTGTATCGAATTATCCATGCTCTAGTATAACACGAAGTTCGATGTCTTCGCCAGTCACAGATGAGCGAGAGATGTGCTTCATCTCTAAACATAAGGCTGTGTTGGACTGGATTCATAGTATTGAAAGGACAAGTGAAATAAATCGTATTTCTTGACATTGCAGCATGGCAATGTTGTACTCAATTCCCCTTTGGGAATTGGAGTTAGATATATTGCTCGTTTTCACGAGGTTCATTCATTGACGCCACCAGTTACAAGCTCACTTCCCACCCCCACCCCCGCTACCATTATAATTATTTTCAAGCAATCAATCAGTCAATCAATCAATCATTTTATATCTTTATGTAGCTCTTCCTTAACCTCCAGGGAAGTTATTCGACTAACACGCACTTGGGTTGGAGAACATGTTTCCGGGCATCGTCCGGTTTTTCGCGTCCGGCGTGTAGTCGCTTTAGCTGCTATATTTACCAATTAAATAAAAAAGAAATAAATAAATGTTAAGCCACATAGCACTTGTGATACAAACAAGGAATCAGAGAATTAACTCTGTGTGTAAATTATGGTGTTATTGTTTTACGCAGTGTTTATGATACTTGTAGTAAAATGAAAAATTGTATGAAATCAAATAAAGCTTGTACGGCTGGTCGGCCTCTCCCTATTTAGTTGTGCTTATTTAGCAAGTCATAGACATGTATTCTATTCGGCTGAACGTAGTGAAAGAGAATAGAACAATATTTATTGAATAGTAAAAAAGATCAGATATCATTCATACACACAGTATCCAAATAAGAAATTAAAAAATTTATATTGCGAAGTATAAATGGGCGCTTTGTATAAAATTGTCGAAAAAAAAAAATCAAGTAATGGAAGCACTTCTGGAAACCTTTCAGTTGAATGGTTGCACTTTAACTTTTCGTCCGAAGACAGTTTGACTGTGGTAGTTAAAAGGATATTACATACAAAAGGACAACTCCCAGTTTAATGCTAAGAACTTGACTGTATTCTCTAAACTGTTTAAGTAATGGTCCTAGTAAAAACTAGGCAACATAAGGAAGGAAATGCAGAAAGGTGTTAATTGTGATATTGTTGAAGCCGTCCACGTCATTAGCTAAAACGTAAAAATCTACCATAACTTAACCAGGTAGTGCATTTATTTCTCGGCTAGTTTACTAATTGATTCCCTTTTAGTGAAAACTATTGTGAGTTTTAAGGCAACCAAAATTCTATGGGAAACCGATGTAAAATTAGAGGCCTTTCTTGGCAATTGTTTTGGAGTTTCACGATTGGATGAAATCTTGTAGCACAAAAGAAACATCACTAAATCAGTAAAGTTCCAGTACATTTTATAAAAAAAAACACGTTGTCCATAGGTTAATGTATTCTCAGTAAGAAACACCTAAACAATCTTATGAGAGGAAAGCAAAATGCCGCGGAACAATAGAGCATTGCCTAGTTCTTTATACACACATTGTTACTTAATATTCTCTCTATGCTGTTTTCAGTTAAGAATGTAAGTTAAAATGCAGCCGGCCCCAATTGGTCTACCAGAGTTAAAGTTGAAGTTCCCTGCAACATCTTTTCTCTGGTGTTGCACTTAAAGCCATAAAAAACTGCTCACACCACAGGGACCCTGTGCCCCCTGTGCCCACACAGATGAAAATGATCTACAGGATTCAAATTTCGGTAATTAAGCATATTTTGAAATGATATAATAAATTGTTATTTTTTCATTCCACAAGACATCATTAAGTTTGTTTGTTAAAAGGTATTGTCACACATTTCAGTTGTGTGGAACAAACTTCTTACCTAGGCCACGAAAATGGTTTATATAAAGGAGGAACCAACATTTAGGTGGCATTTTATTTTGTGCGATTATTCATCCTTCAGTCCACTCGATCGGTTTTTCCGTATTGATAATGGCGTTGGCAATGTTACTGCAGGCGAATCACGAAACAGACACACAATTTACATGTTATCACCGTCCATCAAAGAATGATTTCTTGTCGTCCATCCTTTAGAACATTCAACTTTTCGGAAATGATTAACGGTTTACCAGTGGCGCAGTGTTGCTTTCCAAAGGCAGTGCTGTAATATGTTTGTTAAGTGGTGTGTTCTTGTGATCGAAGTTTCTGTGAAATTTATTATCCATGTTGTTCACTTGCTTCTCTGGCGTCACACTTTCACTGGACTCCAGTCTCCCCAAAGTGAGATTCTTTTTTCTGAAGCCTTCATATTGGCGGCGGTATATGTTACTATGAACAGCTTTTGAAGAGGAATTACTGAATGCTCTTGAGCGACTATTATTCAACAACGTTGCTGTAGATCTTGTTATATCACAAGGGTGCCTCGAATATTCCATAGAGTGTTTCCTGTTTACAGCGAAGTCATAGTTCTTTCCATTCATACTTTGCATTCCTTTTGGTTGCTCTAGCAGTAATAAGAGGCTTTTAAGCTTCAACCCGGCATACGATGCAAGTTTACTCAATAAGGAGACCCGTGATGTTCTCTTGGTTTATCGTAGCGTTATATAGCACTTGTCAATAATATCAGTCGTGTTCGGCTTCCCGTGTTATATTGCCCTTCACTCAATGCCAACCGAATCTGCCCAGGCATAACTGAATCACTTCTTTTCATTATAATCTAACTTGTTTACGTGTAATGAATGTCTGGTCCGGTCTCTACAGTATTGGTTCATGTACTCAAGAGCCAATTTATTTCCCTCTTAACAAATTCCGCGGTTAAGCTCTTTGATTTCCCGCCGTAATATTACGTCAACCTTTTTTTATATGATAATGTTCTCACAATGCCGGCAGAACGGATCAGTGGTTTAGTTCAGTGGCGTACTGTAGCCTTTTTGTGAGGGGGTTGGGGGGGGGGGGGGGGTCCATCTCGTCCGAAATCAGTCACTCAAGGCAGTTCAGTTACACCCCGGTAGGGGGGGGGGAGGGGTGTACTTCCTATAATGGGCTGTATGCTATATATTCCGCCCGAACGTATTGACATATTGCCATATTGCCATTTAAGTATAAAGCGCCTTTCAAAGTATAACAAACAAACGCGCGTAAAGACTATATGAAAGGGGAACCATTTTCAATGAAAGGTATATTAAAGGGGTACCTTTTCTGTCATAAACGGTATATGAAAGGGTAAGGGTTTAATTGGACCTTGGGGCGGAGCATCCCCGTACAAAACTATGTCGAGTACCTCCCCCCCCCCCTCCCCCGGAGTTACACAGGCATTCAAAACGCATGTACATGTCACATTCACAAAGAAAGAATGTCTTGAAGTGAAGTGTCAACTACGTAACATATCGCCAACTTCCCGTTTCCCGTTTTCATATTGAAATAGTCTGTTGCTTTCTCGATCTTTTTGGAAGGATTTTGTTCTCAATTCTCATAAAACTGTCTCGAAAAGGGGGGTTCCGGACCCCTGGAACCCTCACCTGGGAATGCCTCTGTATTTTGTGTATGAGAAACCGGGTGCTGCTTCCAAACGGAACCAGAAACTGTTTTTATGTTAATTAACTGAATACTTGTATAACATGATTTAAATGTGTAGTGGGTTATAGCGAATTTTTTGTATTTCAGAGTTTGATATATTTTGTTTCTTTTATAGTGCGAACGATTATTTCACTTGCGCCGTCAACATCACGGATGTAAAAACACCATTCACCAGTAACGGTTTTCAAAACTTGGTTGTTCTTGGCTTTAATGACCATTTAAGTAAAACATCAACCGTGTCCGCAACGACGCGCTAATCAAGTAGCGCTTGTCAACTCTTTACCCGGACGTCATCAAATTTCTAAAATCTAAACAGCTTATATATTCAAGGGCCCTTCTTTTAAAAGAGTTCTTCATATCATGCGGCAATAGTAATCGTCGTGCCAAGTCATTCCTGTCAACTTCGGAGATTCATTTATTTTTAATTTTTTTGGCGGTGCGGCTGAGCGCCGCCATGTGCTCAACAAAAAAAGTATTTTTTACTCAGTTTGTAGACATTTCTAAAGTGAGTATGCATATTAAATTGAACAAAAACGATTATAAAGGAAATTTAGCTGTATTTTAAGAATTTCTTTAAAATGCAAATTCGACCGCCACGTTGGTACAATAAAATAGCGGACGCATACAAAGCGCTCAAATTTCCGAAATATTCGTTTCCCCATGATCGTCAGGCTTCAAAATTTTGCCAAGTCGTTTAATTTGGCATTCTTTGCAACATCGTATCTCTGGTCCAGCCAGAAAAGCAAACTGCTTGCGTAGATGAAAATGATCAATGGATTTTTCTCTAGCGAGAACTCTAAGATCGTTGTATTTAAATCTTTTTGCATTGACGTTAGTGGGCGGATCGTCTTTCAAAAATTAGGGTCTCGCAAATTTTTAGTCGAATTTCGTGACCTCACAGATTCGCAGTGCCCGTTTCAGAATGTCGATCGTGGTCTAGTATTTTAAAATCAGTCTCGGGCCCGCAGCAGAAATACTACAATTATAGTCAAAATTGTTCGGAAGATCAGCAGTTCACTATTATTTTCTTTCTCTCCCCTCCCCCTGCAGCAATGTTGTCTATAAAGGGACGTTTGACTAACATCTCAACAGCGAATAGGGGCGTGGAGGCAACTCAGGAGACAAACAAACGATTGTAATTTTACATTAAGCATCGATGTAATTCAGCACTAATGCCGTTTATTTTTACAACCTTCCCAACTACTTCTGTCTATAATTGTAGTCTCGGCGTCTCACGATTGCTGGTATTAAATCAAAATTTATCATTTGAGTCTCAAATTTACCATTCACCACCCTTAGCTACGTTATACCATAAGAGATTTTGGGTTTTGCATCAAGGCTGACATTTCAACTGTGTTTAAACAATAATTTAACTAACGTTTTTAAACGTTAATGATTAAAATCATTCAGTGAGTGCCAACCAAAAATAAAAATTACCATCAGGGAAAAACATCTCAGAGGTACTTTAGGAAGCGATATTGATTTTCCCAAATGAAATATTATTTAAGCAAATTAATTATTCTATCTTTGTAAAAAATGATAAAGTAAACAAATAATTAAATAAAAAGAAAAGAAAAAAGAAATTGTTAAAATAAAAGGTATATTCATCATGAAACTAAAGCTTTAAAAGATAGAGGATAAAAAGATGAATACTCTAAAAAATATTCACTTCCTAAATTAACAAGTCGCTTTTGCTTGTTTGTTTATTACCTTTTCGGTGCTACGGGTTTAAACTTGCAGGAATTAAATCAAAAGTTATCATGGATCATAATTGAAGGGAAAACGTAAGCTCAGACCGATGCTCTGTTCTGCGGTTTTGGAAAGTTAAACTACATTTTCTGGAAGCTTTCCAGAACTTTGCCCTAAAGTTGATGACCTGGTTTGGGTAAATGCTGGAGCCACTTCTCGATAGCATCAAACTTTGTATTCTTGTGCGATACCTCATCTTTAGTCGATTCGAATTCATCCGCATCAGCATTGGGAAAGTCACTACAAGCGAATGATGAAACAGAATCGCAAAACGACCTTCCATCATCGTCCATCCTAAAATGTGTTGAATGTTTTAGACTAGCCTCCCTGTTCACCTGTTGCGGTGTTGGTGATAATTCGGAGTTGTAATGCGTTTCTTTCACTTTCTCATTGCGCCCAAATTTTCTGTGAAATTTCTTGTCCAAGTTGTAGACTTTTATCTGTGTTGACACACCTTCAACACTCCCTAATGTTAAATTCCTTTTCCTGAAGTCATCATATCGACCGCCGTGATATGTGTGGCTATGATAGTCAGCGGCTTCAAAATCACTAAATGCCTTGGTGCGACTATTTCCCATCAACGTTGTTGTAGATTTTGTAATGTCACAAAGATGCCTTGAATATTCCATACAAAGTTTCCTGTTAGGAGTCCAGCTGTTCCTTGTTAAGCCATTACCTTTCGCATTCATCTTTCTTTTCTGTTCTTGATAGCAAAGGAGCTAAGTTTTGTAAAGTAAAGTTCTAGCAAGAAGGGCTTAGTTTCGTCAGTAGCGAGTTTTTCCTTTTGGTATAACCATGTGCTCTCAATCCCCGTCAGTTCTTTAAACGATGCAATTTTCATGAACGGTTGAATGCGGATAAAAATAAAGTACTTCTAAACTGAATCACTTATATTTGATTCAGCTCTTATGTTTGAATAATAGGCAAAAGGCTCCTAACTATATTGATTCAGTCACTCAAGAGCGACTAAACCAATCTCTGAGAAAATAAATAACAAGTCAGCCTTTGTACTGCGACCAAGGAAACATCGAGGCAAAAGCATCGTGTTCAGCTGTAATGAAACCTTCCGCTTTTGTCATGGCAAAGTGGTTTAGCTTCTGGGAAACGCATCCGTAAAACAATCGTCCTGTATTGTTTAATGTTAGGCTTCAAACACCTCAACTAAATAAAAACGGTTGAATTAAGCTGCTTGGCTTATGTTTGTCAAAATAAATGTCATTTACAAGTTCTTTGCGGGCGGCCTTTCACGATGCATATCAAGTACGGTTTCCATGAATTCACGGCACCCAGGTGCATTCATATGTAATTACGCAGTCAGTTATTTTTGGTTTCAAGGAACCCAACCACAATAACAAGCAAAGAGTATATTTCTATTTTACTAAGACATAGAAAAACATTTCCCGTGTCCCAATAGATCCGTAAAGAATAATAAAAAAAAAACGAGAAAGAGTTTGGATGGGTGAGATACCGACTTCCGACTTCCGACTTTTCCGACTTCCGACTTCCTGTTTTAAATTGCAGATGTAGACTGGGTTCAGACTCGCGGATTACACTAGTTGCACTTCATCCGTTGAAAGTTCGCCATCGTGCGTTGTTATTTACGCACAAAACCCCGGCGGGGGGGGGGGGGGGGGTACTTAGGTATATTAGTGACGGGGAGGTGCGAAGACCTTTTTTGGGTTTGAAATTAGCGATCTGAGGACTTTTCTTGGGGTAGAAAAAAGTGGTGACTTTTTGGGGGTGAAAGATTTTGGTAAGGACTTTTTTGGGAGGGTTAACTAAAAGCGAAGCCCAGGCTTCTCATTTTCATGTCATTTTCATGTACAAACGTAAACTACATGCAAGTAACCAAGCTATCATGATACAAGTGTATAGTTTACAAAAGTTTGTTAAATTAGGTGAATTACAAGACTTGCGATATTTCCTTTTCGTAGTCATTTATAAATTATATAATCAAGCCTTCATTTTCAAATATAACAAGACATATACGTAATATATATACATGTTATGTAATATATTGGGAGTTCTGTTTGTTGTTTCCCCTGAATAACAATGTATTGCTCCTCACTTTCAAAGAATGACTGCAGTCTGCCTAAAGTTTGTGACAGATGCATGATGAATAAAGAAAGGTGGACGCAAAAACTGTCTGGAACTCTCTTGATGTGCATTTTTGTAACTTTTTTATGCAGAGAAAAACTGGACTTTTTTGGGTTACGTTCTGGGCCGTTGGTCTTTTTTTGGGTCTGGTTTTAGCCTGAAAGGACGTTTTTTGGGTCTAACAATTTGGCCTCATTCGCACCTCTCCGTCACTAATATACCTGAGTACTCCCCCCTGGGGCACAGAGGGTTGTATTCCATGCTATAAGGCCTTAAAACCTTGTTTGTATTTGGTTCTATGAGAGCGTGCTTCATTACCTTTCTCATAAATAGAAATAAGGCTTTCAGCCAACAACTGAGCGTTCATTTCGTTAAAAAGTACCTCCTCAGGACGTATTTTTATTTCTCGCATTTAATATTTATTGAGGTGACTATTGATATTTGAAAAAATCATGCTTGACATTGTCAAACAAGATCTATCAATCATTAATAGAAAATTACCGTTATCTAACCGATCACACATAGCAATTGATGGAGCTGAATGAATCTTGTTTTCGCAGCTGACATATTGGTAACTACCAGTGAGTAAAAGAAACATTCAAATCTTTTAAATATTTATCTTTTCATCTAAAATAGACTATTAAGCATATAAACAGTGATTGTTATGTTTTTCGTGACTTAATGGTTGGTTAACTTTTGTAAAGCTCGTGATCACAATAAAAATTTCGCTATTCGCTTAAACCCTCTTGCTTATTCCGATTCAATGCGCCGAACACAAACTAAATATCAATATTTTTTTCACAGCATCGCTTACTTAGTTCATTGTACTGGTACACTGGGAAACGTGAACGGATCCAAAATCGATACAAAAGTTGAACGGATATATACTTGGTACATGCCATTAACAAGTTCCTTGCGGCTCCGCTTTACGATGCAGATCAAGTGCGATTTCCATGAACTCCATTCAAATGAATTCAGTTACGCACATGATTCAGTTATTTTTAGTTTCAAGGATCTGCAAACATAATAACAAGCAAAGAGTATATTTTGAAGTTATTTAGACATTAAAAAAAAAACATTTCCCGTGTTCCCATAGAAAGATAAAAAAAAACGAGAAAGAGTTTGGGAGGGCGAAGAACCAACGTTACCTTTTGGAAATTCGTGCGTACGCGAGTTTTTCCATTGCTTCTCACAAACGTCTACAGGTGTTTCGTTTAATTTGACATATTCCCCCTGTTTTTGTTTGGAAGCCCATGGTAACTTATTCGTGTTTCTATCTCTTGTCTGAGTATTCTAGCCTAGCGGGAGCTTTAAGCCCCGGATACACGTTCCACAGACGAAACATTTTGCCCAATATTTTGTTAACCTCGTTCCCAGGGATAGGACGGAAAGAAGAGAGACCCTGGGAACGAGGTTGTATTTTGTTGTGCAAAACAACGTTTGAAGGTTGACCGCCTGACCAATATTGTCATCTAAAGAGTTTGGCCAACAATATCCGTTTAGTCGAGCGTCTAACATGTTGGCCACTGACAGTGTTGAAACGTTTTTCGGGGGGGGTCCATCTGGTCCGAAATCAGTCACTCAAGACAGTTCAGTTATACAGGCATTCAAAAGGCATGTGTATGTCACGTCTGCAAAGAAAGAATGTCTTGAAGTGGAGTGTCAGCTATGTACAACAGCACTAACTTCCCGTTTCCCGTTTTCATATAGAAATAGTTTATTCCTTTTTCGATCTTTTTGTAAGGATTTTGTTCTCAATTCTCATAAAACTGTCTCGAAAAGGGGGTTCCGGAACCCCTGCCTCTACATTTTCTGCATGAGAATCTGGGTGCTGCTTCCAAACGGAACCAGAAACTGTTTTTATGTAAATTAACTGAATACTTGTATAACATGATTTAAACTGTATTGTGGGTTATTGTGAATGCTTCGTATTTCACAATTTGATATATTTGTTTCTTTTTAAAGAAAATTAAAAAAATTAATTAATTAAAATTAGTAGTGCGAATGTTTCACTTGCACCGTCAACATACAAATACACCATTCACCAGTAACGGTTTTCAAAACTTGGTTATTCTTGGTTTCAAGGATCATTTAAGTTAAATATCAACCGCAATGACGCGCAAATCAAGTAGCACTTGTGAACTCTTCAACTGACGTCATCAAAATTCTAAAATCTAAATAGCTTATTCTCCACGCCCCTTCTTTTAAAAGGGTTCTTCGTATCAGCAATAGTAGTAATCTTCATACCATGTTTCATGTCAATACATTTTTGGCGGTGCCGGCTGAGCGTCTTCATGAGCGAAACAAAAAACAAATACTTTTCACTCAATTCGTAGACATTCCTAAAGTGAGTATGCATATGGGGGGTCTTGAATCTTTGACTTGAACAAAAACAATTAAAAAGGAAATTTATCTGTATTTTAAGAATTTCTTTAAAATGCAAATTCGACCGCCACGTTGGTACACTAAATTTCAGAAATACTCTTTTCCCCGTTACTCGGTTATCAAAGATCCTCGGGCTTCAAAATTTTGCCAAGTCGTTTTATTTGGCATTCTATGCAACATCTTATCTCTGGTGCTGTCAGAAAAGCAAACTGCTTGCGTAGATGAGAATGATCAATGGATTGTTCTCGGCTAGCTAGAACTCAAAGATCGTTGTGTTTAAATCTTTTTGCATCGACGTTAGGGGGCGGATGGTCTTTCAAAAATTAGGATCTCGCAAAATTTTAGTCGAATTTCACGTACGGATCTCATAGTCTCGCAATGCCCGTTTCAGAATCTCGATCTTGGTCTCGCATTTTCAAATTCTCGGGCTCGCAGCACAAATGCTACAATCATAATCAAAACTATTGGGAAGATTAGCAGATTTCATCATTATTTTCTTTTGCTTCCCTTCCCCTGCCAATGTTGTGTATATAGGGACATTCTTAATGCGTAATTGTTTACTACTGATCCTAACATTGAATAGCGGCGTAGGGGTGACACAGAAGACTAACAAACGATTGTTATTTGACATTAAGAGAGTATCGGTGTATTTTTATTCAGCACTAATGACATTCATTTTTACAACCTTCCCAACAACTTCTGTCTACAATCGTAGTCATGCCGTCTCAAAATTTATAATTTTTGTTTTAAATTTACCATTCGCCACCCAGCTACGTTATACCATTTTAGGTTTAGCATAAACGCTGACATTTCAACTGTGTTAAAACAATAATTTAACCAAAGTTGTATCATTCAACGAGTCAACCAAACATAAAAATTACCATAGGGAAAAACATTTCAGAGGTACTTTCGCAAGCAGTATTGATTTTCCTAAATGAAATATTATTTCCACAAAATTCTATCTTGGAAAAAAATGATAGGGTAAATAAATAATTAAATGAAATATGATGAATATACACTTCCTAAATTAAATTCCTAAATGTACACTTCTTAAATTAACAAGACATATTTTGCTTGTTTGTTATTACCTTTTAAATTCGGTGCATTATTGAATAAGCATCTCTTGCTACGGGTTTAACCTTGCTGGTACTAAATCAAACTTATCATGGATCATAACTGAAGGAAAAAAGTAAGCTCAAACCGATGGTCTGTTCTGTTTTGTTCTACATTTTCTGGAAGCTTTTCAGAACCTTGCCCTAAAGTTGATGACCTGGTTTGGGTAAATGCTGGAGCCACTTCTCGATGGCATCAAACTTTGCATTCTTGTACGATATCTCATCTTTAGTCGATTCATCCGCATCAGCATTGGGAAAGTCACTACAAGCGAATGATGAAACAGAATCGCAAAACGACCTTCCATCATCGTCCATCCTAAAATGTGTTGAATGTTTTATGCTAGCTTCCCTGTTCACTTGTTGCGGTGTTGGTGATAATTCGGAGTTGTAATACATTTCTTTCACTTTCTCATTGCGCCCAAATTTTCTGTGAAATTTCTTGTCCAAGTTGTAGACTTTTATCTGCGTTGTCGCACCCTCAACACTCCCTAATGTTAAATTCCTTTTTCTGAAGTCATCATATTGACCGTGATATGTGTGGCTATGATACTCAGCGGCTTCAGAATCACTGAATGCCCTTGTGCGACTTTTTCTCATCAACGTTGTTGTAGATCTTGTAATGCCACAAAGATGCCTTGAATATTCCATAGAAAGTTTCCTGTTAAGACTCCAGTTGCTCCTTGTTAAGCCATTACCTTTCGCATTCATCTTTCTTTTCTGTTCTTGATATGATAGGCAAGAAGCTATTTTTCGTAAAGTAAAGTTTTTAGCAAGAAGGGCTTAGTTTCGTTAGTAGCGCGTATAACCATGTGCTCTCAATCCCCGTCAGCTCTCACGATGCAATTTCCATAAACGGTTGAAAGCGGATAAAAATAAAGTACTTCAAAGTGAATCACTTATATTTGATTCGGTTCTTATTTTTGTATCATAGGCAAAAGGCTGCTAACTATATATATATTGATTCAGTTACTCAAGAGTGACACAAATCTCTGAGAAAATGAATAACTAGTCAGCCTTGCTACTGCAACTATGGCAAAAAATCGTGTTCGCGTCACTGCGTGTGAATTTTATCAATAGAGAAACCTTTCGTCATGGCAAAGTGGTTCAGCTTCTATGAAACGGATCCGTAAAACATTCATGCATTGTTAAATTTTAGGCCTCAAACATCTCAACTAAGAAAAAAAAGCTTCAATTAGGCCGCGTGGTCTATGTTCTACAAAATAAATATCATTTACAAGTTATTTGCGGCTTTCCTATACGATGCAGATCAAGGGCGGTGCCCGTGAACGCCATCAAAATGCATTCATATGTGGTTACGTGATTTAGTTATTTTTGGTTTCAAGGACCTCAACCATAATAACAAGCAAAGAGTACATTTCTATTTTACTAAGACATAGAAAAACATTTCCCGTGTCCTTATAGATCCAGTATAGAAAAATACAAAACAACGAGAAAGAGTTTCGGAGGGTGAGGTACATTTTGGAAATAGCGGCAATTTTTTCCTTTTTCTAAGCCCATGGTTGCTAAATCGTGTTTCTTTTGAGTATTATAAATTAAATTTTGATCCACATAACAACGCGAGCTCTAATGAGTAAACAGGTTAAGTTATTAAACAAGGGTATGACGTCAAGTAACATCACAGCACGCACTTTGTGTCAACTATTTTCGAAGGGATGGGGGTGCAAGGAAGGGTTTAGTCACGACGTCATGAAGCATAATTTTACAATTCACGAATAAAAAAAATATAAAATACGCCGACTTTATTCTTTATTGACCTGTTGCATGATTCAAAGGATATTTTTTCAACAAAAATCTCGATTCACGGGCGCAAAAATTACAAATCACAGATGTTGAAAATAATTCTTCCCCCACCCCCCTTTTTTGGCGTGGCACCGATATCGATTTACCGATAGCTTTAGAATTCTAGCAAACTTCCTTTCGTGCTTGCAGCTCGTTCTTTTCCCGCTTGTCTTGCACATGACGTCATAAAAATACAAACTCTAACCATTACATCCTACAAGGCTGTTTCTGAAAAGGGAAGGAAAGATACTAGTGTTCACAAAAAAGTTTCAAGTTTTAACGATGTTTTGCTTCCGATTTGCAAAGGTTTTAAATGTGCCACGTGCTATTTCAGATAAGCCGTGAAAATAAACAAAATTGGACTTTGAAATTTTGGCCGCCATATTAGTGTACTGAAGTGGTACACCAAGATTGCCGCTCCATTTATTTTTTACTAAAAATGTCTAATACTCGTTCGCTTATAACTCTTGGATAAATGATCTGGCGCTTCAAAATTTGGCCCTGATGTGAAGATTCGAAATTTGTTTTCGAATGCTTTTAAATTTTGATATGACATGATATGACTGTGAGTGCAAGGCAAGAGTACTGAATTAAGGTGTTTCATTATCTTTCTCATAAATAAACCTGGACTTTTGAAAACGATATCGCCCTAAGTAAGCGTTTGTGAGTGTGTTTGGTCTTGTTTTTTTTTTTTTGTCGTTCATCAAATTTCTAAAATCTAAATAGCTTATTCTCCACGCCCCTTCTTTTAAAAGGGTTCTTCGTATCAGCAATAGTAGTAATCTTCATACCATGTTTCATGTCAATACATTTTTGGCGGTGCCGGCTGAGCGTCTTCATGAGCGAAACAAAAAACAAATACTTTTCACTCAATTCGTAGACATTCCTAAAGTGAGTATGCATATGGGGGGTCTTGAATCTTTGACTTGAACAAAAACAATTAAAAAGGAAATTTATCTGTATTTTAAGAATTTCTTTAAAATGCAAATTCGACCGCCACGTTGGTACACTAAATTTCAGAAATACTCTTTTCCCCGTTACTCGGTTATCAAAGATCCTCGGGCTTCAAAATTTTGCCAAGTCGTTTTATTTGGCATTCTATGCAACATCTTATCTCTGGTGCTGTCAGAAAAGCAAACTGCTTGAGTAGGTGAAAATGATCAATGGATTGTTCTCGGCTAGCTAGAACTCAAAGATCGTTGTGTTTAAATCTTTTTGCATCGAAGTTAGGGGGCGGATGGTCTTTCAAAAATTAGGATCTCGCAAAATTTTAGTCGAATTTCACGTACGGATCTCATAGTCTCGCAATGCCCGTTTCAGAATCTCGATCTTGGTCTCGCATTTTCAAATTCTCGGGCTCGCAGCAAAAATGCTACAATCATAATCAAAACTGTTGGGAAGATTAGCAGATTTCATCATTATTTTCTTTTGCTTCCCTTCCCCTGCCAATGTTGTGTATATAGGGACATTCTTAATGCGTAATTGTTTACTACTGATCCTAACATTGAATAGGGGCGTAGGGGTGACACAGAAGACTAACAAACGATTGTTATTTGACATTAAGAGAGTATCGGTGTATTTTTATTCAGCACTAATGACATTCATTTTTACAACCTTCCCAACAACTTCTGTCTACAATCGTAGTCATGCCGTCTCAAAATTTATCATTTTTGTTTTAAATTTACCATTCGCCACCCAGCTACGTTACACCATTTTAGGTTTAGCATAAACGCTGACATTTCAACTGTGTTAAAACAATAATTTAACCAAAGTTGTATCATTCAATGAGTCAACGAAACATAAAAATTACCATTAGGGAAAAACATTGGTACTTTCGCAAGCAGTATTGATTTTCCTAAATGAAATATAATTTCCACAAAATGCTATCTTGGAAAAAAATGATAGGGTAAATAAACAATTAAATGAAATATGATGAATATACACTTCCTAAATTAAATTCCTAAATGTACACTTCCTAAATTATCAAGACATATTTTGCTTGTTTGTTATTATCTTTTAAATTCGGTGCATTATTGAATAAGCATCTCTTGCTACGGGTTTAACCTTGCTGGTAATAAATCAAACTTATCATGGATCATAACTGAAGGGAAAAAGTAAGCTCAAACCGATGGTCTGTTCTGTTTTGTTCTACATTTTCTGGAAGCTTTTCAGAACCTTGCCCTAAAGTTGATGACCTGGTTTGGGTAAATGCTGGAGCCACTTCTCGATGGCATCAAACTTTGCATTCTTGTACGATATCTCATCTTTAGTCGATTCATCCGCATCAGCATTGGGAAAGTCACTACAAGCGAATGATGAAACAGAATCGCAAAACGACCTTCCATCATCGTCCATCCTAAAATGTGTTGAATGTTTTATACTAGCTTCCCTGTTCACTAGTTGCGGTGTTGGTGATAATTCGGAGTTGTAATACATTTCTTTCACTTTCTCATTGCGCCCAAATTTTCTGTGAAATTTCTTGTCCAAGTTGTAGACTTTTATCTGTGTTGTCGCACCCTCAACACCTCCTAACGTTAAATTCCTTTTTCTGAAGTCATCATATTGACCGTGATATGTGTGGCTATGATAGTCAGCGGCTTCAGAATCACTGAATGCCCTTGTGCGACTTTTTCTCATCAACGTTGTTGTAGATCTTGTAATGCCACAAAGATGCCTTGAATATTCCATAGAAAGTTTCCTGTTAAGACTCCAGTTGCTCCTTGTTAAGCCATTACCTTTCGCATTCATCTTTCTTTTCTGTTCTTGATAGGCAAGAAGCTAAGTTTCGTAAAGTAAAGTTTTTAGCAAGAAGGTCTTAGTTTCGTAAGTAGCGTGTATAACCATGTGCTCTCAATCCCCGTCAGCTCTCACGATGCAATTTCCATAAACGGTTGAAAGCGGATAAAAATAAAGTACTTCAAAGTGAATCACTTATATTTGATTCGGTTCTTATTTTTGTATAATAGGCAAAAGGCTGCTAACTATATATATTGTACAGTTACTCAAGAGTGAAACAAATCTCTGAGAAAATGAATAACTAGTCAGCCTTGCTGCTGCAACTATGGCAAAAAATCGTGTTCGCGTCACTGCGTGTGAATTTTATCGATAGAGAAACCTTTCGTCATGGCAAAGTGGTTCAGCTTCTATGAAACGGATCCGTAAAACATTCATGCATTGTTAAATTTTAGGCCTCAAACATCTCAACTAAGAAAAAAAAGCTTGAATTAGGCCGCGTGGTCTATGTTCCACAAAATAAATATCATTTACAAGTTATTTGCCGCTTTCCTATACGAGACAGATCAAGGGCAGTGCCCGTGAACGCCATCAAAATGCATTCATATGTAGTTACGTGATTTAGTTATTTTTGGTTTCAAGGACCTCAACCATAATAACAAGCAAAGAGTACATTTCTATTTTGCTAAGACATAGAAAAACATTTCCCGTGTCCTTATAGATCCCTATAGAAAAATATAAAACAACGAGAAAGAGTTTCGGAGGGCGAGGTACATGTTGGAAATAGCGGCAATTTTTTCCTTTTTCTAAGCCCATGGTTGCTAAATCGTGTTTCGTTTGAGTATTATAAATTAAATTTTGATCTACATAACAACGCGAGCTCTAATGAGTAAGCAGGTTAACTTATTAAACAAGGGTATGACGTCAAGTAACATCACAGCACGCACTTTGTGTCAACTATTTTCGAGGGGATGGGGGTGCAAGGAAGGGTTTAGTCACGACGTCATGAAGCATCGTTTTACAATTCACGAATCAAAAAATATAAAATACGTCGACTTTATTCTTTATTGACCTGTTGCATGATTCAAAGGATATTTTTTCAACAAAAATCTCGATTCACGGGCGCAAAAATTACAAATCACAGATGTTGAAAATAATTCTTCCCCCACCCCCTCTTTTTTGGCGTGGCACCGATATCGATTTACCGAAAGCTTTAGAATTCTAGCAAACTTCCTTTCGTGCTTGCAGCTCGTTCTATTCCCGCTTGTCTTGCACATGACGTCATAAAAATACAAACTCCAACCATTACATCCTACAAAGCTGTTTCTAAAATGGTATGTAGATACTGGTGTTCACAAAAAAGTTTCAAGTTTTAACGATGTTTTGCTTCCGATTTGCAAAGGTTTTAAATGTGCCACGTGCTATTTCAGATAAGCCGTGAAAATAAACAAAATTGAACTTTGAAATTTTGGCCGCCATATTAGTGTACTGAAGTGGTACACCAAGATTGCCGCTCCATTTATTTTTTACTAAAAATGTCTAATACGCGTTCGCTTATAGCTCTTGGATAAATGATCTGGCGCTTCAAAATTTGGTCCTGATGTGTAGATTCGAAATTTGTTTTTGAATGCTTTTAAATTTTGATATGACATGATATGACTGTCAGTGCAAGAGTGTGTTTGGTCTTGTTTTTTTTTTTTTGTCGTTCATAAACTACAACGACAACAACAAGAACGACTATTATCTTTATTAGTTAGTTATTATACAACTTACAATACTGGGGCCGGATTCACGAAATCCTACCTAAGATATATCTTAAGATACAACTTAAGAGAAAATTTAGGAGCTTCCTAAGATATGTCCTAATTGCTATTCACGAACGATATCTTATGACCATCCCAAGGTAAGCGTAACTTAGCAGCCTCCTAAGTTTAACGGTCGCGGGCAGTTATCGATTAGTAAAAGTAAACCAATACAGCGTTTTCACTCACGTGACCTTCAGTCCCGTGGGACTCAAATGACAAAGGCCATGGCAGCCATGTTGGTGTTCCTAACAAAAGAAGTTAATTAAAATTCTTTTGTACGGGAACACCAATATGGCGGCTATGACGTCAAGTGAAAACGCTCTATCAGGGATAGTTTATATGGCGCGCTCTTATGAATAATAAGTTATGAAAATTACATGGATGATTGTTTTGCATTGTGTAAATTGTTGTTACGATGGCAATACAATAACTTTTATTTCATCTCGAATTTGGGACAGCAAAACTGATCTTCGTTCATGGTCAGCAGCGAAAGTAACAAACAAATCCATCATCATTTTAATACGGTCTACTTCGATATTTCTTGTACAAGGGCTAATTTTCACGGCGAAAAATGGAAATATAACTCTGCAATGAGAATGAAATGTGGAACCCGTTAATGATACGGAGGCCTATATGTAACTAACCGTTGAAATTTAATACTAGAAAATATTTAATTTTTCTTAGGAAAGCAATATAATGCTTTAAGATGTTTATCTAATCGGTAGCTATTGTTATACACAATAATCACGCTGAAAATCGACGTTAAAACTCGTCAACAATCGAATTTAGCCCCCGTCAAGACATGTTTTAATAAGTTAGAAGGTCAATTTTGACCTCCTAAGTTTAGGAGAAAAATTAAGACAAATCTTAAGTTAGGATGTCTTCTTGAATACCAGTTAAGACATCTCTTAAAAATTTAGGAGGTCCTAAGTTTGTATATGTAATCGCATGGGCCCTCGTAAAATTAAGGATTAATATCACGCATGTTTTCAGAAGCTGTAGAAATTGCCCGAGTCGCGAAGCGACGAGGGCAATTTCTACAGCTTCTGAAAACACAAGTGATTTTAATCCTTAATTTTACGAGGGAACATGCGATTACTTGTTTATAATGTAGTGTACTCTCTTGCAAACTGACAAGACTGAAAACTTTTCAGCTCACTGTGGTCGTGGTTAAATAAATTTGGCTGTTATGTACATCTAGAGAACCTAGCCTGGTTTTTATCGATAAAAGACACTTTACGACAAAAACAAAGCAAGTTTTATTTAAGCGTACCTGTGTTTTGAAGTTTTTGCCGCTTTGATAACAACAACAAATGGCGAGAGTTCAAACTTGCTTGCACGTTTGGCGATTTAATTGCTTTCTTTCACTTCTTTTAGCCTTATTCTTTCTCCTGTTAAACATACATTTTCCCTTTCAGCAAAATCTGCAAAAGTTCTTCTCTTTAGGTCCGCAGAAATCCGCATTTTTTCATTGAATTGATCGAACAGCTCTCGCTCTCTTTTTTTTTTTATTTTATTGCTTATCAAAATAATTTGCACAAATATGTAGTACATATAACACAACTATTCTAATACTAACAGGCATACTAACACACACACACACAAACCTACACTAACCTACATTACAATACAAAACCATAACAAAAGCCTACTATGTAGATGAATAAAGACTTAAGAAATTATAATTTAATTTATTACAAAGGTATAATGCTTTGCCATTTCTGATAATGAACTAACTCTTTGTTATTTTTTTTAGCTATAAATAATTCTACTTGTTGCGTGTTTTGTATTTTGGCTTTGAGTAACGCCAGGCTTGGTTTAATATTTTTGAAACGACAATAGTAAATGATTTGTTTTCCCATAATAATAAGATGGTTTAGTAGCCTGTTGTCTGGAGCATTGCTGTAATAACCGAATATGATTACCTTGAGGTCAATGTTTTCTACTTCTATATTACTTTGGTTTAGCCAAGCCGATACCGATCGCCAAAATTCTTGTGCGTAGCTACAATAAAAAAATAAATGTTCAAGGGATTCTTCGTGATCGTGGCAGAATGTACACATGGGAGAGGCAACGAGTTTCATTTTAAAAAGGATTTTATTTGTGTACAGAATACGGTTCAAGATTTTGTATTGAAAAACTCTGGTGCTGGTGTCAATGGTAGCGTACCCTGGAAGCAAGTAGATGTTTTGCCAGTCCGAATGACTGATTGTATTGTTTTGTTATAAATTCCCAGTAGACAGATTTCGTATTCATCGACATCAGATCAGAAATCTTTACCCTTGACCCATTCGTTTTATCAGACATAATTTCTGTTTTCCAGCCGACGGTCTGAAGATAAAGCAGTATAGAAGACGAAAGAAATGTCTGTCAAGAGACTCGTTCAAACACACAGACCCGGCATTAACATCATGTTTAATATGTACACCTTTGAAAGCCTCCTGTCAACTTCTAAATTCAACAAAGGTAAAAAGAGCCAGATGTTTATTTATCCAGCTTTGAATTCGATATTGCCTGAACAAAATATAACATCACACACATCAGCACATCGTTTGCTTTATAAAATGATGCTTTTATTGACCAGAATGTAATAATTCTTGTAGTTTGCGTAATGTATTCGTGTCTAAATCTTAGCTTGCAGATAAAATTTAAAATATAATCTGTATAATGTTGCCCAATGTAATCATTTAGTCTTGTCAACAAATTAAAGGGGCTGGTGAATTGATTTCGATCGGTTGCCTATTCTTCCGCTGATTGGCCATCTGATAGTATAAATTTAGCATAAAATAAAGCATAAGGATAAAGATTACCTCTATATTCACATATTTAGGAGCCCGATACTGGCTTAATGTCGAATTCAGCTCGGTTCGTGGCATTTGCCAGCACGAAATATTGACCGTCGCGGCGTTTGTTTCCATCCCTGAAGAACTGACGAGGTTTCTTAACGTGCTTTCCTCGCTCAGAAACGTTTTGGCTGAGTTGACAACAACATGAACCGCTTACAGGTCAAAAATACTTGTGTGATCACGAAATGCTTGGCTATAAGCTTGTTCTGATGACCGATAATACCTCAATTCTCGCTACAATTATACACTTTACTACCCCCCCCCCCTAACATAAATTTTTGTTAGCTCCCAGATTCTGGGAGCCACGTGACCAGCCGCAACCAGGGTCTCTCCCGATGATGACGTAGCTGAAGAGAGAGAGGTCCTGGGAACGAGGTTGCGTGACTTAATGGTTGGTTAACTTTTGTAAAGCTCGCGATAACAATAAAAAACTTCGCTTTTTGCTTATACCTTCTTGCTTATTCTGATTTAATGCGCTGAACACAAACAAAATGCATCAATATTTTATCACAGCATAGTATAGCTTATTTTACCGTATACGATACAATAGTAAAAAAATTAAACGGATCCAAAAAGTATCGATACAAAAGTAGAATTGATTTATACTTGGTACATGCCATTAACAAGTTGGAAATTACGAGGTTTTTCCATCGCTTCTCACAAACGTCTAGAGGTGTTTCCTTTTAATTTGATAAAAGCACGCGGTTCGGACATTTTATCCCTATTTTTGTTTGGAAGCTCGTGGTAACTTATTCGTGCTTCTTTTGAGTGTTATAAAATTTTAATCGCAAGCTCTAGGGGCGAACCATTAGATTCGTTAAGGGCGGAGCACTTCCTAAATCAAATCTTATCATGGATCATAACTGAAGGGAGAACGTAAGCTCAGACCGATGCTCTGTTCTGTTTTGGAAAGTTAAAACTACATTTTCTGAAAACTTTGCCTTAAAGTTGATGACCAGGTTTAAGTAAATGCTGGAGCCACTTCTCGATGGCATCAAACTTTGTATTCTTGTACGATACCTCATCTTTAGTCGATTCATTCGCATCAGCATTGGGAAAGTCACTACAAGCGAATGATGAAACAGAATCGCAAAACGACCTTCCATCATCGTCCATCCTAAAATGTGTTGAATGTTTTATACTAGCCTCCCTGTTCACCTGTTGCAGTTTTGGTGTTAATTCGGAGTTGTAATGCTCTTCTTTCACTTTCTCATTGCGCCCAAATTTTCTGTGCAATTTCTTGTCCAAGTTGTAGACTTTTATCTGCGTTGTCCCACCTTCAAAATCTAATGTTAAATTGCTTTTCCTGAAGATATCATATTGACCGCCGTGATATGTGTGGCTATGATAGTCAGCGGCTTCAGAATCACTGAATGCCCTTGTGCGACTTTTTCCCATCAACGTTGTTGTAGATCTTGTAATGTCACAAAGATGCCTTGAATATTCCATAGAAAGTTTCCTGTTAGGAGTCCAGTTTCTCCTTGTTAAGCCATTACCTTTCGCATTCATCTTTCTTTTCTGTTCTTGATAGCAAAGAAGATAAGTTTCGTAAAGTAAAGTTAATTTTAGCAAGAAGGGCTTAGTTTCGTCAGTAGCGTGTATAACCATGTGCTCTCAATCCCCGTCAGCTCTCTCGATGCAATTTCCATAAACGGTTGAAAGCGGATAAAGAATAAAGTACTTCAAACTGAATCACTTATATGTGATTCGGTTCTTATGTTTTATAATAGGCAAAAGGCTTCTAATTGAGGATATTGATTCAGTTACGCAAGAGTGAAACATATCACTGAGGTAATAAATAACTAGTCAGCTTTTGGCTGCAACTATGGCAAAAAATCGTGTTCGCGTCACGGCATGCGAATTTTATCAGTTGCGAAAGTTTTCTTCGTGGCAAAGTGGTTCAGCTTCTAGAAACACATTCGTAAATCAGTCGTCATGTATTGTTAAATTTTAGGCTTCAAACATCTCAAATAAGGAAAAAAGGTTGATTTAGGCCGCGTGATCTATATTCGACAGAATAAATGTCATTTACAAGTTCCTTGCGGCTTTCTTTTCGATGCAGATCAAGGGCGGTTCCCATGAACCCCATCCAAAGCATTCATATATAGTTACGTGATTTAGTTATTTTTGGTTTCAAGGACCTCAACCATAATAACAAGCAAAGAGTACATTTCTATTTTATTAAGATGTAGAAAAACATTTCCAGTGTCCCTATAGATCCAGTATAGAAAAATATAAAACAACGAGAAAGAGTTTCGGAGGGCGAGGTACATTTTGGAAAGCAGCAATTTTTTTCCATTTTTTAAAGGGGCTATGTCGCGAGGTGTCACGTAACCTACGATCTTGAAAAACGTCCGGTGGCTGTTTTTCAAGTTTACGCCATCATCGTCGAATCCATTCAATCCTGCAGTGCTGTGTTCACCAAATGGTCTCAGATTTTTCACATGTGTGAATAATCTATTTGTCTTGATCATGATTTTGGCCCGGTTATTTTTCCAATTCTGAAATCGTACGGCTAAATTTCTCAATATGTACGACCAGCGATAGAAATCAGTTGACCATGGAATGTCATGGACGAAGGTTCTTCTTCTCTGTTAGCTAAATACAGTACACTTCAGCATATTAACATGGTACCAGAGTTCAAAAATCGAAAATAACTCTCCCCCCACCCCGTCTTTAACGGTAACGGTAATGTAACGGTCCCAGTAATGTAACGTTCCCTCCCAATTAATTGTGAAGGTTGTCAACCGTTACATTACTGGGACCCACAACATTCCTGACTGTCCCCCAGATCCTACCTCTAAAGCTGTACCCCCGTTATTTCAAATTACTTTATACAGGCCATTTTTCCAGTGTTACGCAGAAAAGGATTCGGAAACTTATCAAACGTTATTGTATTAATATAGTTATAAAATTAGTCTTTCCGTCTTTCAAGATCGGTAACATGTTTGGCGTGAAAGACCCTATCCCGAGCAGATACCACGCAGCTCTTTACAACCTCTAATTTCATTGGACCTGGGTATCACGCAGCTCTATTGTTTTCAGGGCTAGGGTCCATTGTTGTGTTGTTTGTTGTGTTGTTTTCTTTTCATTCGTTTTTCATTCTTTATTTGCCATATATGCAACATTTTACAAAGTAAGATGGAAATAACAAAGGATCAAATCAGAGAAGACCTTGTAATAGCTGCGTACGGCCCCATCCCGAGTGGGTCAGTCCGTTCGTGTGTTGTTTACAAAAATGTTTGTGTGCGGGCTGTAATGCCTGCTACGTCGACGAAACCACCCGACATTTTTCTTTACGCGCACGTGAGCACTTATCCACTGATAGGCCTTCTCACGTATTCAAACACCTGAAAGACTCTAAAGAATGCCACAGTTTATGTTCACCCAATTGTTTCAATATCTTAGATCATGCTTCCACCAATTTTCAGATTAAAATAAAGGAAGCTCTGCATATCAAATGGGAACAAGCTTCTTTAATTTAAAACTTTTTTTTATAATCACGCATTGTCACACATTCTTTCATTTATTTGTTAAAGGTGTTTTCTCATTAGCATTTTCATTTACTTAGTATAAATTCAACTTTGTAACTTAAGATTTCAAACTGAAGATGACAAAGGATTGTCGAAACATGTATTTTAAAATCAAAACAGTTGTCGTTGCTTTAAAAATTATTACTTGCTAATTATGTCTTTGAAGTTTTGGCCGCCATGTTGGTGTACTGAAGTGGTACACCAAGACTGCCGCTCCATATATTTTTTTACTAAAAATGTCTCATAGACCCCGTCCACACGTATACGTTTACGTTCGTAAACGCATATTTTTTTTATCTAAAACGCTCCGGTCCACACAAAGCCAGCCATCGTTTACGATTAGTTTTCGCCTGTCCACACGTAAACGCTAAAACAATACGTAAACGCTTCAAATCTACATTGAGCATGCGTAGATAAGTACTTGACCGTCCGCCATATTGGATATCTGCTCTATTTTCTTTATTTGTGGACTGGGTCCGAATATGTGACATCAGCGTTTACGAAAATATCCGTTTACGCTGTCCACACGTAAACGGGTAAACGGCGTTTTCGAAAAATATCCACTTTGGAGAGCGTTTTCGAAAATATCCGTTTAGGGTGACCGTTTTCATCGTTTACATGTGGACGGGAGGCCTAAACGCATAAAAAAATATGCGTTTACGAACGTAAATGTATACGTGTGGACGGGGCCTAATACGGGGCCTATAACTCTTGAACGAAATGCTCTGGCGCTTCAAAATTTGGCCCTGATGTGGTAGTTTTAAACTCTCTACGTATTCGAAATTTTTTTTTAATGCTCTTGAATTTTGATATGACGTAAGTGCAAGCCAAAAGAATATTAAGAAGGTGTTTCATTATCTTTCTCATAAATAGAAATACAGCTTTCAGCCAACAATAGCAGGCATTTTCTTAATAGTTTTCACAGTACCTACTCAGGATGTATTTTTATTTAATATTGATTGAGGTGACTATTGATATTTGAAAAAAAATCCTGCTTGATATTCCCTACAAAAATATTGTCAAACAAGATCTATCAATTATATTAATAGAAAATTATCGTTATCTAACCGATCACATAAAATTGCTTAGCAATTAGCAGTAATTGATCAGCTGGATGAAGCTTGTTTTCGCAGCTCACATATTGGTAACCACTACTGAGTAAAAGAAACACGTCTTTAAAATATTAACCTTTTCATCTAAAATAGACTATTAAGCGTATAGACGGTGATTGTTATGTTCTTCGTGACAAAATGGTTGGTTAACTTTTATAAAGCTCGCGATAGCAATAAAAAAACTAAATATATCCTCTTGCTAATTCCGATTCAATGCGCCGAACACAAACTAAAAATCAACAATTTTTCACAGCATCACTAGGTTAGTTCACTGTACCGGTACTCTGAGAAACGTGAACGGATCCAAAAAGTATCAATACAAAAGTTGAACGTATATATACTTGGTACATGCCATTAACAAGTTCCTTGCGGCTTCGCTTTACGATGCAGATCAACAAGCGCGGTTTCCATGAACTCCACTCAAATGCATTCTGTTGCGCACATGATTAAGTTATTTTAAGTTTCGAGGATCTCAACCACAATAACAAGCAAAGAGTAAATTTCCCGTGTTCCTATAGAATAATAATAAAGACGAGGAGTTTGGGAGAGCGAGGTACGTTTTGAAAATTCGAGCCATACGCGAGTTTTTCAATCGCTTCTTACAAACGTCTACAGGTGTTTCATTAATTTGACTGGAAAAACACGTGGCACGAACATTTTTTCCATGTTTTTGTTTGAAAGCCCATGGTAACTTATTCGCTACCTTGTCTAAAGTATTCTAGCCTAGCGGGAGCCTTAAGCCCCGGCTACACGTTCCATCGACGAAACATTTTGCCCAAATCCGAAATCGGTCACTCAAGACAGTTCATTTACACAGGTATTCAAAACGCATGCATGTGCATATCAGGTTAACAAAGAAAGAATGTCTTGAAGTGAAGTGCCAACTAAGTAACATAGCACCAACTCAATCAGGTTTCCCGTTTCCCGTTTTCATATTGAAATAGTCTGTTCCTTTCTCGATCTTTTTGTAAGGATTTTGTTCTCAATTCTCACAAAACTGTCTCGAAAAGGGCGGTTCCAGACCCCCTGCCTCTGCATTTCGTGCATGAGAATCCGGGTGCTGCATCTAAACGGAACCAGAAACTGTTTTTATGTTAATTAACTGAATACTTGTATAACATGATTTAAACTGTGTAGTGGGCATAGCGAATGTTTTGTATTTCATAATTTGATATATTTGTTTCTTTTTAAAGAAAATTAAAAATTAAATAATATGTTTCACTTGCACCGTCAACATACAAATACACCATTCACCAGTAACGGTTTTCAAAACTTGGTTGTTCTTGGTTTCAAGGACCATTAAAATTAAATATCAACCGCAATGACGCACAAATCAAGTAGCACTTGTGAACTCTTCAGCTGGGGTCATTAAAATTCTAAAATCTAAATAGCTTATTCTGCATGGTCCTTATTTTAAAAGAGTTCTTCGTATCAGCAACAGTAATCTTCATGCCATGTTTCATGTCAATACATAACATTGCTTTGAAGATATAACATTTTAAATTTTTTGGCGGTGCCGGCTGAGCGTCTTCATGTGCGAAACAAAAGCCAAAAATTTTTCACTCAGTTTGTAAACATTTCTAAAGTGAGTATGCATGTGGAAGGTCTTTTGAATCTTTGACTTGAACAAAACAATTATAAAGGAAATTTATCTGTATTTTATCTGTATTTTAAGAATTCATGAATAGAATTTCTTGTACCGCTATGTTGGTACAATAAAATAGCGGACGCATACAAAGCGCTCTATTTTCCAAAATATTCTTTTCTCCCTAACTCGGTTATCAAAGATCGTCAGACTTCAAAATTTTCCAAGTCGTTTAATTTGGCATTCTTTGCAGCATCTTATCTCTGGTGCTGTCAGAAAAGCGAACTGCTTGCGCAGATGAAAATGATCAATGGATTGTTTTCTAGCTAGAATTCTAAGATCGTTGTGTTTAAATCTTTTTTGCATTGAAGTTAGTGGGCGGATCGTCTTTCAAAAATAAAGGTCTCGCAAATTTTTAGTCGAATTTCTTGGATCTCACAGATTCGCAGTGCCCGTTTCAGAATCTCGATCTTGGTCTAGTATTTTAAAATCAGTCTCGGGCCCGCAGCAGAAATACTATAATTATAGTCAAAATTATTCGGAAGATTAGCAGTTCACTATTATTTTCTTTCTCTCCCCTCCCCCTGTAACAATGTTGTGTATAACAGGGACGTTTTACTAATAGGGGCGTGGGGGCAACTCAAGAGATAAACAAACGATTGTAATTTTACATTAAGAGAGCATCGATGTAATTCAGCACTAATGCCGTTCATTTTTACAACCTTCCCAACTACTTCTGTCTATAATTGTAGTCTCGGCGTCTCACGAGTGCTGGTATTAAATCAAAATTTATCATTTGCATGAGTCTCAAATTTACCATTCACCACCCTTAGCTACGTTATACCATAAGAGATTTTGGGTTTTGCATCAAGGCTGACATTTCAACTGTGTTTAAACAATAATTTAACTAACGTTTAATCATTTAATGAGTACCAACCAAACATAAAAATTACCATCAGGGAAAAACATCTCAGAGGTACTTTAGGAAGCGATATTGATTTTCCCAAATGAAATATTATTTACGCAAATTAATTATTCTATCTTGGTAAAAAATGATAAAGTAAACAAATAATTAAATAAAAAGGAAAGAAAAAAGAAATCGTTAAAATAAAAGGTACATTCATCATGAAACTAAAGCTTTAAAAGATAGAGGATAAAAAGATGAATACTCTAAAAAATATACACTTCCTAATTATTACCTTTTCGGTGCTACGGGTTCAAACTTGCTGTAATTAAATCAAAATTTATCATGGATCATAATTGGAGGGAAAAAGTAAGCTCAGACCGATGCTCTGTTCTGTTTTGGAAAGTTAAACTACATTTTCTGGAAGCTTTCCAGAACTTTGCCCTAAAGCTTGATGACCTGGTTTAGGTAAATGCTGGAGCCACTTCTCGATGGCATCAAACTTTGCATTCTTGTGCGATACCTCATCTTTAGTCGATTCATCCGCATCAGCATTAGGAAAGTCACTACAAGCGAATGATGAAACAGAATCGCAAAACGACCTTCCATCATCGTCCATCCTAAAATGTGTTGAATGTTTTATACTAGCCTCCCTGTTCACCTGTTGCAGTTTTGGTGTTAATTCGGAGTTGTAATGCTCTTCTTTCACTTTCTCATTGCGCCCAAATTTTCTGTGAAATTTCTTGTCCAAGTTGTAGACTTTTATCTGTGTTGTCGCACCTTCAACACTCCCTAATGTTAAATTGCTTTTCCTGAAGTTATCATATTGACCGCCGTGATATTTGTGGTTATGATAGTCAGCGGCTTCAGAATCACTAACTGCCTTTGTGAGACTATTTCCCATGAACGTTGTTGTAGATTTTGTAATGTTACAAAGATGCCTTGAATATTCCATACAAAGTTTCCTGTTAGGAGTCCAGTTGTTCCTTGTTAAGCCATTACCTTTCGCATTCATCTTTCTTTAATTTCTGTTCTTGATGATAGCAAAGAAGCTACGTTTTGTAAAGTAAAGTTCTAGCAAGAAGGGCTTAGTTTCGTCAGTAGCGAGTTCTTCCTTTTGAATCCCCGTCAGTTCTTTAAACGATGCAATTACCATGAACGGTTGAATGCGGATAAAAATAAAGTACTTCTAAACTGAATCACTTATATTTGATTCAGCTCTTGTGTTTGTATAATAGGCAAAAGGCTCCTAACTATATTGATTCAGTTACTCAAGAGTGACTAAACCAATCTCTGAGAAAATAAATAACTAGTCAGCCTTTGTACTGCGACTATGGAAAAATCGAGGCAAAAGCATCGTGTTCTCGTCAAGGCGTGTGAATTTTATCAGTAACGAAACCTTCCGCTTTTGTCAAGTGGCAAAGTGATTTAGCTTCTGGGAAACGCATCCGTAAAACAATCGTCCTGTATTGTTTAATGTTAGGCTTCAAACACCTCAACTAAATAAAAAAGGTTGAATTAAGCTGCTTGGCTTATGTTTGTCAAAATAAATGTCATTTACAAGTTCCTTGCGGCGGCCTTTCACGATGCAGATCAGTACGGGTTTCCATGAATTCACGGCACCCAAGTGCATTCATATAATTACGCAGTCAGTTATTTTTGGTTTCAAGGACCCCAACCACAATAACAAGCAAAGAGTACATTTCTATTTTCAGTAAGACATAGAAAAACATTTCCCGTGTCCCTATAGATCCGTATAGAACAATAAAAAAAAGAGAGAGAGTCTGGAAGGGTGAGATATCGACTTCCGACTTCCGACTTCCGACTTCCTATTTTAAATTGCAGCCGGATGTAGACTGACTTCATACTCGCGGATTACACCGGCTAGTTGAGCTTTATCCGTTGAAAGTTCGCCATCGTGCGTTGTTATTTTACGCACAGATAGTTTTATTCCATGCTATAAGGCCTTAAAACCTTGTTTGTATTTGGTTCTATGAGAGCGTGCTTCATTACCTTTCTCATAAATAGAAATACGGCTTTCAGCAAACAACTGAACGTTCATTTCCTTATAAAGTACCTCCTCAGGATGTATTTTTATTTCTCGCATTTAATATTAATTGAGGTGACTATTGATATTTGAAAATATCCTGCTTGACATTGTCAAACAAGATCTATCAATTATTAATAGAAAATTACCGTTATCTAACCGATCACATAAAATTGCTTAGCAATTAGCAGTAATTGATGGAGCTGAATGAATCTTGTTTTCGCAGCTCACATATTGGTAACTACCAGTGAGTAAAAGAAACATTCAAATCTATTAAATATTTATCTTTTCATCTAAAATAGACTATTAAGCGTATAAACATTGATTGTTATGTTTTTCGTGACTTAATGGTTGGTTAACTTTTGTAAGGCTCGTGATCACAATAAAAAATTTCGCTATTCGCTTAAACACTCTTGCTTATTCCGATTCAATGCGCCGAACACAAACTAAATATCAACATTTTTTCACAGCATTACCAGCTTAGTTAATTGTACCGGTACACTGAGAAACGTGAACGGATCCAAGATGTTTCGATACAATTGTTGAACGGATAATATATACTTGGCTGGCATTCCATTAACAAGTTCCTTGCGGCATGCGGTTTCCATGAACTCCACCCAAATGCATTCAGTTACGCACGTGATTCAGTTGTTTTTAGTTTCAAGGATATGCAACCACAATAACAAACAGACAGTACATTTCGAAGTTATTTAGACATAAAAAAGACATTTCCCGTGTTCCCATAGAATAATAAAAAAAAACAGAGAAGTAGTTTGGAAGAGCGAGTACGTTTTGGAAATTCGAGCTATACGCGAGTTTTTCCATCGCTTTTCACAAACATCTACAGGTGTTTCGTTTAATTTGATAAAAACACGCGGTACGAACATTTTTTCCCTGTTCTTGTTTAGAAGGCCCTGGTAACTTATTCGTGTTTCTATCTACCTTGTTTTATCTACCTAGCGGGAGCCTTAAGCCCCGGCTACACGTTCCACCGACGAAACATATTGCCCAATATTTTTTTTGTGCAAAACAATGTTTGAAGGTTGACCGCCCGACCAATATTGTCATCCAAAAAGTTTGGCCAACAATATCGGGGACGTTTAACCGAGCGTCTAACATGTTGGCCACTGACAATGTTGGAACTTTTATCTGAGACTTTTAAACTAGACAAAAAAAAGTTTTTGTTTTTGTTTAAGACAACATCTTTGGTGACTGTAGAATTAGCGTAGCTTCACCCATTATTGCACCCTCAGAGACCCATGCCAGGGGGAGTTGGTCGGGGCGGGACGAGGTTAAAACCTCTTGAACACTTTCTTTCCACCGATTTTTGCCGGGTTTTTACTCCACCAGCCCCGACTAACTACCCATGGGTCTCCGAGGATGTCATTACCGATGAGCCATTAAAAACACGAACCTTGACTTCTAGCCATTCTGTCAGTTATATGTGATTGTTTGTATATAGTCATCGCTATGGTTTTTCTTAATAGACTGACCATATTCACCTTCATTTTTAGCTACTTACAGCGCTCACTGGCGATTAAGTATAAGTACAGCCTAAATATATAAATAGCTCCAACGTGGCTGGTTATTCGATCGATTAGTTTTCACATTTCCACTTGGTTAGAAATATGTTTAATACGCATATACTGTTAATAGCTATTTCGGTTCGCTCCCAAGAATGTTATAGTTCAGAATAAAAAACAAAATTTGATTTATGGAGACTTTTCATTTAAATTTCAATACTCTCGGGAAGCTAAACCGTCACATATTTGTTTTAGTAGCTGACTCAAAGGAACGGGACGTACAATGAAGGAACTAACATCAACCAAACGCGACAGTGAGAATCTTCCGAATCAGCTCGAGCGCCGGGTGGCGTCACATTCGATTACGAGCTTATACTGGTAACGAGACTGGGGAAGAAAACCGTGCGCAGGGCAATCGGATTGCAGAGGATCCAAAAACGAGAACTGCTTGGATAAAACGAAAGGATTTTTTGATTCGTGCAGTTAGAAACAAGAATTTACACAAAGCCCAGTTTATTATTCGCACGTAATTGTTCAGCTGACGGCGATAATCATGACAGTCCACCTCCAATTAAAAATATCTTAAAAGATAATGAACATCCGAAGCCTAGCCTAAGGCCTTAGTTTTTTGAAGTGCATCTTGGTTGAGTTAACAAAATGTGATTTCCTAAGTATAACCATTGAAAGCGTAATTTGTCCTGTTCTTTTTTTTTTTATAAAGCGAATCCTCGAGACAAAAGTTAAAACTTTAGTGGAAACTGAAAAAAGTTTTAAGTTTGATTATAGAAATAAACTTTCTATAAACTATATAAGAACATATATACACAAGTCATTTTGACAGTGTTCGTGTCGAAGGCTTAAATTCTATACTAATGGAGCATAAAAAGAAGACCAAACAACGGATATTGTCATAAATAAACCGCATCGTGAATTTATCATGTTAAAAGAATGCTCGAGAAGGCCTCCTCTCGTGTTTTAAATGTGCGTCGTACTTTATGGCTATAATTATAGTAGATGGCTTGGTCTCCTTTATTTGTAAAATATTTTAATGTATCGGCAACTAGACAATAACACCCCAAGGCCGCCTGAAGGTCAACTCTAAGAGCTCGATCAAGTTCTGTCTATTTTTAAAACTATTTATAATTCATATTTGAAAAATCCTTTATGTATATAAGCTTATATATATGAAATGACATTAAAATAACTAATTCTTTACCAATGGTTTACTGCATGTAAAACATTTGAACCATGCAGTAGTAAGGCAAAAAACGTACACATCCTTTAAGTGGCGACGAAGAAATATCGAAAGTTGTTAAGCGTTGTGAGGGACAAAGAGAACAGTTCAACTTCCAACAAAGGACAAAGGGAATAATGAAATTATTTCCACGCTTCCCAAAAATAATATTAGATGGTTTAGGTTATCTAGCTTGTAAATAACCTTTTTACTCTTAAAAGTGTGTTCAGTGAACTGAACAAAGAAAAATACAATTTCAAGCGGCTTTCATTTTAATGGTCAAATTGTAGGGTTTTAATCATATTGATACTGGCTTGGAATGATCAATAAACCTTTCACTACTATTATTAATATTTTCATAAGTACTCCTGACGGAATTTTCCAAAAAACCTCTATCTGTAGCTTTAATTGGCTCTTGTATTCGAACCTTGCGGGAGCTTTTCCTAGAAAAAGATGTTTGACAATTCTTGTTTAAAACAAAGAACATTCTTTGGTTAAAATTTTGACTCATTAAGGGTGTGCTATTAAACACAGGAACTTTCTAGTCCTTACAAAACAATTTTGATTATCTCGGCACGTTTTCGACTATTGACTAGCTTTACCTTGTGATCATAGTTAACACTCATCGGTTGCGTGTTAAATATAGTTTAAATAAATAGTTCCATCGTGGATTCAATTATAAGAGCCGTTGTTTCACTTCGGGCTAGCGATACGCTATGTATATGTTCTTAACCCAGTTTATCGCTCCCAGGAATGTCATTGTTAGAAACAAGAACAAATTTGATTTGGAAAAACAATCACTGCACAGTCTTACTTCCATTAGTATGTTTCACATTTTACGATTTCATTCATAGACTCAGAATGACTACAGAATAAAAACCAGCACAGCCGAGAAAGTACCGTTACTCAATCTGCTCAATAGCTTTTATTTGCTACTTGATATTTATAGCCGTATTTCATGAAGCGAGGCTCGCGGACTCACGGAGGAAAGTATGACGGAGTCAATAGTTTTCAGACTTTTAAAACGGGACTACTAGATAAACGCTGAAGCCACGACTCGATATCATTTAACTTTGCAGCTTTAAATCTGTCCGTTAAGAGGCATTTTGTTTCCATCTGTTTTTTCACATCAGAGTTTGTAAAGGTACTAGAAGCGATGGACGAAACAGCATCGCAGAAAGAACGCGCACAATCGTCATCGTTAGCGCCAAAAGTAACTGAAGTTGTCGGGCTTGTGATCCAGCGACGATGTGTGGCCGGTGACGAAGCAAACATTTCTGTCCCTTCATTCTTGCTGCTATATTTTCGGTGGAATGTTTTGTCCATCAGGTACACTTGTTGTTGTGGGGTTCGTTCGACGCTGGCCTGTCCATGTATTCTTTTGTTAAAATCATCATCACCTGCATATCGCCTATGAGTTTTTAGCTGCCTTAAGACTCCAACAGCATCGGTATCACTGAATGATTTTGACGGCCTTTTGGCGATCAACGCGGTTGACCTTGTGTTGCCACCTTGACAGCATAGATATCTAGAATAGTCCAAGGAACGTCTCTTTTTGTGCTGATACCATCCATTCCCTGTTAAAGTAGTTCTCGTATTCATCTTTCATAAATTGTAGATGTAGATCTTCCAAAGACCTCACGTTTTTGTGTTAAGGATTTGGATTAACAGAGAAACTGTAATGAACTGTTAGTATATAGCTCGACTCAAGACCAACTACAACGGAAGTTCCTTCCCTCTGTAATTGCACGTGTGACGCGACAAGCCACCGCCGCTCTTGTTGTTTAGTGTTCATGGTCTGTGGACTTTTCCTTCGCCGCTATTGTTTTATCTCTAATAAATAAATTACAAAAAGAATAAGCGAACAAAAGAGGTTGCATTGGCACAGTGAGTGGTATAACATGTGAAGCAAATTGAACCGATGTGTCACTATGGAAGCAAATGCCTCGCGGAATCGAAATAGTCAAATGGAAGGCATAGTAACGTAAAACTCTATTTAACCCACCCTTCTTATAAGCTCTCCTTTTGGACACTGATCGGATTTTGTAATTGCCCCCCCCCCCCCCCCCCCCATCTAATTGGTCTTCTTTATTATTTAACGAAATATTTAGCAGGAAATCACGTCCAAAGTGTACGTCAAGCACGTAGCACCAATCGAGGTGGCTATTTGTTCGTACATGATGGAATTCAGTGGCATTATTGCTTTATGATATCCTCTATACCACAGGGTAAAATATAACTAATCGAGGAAAACGAACAGATTAAAAGTGAAAGTTTCCATTCAATTTGGAAAACGCGACTGTGCACGTGCGATAACATAAACAATTCGTGAATGAATGAATAAATAAATGAATGCTCCTTCCTAACAGAATATAAGAATAAAAATTTAATCAGGCATCCCCCGGACCATGACCAAAACTTCCTCAAATAAACACATGCAACTATTTGCAGATCACGACACTTGTAAGAGAGTCGGAGGGCATAATTTTGAAATTTATGTATTTTTTTCCTGAATAAAGATATGCAGAAAAAGAAACCACGAAACCTTCCATAGAAGCAATCATATTAGACATAGCAGAGAGCCATCCTAATTAACCTAGAGTTAGCTTGGTGCTACCCTCTTTAAAAATTGACATTATTATTATGCACTCAACGGGCGAAGGGCCTTCGGGTTATTTAGATAACCTACATGTAGAAAAAAAAAAAAACAACAAAAAATGTATTTTAGATAAAAGGAAACAATTTCATTCTGAGCTTCAAACTTTGTATCGTTATCACGATTTAATGAGTTTGCGTAGTGTACAATCAGCCCAACCTCCCGTGAAATCTGACAAGAGAATACAGCAATACCTCGTGGTCCGGCTGCTTTCTCATCATGATGTAATATTCGGTCGAAAACGAAGTTTAAATAAAAAAAAAAAGAATCTTTCCGAAGATTTATTGATCTATTTGCTTTCGACTCGAGGCTTTCCTGTTGCTTGTGGATGTGGGAATTTTCATTTGACGCGAAGGTAGGTGAATTTTGTATTGGCGAAATATATTATTATTGTTCATTCATGAGTCTCGAGTTAATTGGTTTTATTTAGCATTTCTATATACATGTATTCGAAAAAGTGCGCTAAGTATGAATAGTATATAAGAAATGTTTTTTTTTGACTTGACAAAATTATGTAAGGGATAATGGCCGAGGTCCGTGGTCCGGCCGCTGGCGGCAACCATATCTGAATCTAAAACCGTACGACGATAGCAAGCCAAATAATAATGAACGAAAAAGCGCACCGAAGGAGAGGAGCGTTTTACAATTAAATATTATCTATTTTTTATTATAAATGTAAAAGAAAAATGACAAAATAAAGTAATAACACAGTTCTTTTCACAGTCAAAGCCATTCTCTTGACTCCAAATAAGCGCTGCGGGTTGTAGTTTATGGAACGATACAAAGCTCTCATCGCTGAAATACCTGGGCCAGCTGGACGTGAATTTTTTTTATTCAAATCTCTTTGAATTTTAATAAAAATACCATTGGTGAAACCATATTGCAACGCACAGGTAGAGTATCTACGAGCCAATCAGAGAAGAGTTGAGCACGTGCACTGCGATTATCATTCTTTCTCTGGTGACGAGAATATTTTCAGATTTGACCAACAATTCGGCAAGTGAACGACAAAAGTTTCTACCTCCTTCGTCAGAGAAACGAAAGTAGAAAAAACACAACAGACAAGGACAATAAATTTAGCAGCAAATTTGAGGACTGCCGTAGAGGAAAAGAGAGACAAAAGATAAGGTAAGTTCCTGCATAAGGGCCTGGTCGCACTACAGTCAAAAACAAAAATCCACCCGTGCAAAAATCGAGGAAAACAAAAGAAACCGCTCCGGTGGGAAACGCTTTTTGTGGAATGTTTTTGTTTTTGTGTCATTTTGCACGGGCTAATTTTTGTTTTTGACTGTAGTGCGACCAGGCCCTAAGCTTCTACTCAAGACATTTATCATTTGTTAGGTGTCGCGCATTTGATAATTCAATAATCACCATATTTGCTTTTGTGGGCATTTCACTCCTCATTCGTTTTAACAGGACTTTTTGAGAGTGTGTCTTTTCATTAAATTGAAGACAATTTGTTTTTGTTTGCAGAAATGCCCAGTGAAAGAATTCTAACGTTTTCAGCAGAAGTATGAAAAGCTGTTTGCAATGCATGGTCCGTTGGAAACAACTTGAACGCGCGTGTTGCTTTTCAATTCAAAGCCACAGAAATTTTAGAGGTAAGTTTAATTGTTGTTCTCTTGCACTTCAATTGACCGCGCAATTTGAATTTTGGCGACGATTGACGAATGTCCTTTGCTGGAACGAAGGTTACATGAATTACATGCAGATTAAGTGATGGTCTTAGTAAGAACAAGGCAACCTAACGGCAAGGAATGCAGAAAGGTGTTAATTGTGATATTGTTGAATCCGTCCACCTCATTGGCTAAAGCATGAAAATCTACTATCACTTCATCAGATAGCGCATTTATTTCTCTCTAGTTTATTTATTGATTCCCTTTTAGTGAAAACTATCCTGAGTTTTAATGCAGCAAAATTTCTATGTGGGAAACATGGAAAATTAGAAGCCTTTCTTGGCCATTGTTTTGGAGTCTGACGATTGGATAAAATCTTGTACACAAAAGAAATATCGCTTTAAAATAAAGTTTCAGTACATTTTATTTCAAAAACGTGTTTTCCATAGGTTGATGTATTCTCAGTAAGAAATCGAAACAATCTTATGTGGGGAAAACGAAATGCCGCAGAACAATAGAGGATTGCCTAGTTCTTACACGCATTGTTACTAAATGATACATTTATGAACTCAAGGCGATATTAACTTATTAAACTACATGAATTTTTCAGTAGATTTATGATACATTTATGTAGGGATATTAATTTACCGGACATCTATGGTATATTTTTAAAACCGTGATTTATCAACCTACGAGTATTTGACTTTTCAAACTATAAGTATGGAAAAGCATCATTTCTCATCCTTCAATAATATAGACAAAGAGGTGAAGAATTGAACGTTTTGCGGCATGTACTGATACTCTTACGGTGGATTTCCACTGTCGCGTAAATGTTTGCGTGCGCAAATAAAACGTACGGAAACAATTTCTGCTCTTGCGTAATTTTTACGTGCGTTTTACGTGCGCAAATAAAATAAGAGAATATATGTGAACGGCTTGCGTAAACGTAAAAAGTTGAGCATACGTATGCGTATTTCATTTAACTTTATATTATAAACCATTCTCCTTCAAAACGGAATAGGTTTGAACTGGAGTAGACTGTGATTCGTGAAATAAATGCATTTTCTCTTGATTTCTAGTTTCCTTCTACTTCCAGAGCGTCATTTAATTTTGTAATAGCTCGCACTGTTTCAACCACCAAGTACGGATCAGCCAATGACTGTCATCTTCTGCACCACAGCAAACCCAATGGTCATTCACCGAATATCAATGGTTCACCGCAAGTGCCACAGCATGTCCAATGGTCATCGCCGCGGGTACCACAGCACACCCAATGGTCGTCTCAGTAATTTGGTCAGTCAATTCCTTGTGGGTTGGGAATGGTGGGTAAATAGAGCTCTGGATGAACCTTACAACGCATACCTCACTGATTCACACACGTTCGGCGAGACGTCTTATTCGGCTTAACGTAGCTGTAGTTAATTATAACTATTGGGACCCCTGAGTTGGTATATTTCCCCCTTTTTTTCTTTCATTTGGGCCTTGGGTTTTTCTTTGCACGCTATTCGAGTATTGTGTTCGATCGGCTCATTTTTTCTCCAAATATGATTCGGTTTCACTTCGGCTTTTTTCGGAAATAACTTCGTCGTCGTTATCATTTCGTTCTCCCGCTTAGTTGCGCGAAATTAGGTTGTTCAATTACGTTTCACTTGACAGTTCTAGCGCTGTATTTAAGTGAAGCTTTCTTTTTCTCTTTTTATTTTTCACTTTCACTTTCTTCTTCTTTTTCTTTTTCTTTTTCTTTTTCTCTTTCTTCCGTAAGATTCATCCAGATATGTTAATTACGACAAAACTTAGTATAGGAAACTGGAGGCTGCAGACCATTCAACCGTTGGAAGGAGACCTTATTTGGCCACTCCTTACAGGTTTAGTGGTCTCTCTAGTTACAGGTAGATAGTTAGGCAGGCTGCCATTTTTGGTTGGCTATTACCTCTAGAAAATTGGCTACACAACAAAATTGGCTCACAAAAACGATAGATACACATTTACACGGCATTTAGTTCAAAAATAAAACACCAGTAATGGCTCGATAGGAGGTTATAAACAGAGGTAGTAGCTGACTGCCAAATTTGTCAGCGTACATTTGATTACAGGATAATCATGACATTTTGGGATATCATGGGACAATGCACTCATCATAGTGTAGATTGTTTGCAAATTGTAACTATAAGGCCTGCATTGCAACACGCGGGCTAGGGAGCTGTCTAAACTAATATTGTTGGGCAAGCTTCAAGAGGTGAATGTGAAAAAAATTAAGCAAAAGCTGAATTCTGACCAGGCGGGAGGCAAACCTTTTGTTATCGACGCAAGTCGCGCACTCGCAACTTTATTGAAGCTTGAAACTAACATCCAGCAACGTTTGTTGAAACAGCCGTATAATAACAGAAGCCCATAAGAGGATTTCCTTGTGAAATCTTCTTACCGGTTTCTAATAGTAATTGATAGCGCATTTTCACGATGGCTTCAATTATCTTGACTACAATAAGTATAAATTGGAGAAATTGACTGAACGATGTTTTAAAAGTGACATATTATTTATTCGAATAACGCCATCGAGAAAACGTGCTACCGGCCGGCCGGCACACATTTCCAAGTAATAACTTGTCGCCTCATCAAGCTGCGGACCATAGACGGCGTCCGATTTACTAGCGACGTACGCCCACGACGGACATGGATGTGTTGTCAGTGACAACCGCTGGCTTAAGGTACGTGGGGCTAACTGTGTGATAAATAAAGTCGGAAATAAACGTCTGGCAGTGTGTTCATTTATTGTTTACGTGATACAGCCACGAGGTTGTATCACACCGGGAGATAACACCAGATCACAATCATTGATAAATAGTATCTTAAAAGATAGCAATGGTTGTGATTAGTGTAATCTTCTTCATAAGTTCAGTCCGGCTTTCGATTAGAAATTTCGACATAATTTCACTTTCGATCTTTCCTTTTTGGCTCTTTGTTTTCGAATTCGGGTGTTTTCCTAGTTCAAAATTTAACTGTGGATATTTGAAAGCTTGGTATCGAGAAACTCTCGATAGCAAGCTGATAGATGACCCCTTCGTACCGTCTAAGGGACTCTGGGGTGTTCCGTTGGACGCGGGAATACTCTTCGGTTTTCCTGGACGCTAGATTTTTCACGTAGGAGCGCACCCCCTCATGGATAGTTTATAGGTCCTGTGTCATAGTTAAAGAGAAATGTAAATTAAAGCTCTTTTAAAACAATAAAAGTTAAAAACTGAATGTGTCCTGTGTCTTTATTCTTAAACATTATCTACTTTGCTTAACGATACTAACGGATGGTTTTATTTCAGGGACAATACTAGGAATGAAACGTCGCTTTTTTCTTCAATTGAATCAATGTTTTCTTCGTCAAAACCCTCAGCTACGTACGATAACCGTTCCATTTTTTTTATTCGATGCAGCTTGTACGCATTCGACAATATTCCGCGTATTTCATCTTGCGATCGGTAGCGGTAAGCGTTGTAAAATAATGTAACATGAGTGTACAAGCCATCTTACGTGGCGCATTTTTGTTGGGAATAAAGCTAGTTTAAAATAAAAGTCTGCCAGTGTGTTTTATTTGCGTCATTTGTGGCTTACTTCACTTGTAACTAACTCTTCTACTTTAAGGAACAATCGATGAATTCCCCTCAACTTATACCTATGAGGCATTCCTAAAAGAGTGCATGACATAAGTGTGCAAACCATGTAATTGCATGTAATGCTGAGAAAAGCGATAGAAAATAAAAGTCTGTTCGTGTGCATTTCAACTTGTATCCATTCGAAGAATATGACATAAATGTACAAGTCAAAAAAATGTAAATTATAATGACGATCATAATAAAATGCAGTTAAAAATAAAAGTTCATCGTTGTCTTTTATTTGTGTCCTGTGTGTTTTTTTTCTAGACGACTAATATTTTATTTTCAGGAATAACTCACAGCGTCTTAACACAACAATGTTTTATACCTTCAGAGATGTTTTTTGTTCATTTCAACTTGTATCCATTCGAAGAATATGACATAAATGTGCAAGTCAAAAATATGTAAATTATAGTGACGATCATAATAAAACGCATATAGAAAGAAAATTTCGCTGTTGTCTTTTATTTGTGTCATGTGTGGTTTTTTTTAGACAACTAATATTTTAATTTCAGGAATATCTCGCAGCATCTTAACACATTAACACAGCAACGTTTTAAACCTTCAGGAATTGTTTTGAACTACATGTTTTGATGGTTTCATCTCTTTTTTGGAGTGCGAAATCAAGACGCACGAAGCCCTTTGACAGAAATCACAAGAGTTAGTGACCTTGTAGTGGTTTCACCATTGGGACGTTAGCAGAGAGGGAAGTGCAGTGAAGAGAACATCTTAAGAAGAGCAATAATCGCTTTGTTATTAGTTAGCAGGACCAATACTTGCCAGCTACGGCCGATCAGAGTAAAAACCCAGACTAACAATGGAAAGATGACATTGGAACACTGACTGGATTTGTAAGTAGTATCCTTTTAGTGGTAAAATTACCACACTGGCCCTAACTGTAGGTCACCAGCTCGCAGCACGGTGATGAACGCAATAGCCACTGAACGAGAATAAAAAAAACAGCCCTGACAAATATGTGTGACTTAGATTCAAATCCAACGACTTCTTTGTTACTGCTGCAATGTCCTCAGTACTAACGGTAATATGTTATACAACGGGGCCAGTGGAAGAGAGGTAAAAGCCCGGACCAAAATCTATGGTGTCGATGGAATTCAAATCCAACGACCTCTTTGTTACTGCTGCAACGGTATCATACTAACCGTCTGGTTTTGTGTCTTCCTTTTTTATCTTTTCTGCGATATTCGATTCAGGTTCCAAATCAGAAGATGTTCCGGACATACTTCACATCGTAATGCCAATCCTGTTGACGACCGACTGTCACTTGCTCGCAGTGCTACTTCAGTTGAGATTTTGTACGTGAAGGTATTTACTAAGTGATTCTTATTTAGTGTCCTTTTTGTTAAAGGGTCCTGAAAGATCCTTTATTGCACAGTACCTCTCTCTACTAGGGTTTAGACACTTAGTAGTGAATAGGAAATGCTCACAAAATACTGCAGGGTATCTGATGGCCTGGATGCACCACACCCAGGGGGAGACGGGGTTGGGGAAAGTAGTTATATTTCGAATTTTGTCATGCGTCATAAGTAGCAGTTGTGTACCAGTAAAAGTCAGTATTGTTGAAGCACGTGAACTGAGTTACATCACTTTTCCTCACTTTTTCACAGTCCTTACAGAAGCAGCTATTACCACACTGTATTTCTTCAAGGACACCTCCATTACAGCATCCAACAAGTCCCCAAGTGCAGAAACCTCTCGCTACAGGTGTCAACTTAAGAGGTAAGCAATCCGTTCTCTCTTTTCGATTCCACAAAATAATGCTCAACATCCACTCAGTTTTCAGTAATTTTTCCTTACTAATGATTGGGCAAGTGTCGACGAAACCAGCAATGAGAATAACGAAAATCGTGAAATGATAATTATATGCAATCTTAAGAAAATACCCCTTTATAAAGAGTAGCCAAGAAAAAGTACTTCACATAAACGACAACAAACTACAGAAATGAAAGACCCACTCTCTGCCTTCACACACAAAAGGGAGAGACTGCAGAAGTAATAATACCACGTGACAGCTAGTGGAGCCTGGTTCTGATAGTTATATATGGTGTCGCATAGTATCTAGTCTAAGTGATCAAGAAATCAACAAGAGGCTGCAAGCAGCCTATACTCATGCGCATGCGTAAGAAAGTTTTATGATATACTTTAAACATGATACGAAGATGTTCGACATGGAGAAGAGTTACTCCTTTCATTCAGTCATCGTTCCTGCAAACCACGTTGTTTACTATTGAATGTTTTGTAAATGAAAGCTGTACCACAATGAAGCCAGTGATTCTTCTGAGTGTTATATATACCAAACGTGAACGTTACTAATGTAAGTAGGGTTGTAGGAGACACTGTCGTGACGTTTCAGTAACGCTGTTTTACCGGAAGTAAGAGTAGCAGGAAGTCACTAAACAGGAAGTGTAAATGGAAAAGCGATGAACCGGAAGTGCAGAAATTAAAATATGCGTGCATAAATTTGCATGCAAAATCGTGACACAAAAAATAATAACAAGAAAAACGGAGCCGAAACCTTACCTCATGCCGCTTCGCGCATGAGTAATAAACCAGCCTGCATGTGGGATAGGTTATGGTAATTTCAACCATCGTATACTAATTTTGCGTTACTTACATTTGATTTGTTTCCCTTTAGATCACTCCGCCCAGCAATTTACTTTCAGATTTCAAATCCTGTCGGTTCTTTCCTAGCGATGACATCGCCATCCTAATTTAGATGCTGTGCATCAAGAGTGAAATCAGAGAACCAAGCTACCGGACTTAAAAATGCTGGAAATACCAAGATGTTCACTCAAGCTTCAAGTGTTACGATCACGTAAAATGCAGGTAAACAACAACACATTAATAGTGAGTCCAATACGACTCTGACAACCACATGGTCTGAGTTACATGGTAATTCAAGGTCAAGTGTCTAAATGTGTACCGGAAATCCGAAATAGTACAACTGACTGAACCCTTTTCACTCCCAGGGTCAATTATGGCTTACGAACTTTTTTCTCTACTGGGGTAAAGAAAATGGATAGCTGCGAATTTAAAGGAAATGCTGACAGAATACTGGAGGGCATCTGATGGATTCGATGCACTATACCCAGCGGGAGGGCGCGGGGAGGGGGGGGGGGGGGGGTGGGTGAGGTAGTTATACTCCTAGTCTTGTCATGCGTCATAAAAAGCAGCTGTGTACACGTATAGGATCTATAAGATTTTCCTGTCTTACAGGAGACGCTATTACAACACTCCGTATATCTTCAAGATATACCTCCATAAGAGCATTCATCGAGTGCAGAAACCCCTTGCTGCAGATTTCTTCTCCAAGAGGTAAGCAATCATTTCTCTCTTTTTGATTCCACCAAAGCTCAACATCCAGTTTTCCTTACTAATGATTGCTCAAGTGTCGGTGAGACCAGCGATGAGAATATGGAAAATCGTTAAAGTGCCTATACCCCTTAAATGCATATTGTCAGAATCCACTCTACGTCTGTCGCTTGGAGGTAAAACAAGTAGTTGTATAGGTCGTATAATTAATTAGCATTTTATAAATTCAAATATCTTTAACTAACTAACGCGACTTTCAAAACAAGAAAGAAACGTATGCAATCATATGAAAATCCCCTTCAAGAGTAGCCAGAAAAAGTGCTTCACGAAAACGACAAACTCCACAGAGATGAAAGACCCACTCTCTCATTTCCATATCTGAAACTGACTTTTCTGTTCCACTTCTAATTACTTTTACATCAAATTACAATAACACTTTGGAGTAAAGAAAGAAAAAGATCAGAACAGCGTTTGCTTCGAGCCCGAGTCATATCCACTGCAACAAAAAAACGAAGGACAGCTGCCGGGAGCTGTCATTTTTAAGTTATTTATAGTTACCCCATACATAACAATAAATGCTAACTATAACACTGTAGATCGGTGCTGAACCCCAAAACGCTATTCTTTGCTTAACCAGAGCTCTATTCTCTTAGTTCTCGGGCTAATAAGTGGGCTTCTGTCCTCGTGTAGTCGTCAGTAATACAACGATAAAGAATACTACATTGTGTAAACTTCATGACGTATCCAATGTCAGTTTGAGAGATGGAAACGGGTGTTAACCCACATGGTCACACAAAAGAAAGTGACTATGGAAGTAATAATACCGTGTGGGGATGGAGCATGGTTGTGATAGTGTCCAGTCTTAGTTGTCGAGGATAGAAATAAAAAAAATGCTAATTCCAACGATCGCATATTAATTTTACGTTATTTGTATTTGATTTGTTTTCCTTTAGGATCACTCCGCCCAGAAAATTCCTTAAAGATTACAAAGGCCAAACCCTGTCCTCGTTTCCCAGGAATCATGTTCGACATCGCCATCGTTACTTGCTGCGGTGGATCAAGAGTGGAATCAGAAAAAAACGCTGTCGGACTTTAAAATGGCAAGACGTTCACTCAAACTTCAAGGTGACGTATTAAACCGCGGAGCCGGACATTAACGCGCATTTTATAACATTGGCTTTCAGAACGTCCCTAGACTAATGATGGAACACCAATGGACCAAAGCTGTATTATAACGAGTCTCGATCGTGAAAATGTATTTATAAAAATTTATAAAAAGGGATCTTGACTTATCCTGAAATCTCGGATTAGGGTTATTTAATCTGTATTTAGTTAAAAATCATAGGAACAAAGCTAAATGCCTTTTTCGCGAATTTTAATTTCGTTTATTGACAGTTGTGCTAGCTTTCTACGATATCATTTTCATATAGCTCAACAAAAAAAATGTTTTCTTCACAACAACCTTTGTAAGTGGCCACATCTGTCTAGAGCTTTCACAGACCATCTAATTATTTCTCCATACACTTCCTCGGAGTCGTGAACGAAGAGTGTCATTAAATGATTTGTTTATTATACGCAAACGTTTTGCGTGCACGATTCAGTCTGAATAGAAATTTACGAGATAATTATTACCCAAACAAAATAGAAGATTAGAATGAGAGTGTATTGACTTCTCTCTCATGGAAGTGTCAAGGAGGTGTTTTCCAACCCCCACCCTGCTTCTACCCTGCCCAACCCTCAACTGCTCCTCCCCTCAACTACCCCTCCGATCCTCCCACCCCATCTCCACCGCTACCTTCCTAGCGAAGAACAGTACATAAACATGACACCATTATTTGATTGCTATTCTTTGTCGTTCATGAGATCATGACTAGGAAAAGGGATGATATAGCTCAAGGTAGATCTCCAACATTTCAGTTGAAAGGACTATGTGCAAAAGGTTCCTAGCTGTACTATGGCCATGTATCTTTAACCTTTAGGTAGGAACGTTTTGCACTGGCAGCCTTTCAATGATCTAATTGACATATAATTTTGGCATTGACTCTTGTGGATTATCTACGGTATTAAGATATCAAGATGGACTTTTAATTTGAGCTAGTATCATCCCTTTCATTAAATCTTACGTGATTTCTATTTTCCTCACCTCAGAACCATTCTGAAGTAATAATCCTCATCTTGACACCCTCCTGACAATTCCTTCAGGTAGTAGTCAGTATAAACTTTTGCGATACTGAGGCGTACATTAATTTGGCAAGCGTCAGTCGCGGTGATCGTATGTCAACAAATTTCAACATTTCTGATTCCAATTCATTGCATGTTTGCATGGGCTGAACTTGAACTTTTGCATAAAGTAATTATATTATGCATAAAATAAATTATAAAGAAAAAGGTTGTGATCCAATTGCGAATAATGGCTTATTTCCGTGGTTGGTCGGTAATGCGAGGCAGTGGTCACTTACACAGGGTTTCACAATGAATAGTTAGTTTTGTATTTAGTCATTTTATATTTTTAGAAACAAAAGAGAAACGAGAGATAAGATTGGAGAAGAACTAGTCTGCGGGTTATTTTATGAAGGAATTAAATTCATTTTTCTCCCTTCGTTAGATTCACGATTTTGAATTAGGTTTTCGTAGTGGACAGATATCTTTATATAGGAAACTATTTTTGTGTAACTCAGTTCTATAGCATCATAACAGGTATGATAAGAACAACTCATTAAAAAATAGCTCAGTTTTAGTCGTCCACGGTTACGTGCACGGTTACGTCCACGGTTACGTCCACGGTTACGTGCTTGAACTTCTCAGTTTTAGAGTAGGTCATTATTGATGTTGGGATATAATAACTTTAGAAAAATATTTTATTTTCTATAGACGTGCATTTCAAAGAGAAGTTTAGCTCTTACTACTGGAGAAACTGAAATTTTAAGGTGATGCCTTAGAAAACTTAATAAAAAAAAAACAGTTGGCGCAACTTCGCTCTTTATTTTTCTCTTGCAAACTGTCGCTGACTTGGTCATGATCAGGCTAAATTCCATTTGCGCCATCAATAATTTGCCCCACAGATTCCAAGAAAATTTCTTTTTAAGGTTTCAAGGAATCACCACGAGAAATTTTCTGGTGTGGTATAGTCCGTGCAGCTGTCGGGATTGTACTCGCGCGGGAGGACAATTAAAGTGATTTTTTACCTTCTCTCGGCTAAGCCACTCCTGTTTGCCCTCGCGCATATTACTGATCCCATCTGCTAGCCAGGCTAGGCCTTTATTACATCCATTCACACCACATAAGTTGGCGTGTGTGAACGTGAACGTGCAAACTCAAGTTGGCGTGTGTGGACGTGACTTCAACAGTTGGCAAAATTGTCGGTAAACTGTTGGCAATCATTTTAACACGGTTTTCATTCTCGCCAACTTTGGTGAACCCGCAAACTCATATATCGAGATTTAAGATAATAAATTCACACAAATGTTGAACGGCAGTATGTTTTTCGTTTTCATATTTCGATTTTTATTTTCTATACCATGATGGATTTCTTTTGAATTTCGCTTGACTTACTGGCTGAAGATAAATACAGAGAACTCAACTAGATTTGGAACATCTGTCTTCTTCCTGATCATTGTTGCTGTAATCTAAGCTGATTCTAACACATGCATGTAATCTAAAAAAGTAATAACCTGCTAATGCAGGAAGATTTCTAGCTGTTCCAAGTCAACTCAAAATGCTAAGAAATTAAGATTTATTCAATTGGCAATGATCAAATTCACGTGGTGCAAAACAAACGCAGACTGCTGGCCGACAGGAGTTAGGCTGCAGTTTGGATTAGAGATAGGGTATATGATTTATAGTGAGTGCTATTGTAAAGGACTTATGATATAAAGGTTACAGGTTTACAGTAAGGGTAATAATAAGGATTTCGGTCTACAGTTAGGAGGTTAGGATTTACCAGTTAGGTTTTAGATTTAAGATAAGTCTGTAGTCTGCAAATTGTCTTGCACCGAGTCTTGCACCTGATTGAAATAACAGAAACAAAAAAAAAAAGCTTTTGGTGCTTTTGTCAATTACAGGAAAAATAACCTTCTACAGAAATGTTTAAGCTCAAACGAAATTTACTCAATTTTTGGCAAGCATGGACAGAAATTTCCAGATTTCGTTTTCTCTACTTGAGTTTAGACTGTGTTGACAACTACTGGAATAAACAAATGATTTAAGAATCAGTTTCCAAAATTTTTGGCAAACCAAGTTAATCCTGACATACTGCCTTCAACAACGTAAATTTAGAGACTTCTAAACAGGTCGCATCTGTATAATTTCGATAGTACAGGGTATATGTATATGAAGTAATTATTTAGTACTTAGTCTTGTGTAATAAAAAAAAAGATGTTGGGCGAATTAAACAAGTTGTTTTTGGTGTTTCGTTTTTTTGTTATTAATTTCTTGCTAGCCTGGCCTGGGAAAGGGTTAACCGCGGTCAAACGAAGAAATTTGTAAAAGTTGAGCATAGTACTTAAAAGTTAAAGTTGTCATTTTCACAGTTTAAAGTCATATATTGCCAATACACTGTCAATTTAGCAAACGTTTTGAAAGTTTACCAAAAAAGTTCAAAGCGTTTAACAACTGTAAACAGCAGAATTGTCGGTGCCATTTGTCAACATAATTTTGATCAGGCGCAAAGAGTTTTAGTCAGTTTTAAACGGTAAAAAGTTCATTTTGAGAAAAATTAGAAGGTAGTAACGTCAACTAATTTTTTATATATCCTTCCTTATATTACCATTTAATATTAAATAAAATCCCACTAAATAAAAAAAATAAATAAATAAAATAAATTAATAAAAACGCCGCAGACGTTAGACCGCGGTGGAGCCTGGGACAGGGTTACTTTTGTGGTTCCCAGGGCCTTCTCTTCTTTCAAAATAGCAGGCTGCCAAAATGCTCCAAAAATCCAACAACATTTTGTTGCGTAAAGTCATTTTGTTTGAACAACGATTTCAGATTACCAGAAACAAACACGGCTACCAATCGCTGGAAATAACCTCCTGAAACGCCATTTCATTGTGTCACGTGACAGTGCACTCCACGATTCTTGGATTCTTCACTGGAGCATAAAACGCCTGTGGGAAAATCTCTGCAAGCTTTTGTCACAGAGTGTTTTCGCCATAATAAATAGTTTATGCTCACATATCTGTTGTAATTCAAAGTTTTCTTTGGATCGGATAATTTTTTTAGACAAGTTTAATTTTTATTTTCCTTTGTCTCAGATTCATTATCATCATCTCAAACAAAGAAAAGCAAACATCAAACTGGTTTAAAAAATTCGAACCAAAGAAAAAATTGAACCGCAACATATCCATTATATAATAAGGATACCAGTGTCTTAAAATTACAGTGCGATCCGTGGGGAGGGTGGGGTCGCATATCGTGGTAGCGAATCTTTAGCTTTTGGGGTGCGTGGGTGCGGCCTATTCGCTGTTCCGGGGAAAAGGGACAGGGCAGCACCTGGAGAAAAGGTTATCCAGAGGGGATGCACTAGAGCCCACCTGTTCTATACCACTGGGATCACTCGGAGATTATTCAATGATTAGTCAAGGATAAGACAAAGACTAGAAAGAAAAAAAGCCAGAGAATAGTCAGCATTAGACAGAGATTGTCAGGATTGGATTGCAGTCCACTGATCCTAGCTGGAAATCCACCAAATTTCCTCGTGGGAGCACCTCTTCACTCTCTCATCCTGTAACCGTTCCAGTCACTATCCCAATAGAGGTTTTGCATGGCAGGAACAATAGATTCTTTTTCCTATGGGAAAGAATGTTCTTTCTAATGCAAAACATTTTCATTGTTCCTGTCATGCAACATGGCTGCCGTGCAAAACCTCTATATGCAAACAATAACTTATTATGTAAATAAGGAATAATTTAGGATTAGTTAATGATTACTCAAGGATTTAAGGACAGGTCAGGATAAGTCAAGGATTAGTCAAAGAGAAGTCAAAGATTAGTGAGGATAAGCAGGAGCCCATTACCCATAATAAGTTCCAAGGATAAGTCAGGAAAGGCGTACCGTCCTGACTCTTTGAAATTACGAACTTGTGCTGAAAATTAACGGGAAAACACGAGAATTTACGGTGTTCGGTTACAGAACCCCAGAAATGTCCAAATCATACCCCTCAAAAACTAAGGACTATCAGGTTAACTGATACCCCTCGTTAAAAACCAGTTGACTGGCAAATTCTTCCCGTTATTTTTTCGGGTCATTACCCGCGATAATTCTAACGGTGGTCATTTTAGATTTTAGCACCAAAAGCAGTACCAATCTACAAATTTTGAACCCTACAAGGTACAACGAGCACCCCCAGCATCTATATAATTATGAAAGTTGTCCCCCAGCCCCGGAAGGGAGGAGGTAAAGTCAGATTTTAGAAAAAACTTATATTAAAGTGCATTATCGTCATCATCATCGTCATCATCATCGTCATCATCATCGTCGTCATCATCGTCATCATCATCATCATAGTCATCATCATCATCATCATCATCATAGTCATCATCATCGTCATCATCATCATCGTCATCATCATCATCATAATCATCATAATCATCATCGTCATCATTACCGTCATCGTCATCGTCATCGTCATCGACATCGTCATCATCGACACCGTCATCGTCATCGTCATCGTCATCAACATCATCATCATCGTCATCATCATCTTCATCGTCATCACCATCATCCTCAACATCGTCATCATCGTCATCGTCATCGTCATCATCATCATCATCATCGTCATCATCATCATCATCATCGTCATCGTCATCGTCATCGTCATCATCGTCATCATCATCATCGTCATCATCGTCATCATCGTCATCATCATTATCGTCATCGTCATCATCATTATCGTCATCGTCATCATTATCAATCTTTACATATGCACGAAATCTTATCATATTTACATGGTCTTCCTAGCAGTCGTGTGACACCAAAGCGACAGACCCAAGTGTCCGCATTTAATAGAAGTGTGCTTATCTGAACTGGCCGTACTAGAGAGGTGTCCGTATCATTTTGTTATCTATTGTTATTCATTTATTTTATAGTGAGCTTCTGTAACTGTTTAGTGCGTAGCAACCCGCCACGATTAACTCTAGTTATTTGCGGTCTGTTTGTTTTATTATTTGAAAAATAAATTGTTGTTGTTGCTGTTGTTGTTGTTATCATAATGTGTCCGTTAGGAGAGGTTCGACTATACTTAACTAAAAAATATAATGTACAATTATAAAAACTTATACGATCAAGGTTTCTTCAATTTATAATGTGTTAATAATAATCTTTCCTATGCAATGAAGTTTTAATCGTTCAAATTGGACAGCTGTTTGATCTCGGAGGGTATCTTGTTCCACAGAACAGATCCCCTGTAGTGTAGGTTCCCTTTTTGCAGCCTCAGTTCTTGGTCTGGAGATATAACAATTTGACTCAGCGTTTCTAAGATTGTGGTTAAAATGTTGGTAAAAATCGCCTCAGGCACGATGGTACGCATATAAAAGGCTAATACCTAAGAAGATTTTCCATGTATTCGTTGGCTTGATCAAATTCTTTCTCCTGTCCGCAGCCGAGACGATATAAAATGCTTTTGTGAGTAAAAAGCGTGCAGTAAAAAGCGTCTGGGAGCGAGAAAATGAGGCTGTATTCGCACAGATAAACATGCACTTTACGATTCGTAATACCATGCAGTTTACGATTATTATCGTAAAATACCATGCAGTTTACGATTATTTATCGTAAAATACCATGCAATTTACGATTATTTATCGTAAACTACCATGCAGTATTTAATATAAAATACCATTTAGTTTACGATTATTTATCGTAAATACCATGCAGTTTACGATTATTTATCGTAAAATACCATGCAGTTTACGATTATTTATCATAAAATACGATGCAGTTTACGATTAATTATCGTAAAATACAATGCAATTTACGATTAATTATCATAAAATACTGTGCAATTTAGATTATTTATCGTAAATACCATGCAATTTACGATTATGCACCGTAAAATACCATGCAGTTTACGATTATTTATCGTAAAATACCATTGAATTTAAGATTATTTATCGTAAAATAAGATGCAGTTTACGATTAATTATTGTAAAATACCATTTAGTTTACGATTATTTAACGGAAAATACGATGCAATTTACGATTATTTATCGTAAAATATCATGCAATTTACGATTATTTATCATAAAAAAATATAGTTTACGATTATTTCTCGTAAATACTATGCAGTTTACGATTATTTATCGTAGAATACCATGCAGTTTACGATTATTTATAAAATACGATGCAGTTTACGATTAATTATCGTAAAATACCATGCACTTTACGATTATCGTAAAATACCATTGGATTTACGATTATTTTATAATACGATGCAGTTTACGATTAATTATCGTAAAATGCCATGCACTTTACGATTATTTATCGTAAAATACCATGCTGTTTACGATTAATTATCGTAAAATACCACGCAGTTTACGATTAATTATCGTAAAATGCATTGAATTTACGATTATTTATCGTAAAATACGATGCAGTTTACGATTAATTATCGTAAAATGCCATGCACTTTACGATTATTTATCGTAAAATACCATGCTTTTTACGATTATTTATCGTAAATTACGATGCAGTTTACGATTAATTATCGTGAAATGCCATGCACTTTACGATTATTTATCGTAAAATACCATGCTGTTTACGATTAATTATCGTAAAATACCATGCAGTTTACGATTATTTATCGTAAAATACGAGGCAGTTTACGATTAATTATCGTAATATACCTTGCAGTTTTACGATTATTTATCGTAAAATACTATCTAGTTTGCGATTATTTATCGTAAAATAGTATGCAATTTAGATTCTTTATCGTAAATACCATGCAATTTACGATTATTTATCGTAAAATACCATGCAGTTTACGATTATTTATCGTAAAATACCATTGAATTTACGATTATTTATCGTAAAATACCATGCAGTTTACGATTATTTATCGTAAAATACCATGCAGTTTACGATTATTTATCGTAAAATATAATGCAGATTATGATTATTTACCGTAAAATACTATACAATTTACCATCATTTATCGTATAATGCAATGCAGGCTTTATTAATTATCGTAAACTACCTTTGATGGCTGAGGATTTCAGGGGAATCTCCCCGACATTTTTCATTACTGGTGACTTTGATATTTTAAGGACGTTCGCGCTAATTGTTTATGCGCATCCTTACTGCGCACACAATTCATGTCCCAACGCTATGCTACGTCATGCACGAGCGCGCGCGCAAGAGAAGAAATCTAAGCACATATAAAAGGGCTGATAGCCGTTGCGTTAACTTTGCTTAGATTTCACTCGATTGGATGGTCGGTGACCACCAATTTTTTTTTCATAGATAATTTTCTTTGCCAATTCTTGACAGATTGTGAAAAAAATGAACAAAAAATCAATGTAGGAAGTTTCAATTTTTTCCATTTTTCTACCCGCGCGCCATCGAATCCTGCTAACTTGCGGCTGGCAGAGTTTGCAAATGCTGTCGTTTAACGATGAAATTTACTTCAAGGAACGTCAGCAGTTGAATGAATTTGCTGAACAGACCTACTCGCATAAAATTTGGGAAAGAAAGTTGCATTTTAGAGATTCATTTGCAATATTTTTAGACCAACAGACATTGGGGTCGCATCCCGTAAGGAAGACCAATTTTTCAAATTTAGGGTCGCCTTTCAGATAGCTTACGATCTCACAAACGAAGTCGGTGACCCCCTCATTTTTTTGCATTTCTGACACTAGTAACTCATAACCTAGCTGTAGCAAAAGTTTAAAAAAAAATCAATGTTAGAAGATTTTCGCGCGAACGTCCTTAAAATTTGCATGTTGTGCGATTGGGTCTCAAATTACTTGAAACCTTAAAAAAACTAGACAAAATGCACCTTGAACCTTAACTTTTTAGCAGTAGTTGAGTCTAGACCAATGAGATCACTAGTTGTAACAATGAAAAAAGTTGACATTCCATCGTGCATTGCCGTTCAGCGCTATCCTTCTTAAGCGGATCATTACTTAATGTTGTGTTTACACACAATATTGCAAAAAAAATGAAGGCAATGAAGGCTCATTTTCTGTTTTGAGTTCAATTTTGACCAATTACGATTGCAATTAAATTGTAGAGGGTAAATACAAACGTCGGAAAATTTGCTACTACTGAGGTAGTTTTGGTACTTTGTTAGCTATAATAGTATCTGTGAATAGTACATTCGGGTGGTACGTCATATACCAGTCCCGAGTTGCTTCACATAGAACAAAATAGAACGACAACAACAGCCTGCGAGCAAATTAACGTTTCATATTACCTTCGCTTCACGACGCAGGAAGGAAATAGGAGACGCGTCGACTGCGCGCAGACTACAACAGTATTCTTGGTTTGCACTTACGTCTTATCAAAATTCCAAAGCATTAAAACTGAACAGATGTCGATTGAAAGATTGCATCACTGGTATCCACTCATTAGCATACATTATCATACATTTCCATACCCCGAAACACAGGAAAATAAAATTTGTACCAAGGACAACATATATATAATTTAGATTTTTGAATTTTTTATGACGTCATGTACAAACCAAGAATATAACCAACAACACGATAGACTTGACAAAAGACGCCACAACAGACTTGGTATTTCGAACATCGCCCGTACACGCAGTAACTTTGTAACTTTACAGTGTAAAAACGTTCAGGTCAAAACATACATTTTCCACATTTTTGCCTATTTTGCCTGGGCTTTTTTTAGTTCCTGAGACGGGGGGGGGGGGGGGAGGGGGGGGCAGGGTTAGAGGTTAGGGGTTAGGGTTAGGGGTTAGGGTTAGGGTTAGGGTTAACCCTAACCCTAACCCTAGCCCCCTCGTAACTTCAAGAACATCAAGACTATGACAATGCAACCTGGAGAGTAACAGTAACAGTAACAGTAACAGTAACAGTAACAGTAACAGTAACAGTAACAGTAACAGTAACAGTAACAGTAACAGTAACAGTAACAGTCCAAAACAGTCTCCTTTGCGGTCCGCACAATGGAACGATGACGTCGTATGACGTAGTTATTAGGTAATTAGCTATACGGCCGCCATCTTGGATCCGCCATCTTGGATTTCTGAAATCTTTCAAAACCCCTTAAAAATCGTCCAAAATGACATTGTTTTTCTTCATTCAAAGGTAAAAGTATGCAAATTTCAGAAAACATGGCTGTCAAAATCTTGTTGCCATGGAAACATCAAGTCACGTGATCAATAAAATGTCCTATGGAGTTGTTGCCAGAAAGTCACAAAGTTTGATGGCGTTTGAATACATATTAAAAAAGTTATGAATGTTGAAAGTTAGCGCGGGCAATTTGTGCCCCCTCCCCCCCCCCCTCAAAAAAATATGTATGGTTAAGGAATTCAAAGTAAAGTTTAAGGTTGAGACTGGGGATTTGTTAGTTTTCAGCCCAGTCCACATTTATTTATTTTGTAATTTTTCAATCACCCAGGATTTTAAGGTTGACAATTTCCTGTAAAACTTAACTGTCATTCGTCTCTTTTCAAGAATTTGGCGCTGATACACAAACACATCACATCTATTGTCTAAAGTTCACATTTTGGCTCTTTTAGTTACAGAGCAAATCATCAGCGAAAACAGTAGGTTGGCCTTTACGCCATTTTCTCGATGCAAAATTAATGAAGGTTGCCAAGGTGACACTGAATATTTTCTCAGTGAACAATGTAGGCCATTTGCTTTAATATATATCACTTTTAGTAAGGATTTATATGTTACGTTACCATTATGTATTTACAAAGTAAAAATTGTAGGCCACTTGTATGTTTGTCAGTTTGCAGTAACGATTTAAGGTAACCCATGATTGAGAATTGAAAACCTAATTTTGTCTATCTGTTTCCGATAAGGAATTTCTTAGTGAAAATTATATTTTGTTTGTTTGTTTCTGAGTTCTAGTTTCTATTTTTACGTTAGTTTTGTCTGCTTACCAGTAAGATTCATAGCTTTAATGTATTCTTAATGAAAATAAAATGCCATTTGAATGTGTTTTTTAAAAACTTTAATTTCAAAAGTTTCAAGATAATTAAACGATTTCTTCGGCGCAGTGAATCATAGGTTTTGTGCGTTAAGGGTTTACACATTTCAAACAATTTCTACCTAAACGTGAAAGCAATATCACTTGTTTTCTCTTTTAATTGTGGCTTTTTTATTATAACTGTAGTTCCGATTTGCTGTTAGATTTTTATCATTTTACAACTGATAAGTTTTCAGTTCGTTTACAGTAAGGTACTAGCCTCTGTGGTTACAAAAGCATTATTTTTTTATTGAAAAAAATCGGGCCAGTTTTTAATACTCAGTGAAAATCGTGGATTAATCTGCCAGTCTCGTGATTTATTTGTTTTCAGTTAGGTAACTCAATGGTTTTTTTTTCTCGGTTTATTAAGCAATTTTCACCAGGGGTTTCCGAGGATAGAAAACGATTTCTCAATAAATTAACATTTCAGGTTATTTTATCCGTCTGTCTGTTATTAGGTCAGTTAAAGGGAAAGTCCCGCCAAAATATTGCAATTCCTCCCCCCGGGGCGGGGGTGGGGGATACTTCCTGAAAATTTGGGTAGGGGTGTGCGGCACGCTTCTTAAAACCCTTACCCTATTTCAGACCAAAATATGCGATTTTCCCTACCCTATTTCAGACCTGACCCAAAATTCGATACCCTATTTCAGATGTTAATCAAACCGCATTTCTCAAGGGATGAAAAGCTTCTTCTAAAAACCATACCCAATTCCAGACCGAGTGCTCAAACCATACCCTATTTCAGACCAAAATGGTCAAAATCTATACCCTATTTCAGACCAAAACGGCTTGAAAACCATACCCTTTAGGGCCGCACATACCTGTATAGCTTACATAAGAGAGTACCCCCACAGGAAATTCCTCCTTCCCAATTTCCATGTTATGTTGCCAAATATCACCAAATATACAACTAAATTGGATAAAAAGATTCTACAGAGCAAAACAGAACAAGTAATAATTTAGGAATAAAGCAGTTTTCAATTGAGTGTCGTAAAACCAAAACCAAAGTAATTACTCTGACCAATCACAGCAGTCGTAAACAATCCAATGAACCAATCAGAGCTCGAGGCAATTACATGACGGCGGCGCCAAGCGCGGGAAAACGCGAGTCACGATTGGCTTTGGTTTTACTTCTGATTGGTCGAGAAAGTGGCGCGAGATTGAAAACTCTAATATAATTGTTGGTTTCACACTTCAAGCTAAGTAGGTCTTAAACAAGAGCTTGACTCTGAACTCTGAACGCACTTAACATTCTCAAGTAACACTTCAAAAAACTAGGGTTCACACCTGATGAGAAAATGGTTTTCTTGGAACATAAACTGTCAATTACTATCAATTGCATATGTCTTTCCCATCGGTCAAGTGACTTCTCGAGTGTGCGGTAGATCATACTTGAGAATATTGAGAATATATATATCTTATTGGACGGTTTAGCGTGTAGTATCGTGGGATATTTTTACGAGTCTCGCTGTATTTTGGCGAGCCCGTAGGGCGAGTCAAAATACAAGAGACGAGTAAAAATATTCCACGATACTACATACTAAACCGTCCAATAAGAGATTTATTATTTAACCTAGTCATGAACGCCGTTTTAATCTTTCTTACTTTTTCAAGTTTGTCGTGCGCGTGCTATTTGAACTTGTTTGTCAGAGCGCGCGCGCTTTATCCAAAAAAATGATGACGAATTGTCAGTCGTGTAGTTGTTTGGTCGCGTGTACTTTTTGTACAGCGAAGAAAGTCTGTGTGATTAAACGCATAATTGTTTGGATTTGTTTGGGTAAAAACGTCAATAGATCCTCTCAGTTTTTCTCAGTTTTGACCGTTCTAGTTTGGGAACAATTTCAGCCATTTTTTCACCGCTTACGTAAGACTAATGCTCGAAGTGACGTTTGTGAAAAACCGGTCAAACCGGTCTTCTGGAGTACAAATACCGTGAGATATTTGTACTCGTTTTGGGTGTTATTTGTACTCTACTGAGTGCAGTTGAATAATAATGAGAATTACTGTTAAGATTGTTTTTTCTTAATCTTGGTTCCAGACACATATTTTGAACTATATAAACAGTTGTCAAACACTGTTACGGTTACTTTGAAAATGTATGTTGCTTAGCAAACGAAACGTCAAGTTTATAATAAAAATGCGTTGGATTACCATGTTTATCACCGCTGTTTGTGTTTTATTTTTAGATCGTACCTGGCGGCGTATTTCGGCTCCTTTGAAATAGACACTTTCAAGTATTTACATTTTACTATTTCACATTCAAAGTAGGTTTCAAATGCACTTAGGATGTACTTAGGGACTGTGCAATAATTAGCAGGAGGGGTGTTGAAACACGGGGGAAGGGGGGGCACGATGTAAAATCATATCCCGAGAAAGAGGGGGGGGGGGGCGTATTGAAATAGACACGTTCAAGTATTTACATTTTACTATTTCACATTCAAAGTAGGTTTCAAGTGCACTTAGGATGCACTTAGGGACGGTCCAATAATTAGCAGGAGGGGTGTTGAGACACGGGAGGGGGGGGGGGGGGGGTTTGACACGTGATTTCGAGTAATTTGCATTTAAATCAGGTGCTCAAAATGCGTGCGGTATGTGCATTGAGGCGCAATTTTTACGGTTTTAATTTTTATTTCCGGACTTTTTTCGCTTCCATCGTATTATTTAGGGATTGAAGTGGGCAAAAAAGCTGAAAACTCAAAATCGAGAAAATATGTCGTCCGGGCACTTTTCGCGTACAGAGCATAACCTATTTTTTATTATGGAAAATGTAACTAAAGGCACTACTAAGTGCCAGAGTCATGAGTGTACGTCTTAATTGTTTTAGGTATTGGGGAGGAGGGGGAGGAGGGGGAGGGGGGGCCGGGGAGGAGGGGGAGGGGGGCCGGGGGGGAGGGGGGCCGGGGGGCCGGGGGGGTGGAAGTTTAATTTTTAACCATTTCTTTCCCGTTTCCCAACCACCTCTCCTGCTTATTGCAGTCCTTCAGAAGCCCTAGTGTAAAACCACCATTTGTGACCAGGCTAAACACAGTTCAAAGGCGTAAAGTAGTGATTCTTTCGGAGCCCTTTGTTGAAAGTTTGACCATTGGAAGGCAGGCTGTTCACATATTTTTTAAGTGATTATATATATGTTGAATCTCCAGGCAAGTGTTTCCATGTTGTGATTCTGTACACATACTGTTCCCTTATTTGAGATAAATATGTAAATGTAGCACCCGTAAATAAATATTTGTACCAGCTTGAAAATACTTTAATAATAGTTAATAAAGCAGTTATCCTACTCGCACATGTTTGACATATGAACTGATTTGTCATAAATATACGTTCGTTTCGTTGGTTATCCATCAGTAAACATTTTATCTAACGCACGGGCGCTCATTCGTATAATCATGGTTCATGGCATAAGAGTGCCGTAGAATCATGCATTTCTGCACGACGATACTATAACCGAAATTGGATAAAAAGAATCTTTTGGAAACTAGTTTATTGAACATGCACTTAACGTGTCTTCGCCAAAAATGTTTTTTTTTTTCTGAATTTGCTTAAAATAGTAAAATAAGCTCTTCAATCTATTTTGATCATTTGTGGAAAGATAATAAGGTAACTTTAAGGCAGAACGAAGTTTAGTAGGCTAACTAAGAACTCTTATTATCAAATTTAAAAACACATGGTAAACATTTTTTTGATTGTATTTGCCAACAAGCGAATTTCTTGTTTATGGAGACAGAACATGAATTGTACCTCGCCATTACACGGTTGACTTACGTGCTTTCAGAGTGCCTTTTGCCAACCTGAAGAGAAATACGGCTAGACACTGTCCTTTCAATAGCATTCCAGCAATATGCTGGTTCTAAAATGAATCGAAACATCAAATATTTGAACGCGCACAGATCGTGCCTCGATCAACCTCAGTATCGCTCATCTGTTCTTTGAAAGCTAACAAACGATCATGGCAGTTGACAAGAAATTTCAAGTTATGATCTCAAACTCACTATCATTACGACTGATAAAGTGATCAATAATGGCCCAATTTTTCATTGGCCTCAACTTCGTCGGTTTGTGACAAATGAACGGCCACCATAATTTGTCACTGTAGTAGTTTACTAATAAAAGAATTGTTCTCACATCAGCGTTTTCTGTACTAATAGACCTGTCTCAGTATTATCAGTATCGAACCCGATGCAACACGGTATCAAATCAAAATTTTTGCGTCCATTGGCGCGTTTCAGCCCTCTTGCCTATCAAAGAGCCACTTTGGACTCGAGGAATCGGCAACAAATAACCACTTTGACCGCCGGGAGCAGAATTATTGCTTGGAAAAGCCTGTGAGTCCGGTGTGTCCACCCTCAAAACAGGTAGGCTCATTCGTCTTTGCTGGCCCGAACATCCTTGGTTCACGGCGTCTTCAAACATCCATCCATTAAATTCAGTTTTTGCTAATGGAGTAGTGGAATGTTTCTTGTTGCTCCCCGCAGCCTCTTTAGTAAACACAGGCATACATGCATCTAAGTTGACTTCCCGTTTTGCCACTTCAACACGTCCACCTTCAAGAATTTGCTCAGGTTTTAACGGTATCCGAGAAGGCAGTGAGATTTTTCTTCGGCGATTTAACCCAACAAAGGTATTATTTGGTGTTGGTCCATTCTGAGTAGCTGGCGTATCGCTCGACGCTACTTTGCTCGACTCGACGGCGTGTCTTGGAACAAAGTGACTGCAAGCTGAATGTCTTCGTACGCGAGGTGTGGCATTTTGTTCAAAAGTGGAAAGTGAATCATTTTGTTTCGCGTTCATTTCCATCTGTGTTGTTAACGCTTATCGGCTTACATAACATTTCATTTCGTCACGGATAGCTTACTCCTTTCAACAAACTTACCTCCAGCTATTTAACCAGCTATTATAAATTGATTTTTCCATAGCATATCATTAAGTTGTAACTACCGCCCGCTGGGTTTTGTTAATGCGAGTGACAGCTTTCTCTGTCAGACAAATTGCTTTCCCAAATTCATGTCGCAAAAAGGCTAGAAAACGAACAGCGCCACGGGGAAGAAATGGCTTCCATTTGCAGAACACATTTAGATGAATTTTAGTGGCCCAGAGGCTTAAGACAACACAGGAAATCTCTTAATTACTAATGACTGTTAAAAGCCACTTCGTGGCCAACGTAGTGATCCTCGACCGGTACTAATGGAAAATGTTCTTGCAGTCTGAATACCCGAGCTTAATGGTCCTTAATGAACAACCGATCTCATTTGAATTCGGCATGTGACGGAGAAATCAATTTAAACCTGTTTTCGAATGATATATATTATTTTATTCACATTGGTAAAAGTTCTGTGCACAAACTGAAAACGTTGAGAATTTTACTTCTTATTTATTTAAACAAAAACTTTTGACTGGTTTGCCAGCGATCAAGAACGATCTATTTCAACCTCGTACCCAGGGCCTTCTCTGCCCTCAAAATGGCGGGCGAAGAAATCTGGACAGGGCTGCAATAATAATCAAAAAATTCCTGGAGTATTTCGCCGTGTAAAACATGATAACAAGTAATAGTTTTGTTTGAACAACGATTTTAGATTGCTGAAAATAACCTCCGAATATGCCATTTCATCGATCGTATGTCACACAACAAAACTACGCCACGATTCTTGAAGTATTTTGGCAGCCATGCCTGGGGTGCCTGCGGTGCCTGGGGTTTCAACACCTGACCGCCATTTTGAAAACGGAGAAGGCCTTGGGGACGAGGTTGGATCTATTTATCACATTGCTCAGACTCGTACCCAGTCGCTTCTCTGTATTCTCGCTGTGGTTGATGGGAAGGATTTAGTGAGTTCGCGGTGTTCCCAAGCGCCTTTGCGTGCGCGTCAATTTTCCTTCCCATATTCCATTGCGAATAAAATAAATAGGTGGCGACTGGGTACGAGTCTGGACTAAGCTAGTGCTGATGCGCCGCACGGACATAGAAAATCACGGGATATTCAGTACCGGAAGAAATTCGACAAACACAGTACAATAATTGAAGCCCAGTGGAGAATTTGTTTATTGTACTGATTCAAGTGGAATAAAAACAATAATAATGGCACAGCGAATATTTTCAACTAATACGTGATTCATTTCATTTGTCTATTACTGCATTTGTTTGCTGGCGGATTTTTCACAAAAGCCAAAAACAAATAAAGAACTCGCTGTGTTATAGTTGACAAAACATTGAGGTAAGCGTCATCACATCGCAGTTTACAACCTTTTCACTCCGAATTGAAAAAAAAAGAGAGAAAGTACATCACGATAACTTCATTTACATCACTTGCCCAATGTTTCATTTTAAAATTAAAATTAAAAAAAAAAAGAATACTATAGAACGTTGGTAGTAGTGTCTATACAGCTATGGTTGCAAGCACCGAAGGCGAATACTTCTATCGGCTGTTGATCGTTTTCTTTCTCCCCCACGAAACCGACGATACTGTATACATCTCCAATGTTAATCAGAGCAACCTATTCCACTTCGCTAAGCCAGCGTTTTATGCTGTCGTGTTTCCCATAGTAAGCATGTCGACTCTTGTCATTTTCTGCTGCCGGGATTTCAGTGCTTGCGCACCGTATAGTAGACACAGAGTCACAGTATGACCTCGAACTGCCACTCGCCCTTGAAGGTTGTCGGCTAAATATTTGTTCAAAAGATTCCTCTAAAGGTAAAACATGAAACACATTGTTTACAGCATTGCCTAAGCGGTCATCATGAACTGCTTTTTCCTCATGATCAGTCCTTTTGCCATTGCTCTCTTCTATTGTATCTCGGATGGAGGTGGAATATTTTCGAAGTGCTCTCGTTTCGCGAGTAATAACCGAAGGTACGAAGACCCCTGAAGAAGTCGTATTTTTCTTTTGTTGATTAAAAGCCAGACAATTGGGCAACGAGCTCCTGCGATCAAGACGAGATTTCCAGAGGTTGTAAGATGGAACGTCCTTAAATTCAGGTTCTAGGGGTGTCAGCTTTTCACGACGAAATGCTGATAAACCGGACAAACTGTTTACCCCGAGTTCTGGTGTAGAATCTCTCCTTGTAAAAACACAGCGCATGGGTTTTTCTTGTGAGCAGTTGGCGTTAGCTGCAAAGTTCCTTGATATACCGGGTTTATGGACCTTGGTCTTGGGCTTATTTCTACTTGTATCCATTTATAATTCGCCTCGGTAACAATTTCAAGCGGCCGGATTTTGCTGTCGATTTGTGTTGGTCTTCACGTTTACACGAAGCAAGTCAGTCAAGGAAATTGAATGTGTTTCCACAAAGCTTCAACAACGAATACACAAAATTAACTCGTTAGCCTGATTTGAACAACAAAAAGTATTCACTGACACTTAAACTTATCATGTGCGTGTCGGGATCGGAAGCTTATTTGCATTTCGCGGTTTCCATACTCTCTTCAACCAGAGTACATGTAGATTAGAAGGATTAGTGTCCTAAAAATAATAAAAAAGATTTGTATTCACGTTTTGTAGGTTCTGTCGCTTTTGCGCCTTCCACTACCTTCAGAAACCTAACGGATCTATGATTCACAACAAAAATCGTGTTTTTTTTTTCGCTTTTGATGATATTGCGACCAAACACTGTCCAAAAGGTCCAATGCTAAGCAAACTGAGTGACACAAATTAGAAAGCACGATTAATGAAACTTTTGTTGTGAGATCCTGATCCTTGAAGCAAACAAACAGTCACAGAATGAAGAACTGTTAATTAAACGTCGTTCAAAATGTATGTGAATTACGGACATTGCGATATTACAGCTGGCATTAAGGTCTAGCTTTCACGGATTTTGCTTACTCTGATACGAATCCCTTTACTACAAGAAGCATAAGAAACTTAATTGATTGAGGGTTATATCGCACTTTACAGGGTTATATCACACATTATATTTATTAAACAAATACCATTATTCAAGGCGGCTACTAAAAATAATGCAAGGCACAGTAATTGTGAGCACTATTTTTGGCTATTTCAAAATATTGGATTTTATAATCCGGTTGAATTTCGGCCTTGGTAAACAGCTTTCAATCGCATAAAGGCCAAACTAGAACATTATTGCAAGATATGGTTCCCTGTGTTACTGAAGTATTCGGTAATATTCGACAGCAACACAATACATTGTTCAAGGTAACAGCCAGTTTTCATTTTGCCTGTCAAAAACAAAAAGCATTTTGTTTGTTTTTCACAAAACAAAGATCAAACCGCGAAAACCTAATCAATGTATCTGGGCAGATGATTGAAAACTTGAAAACACATTGAGAAACACTCTCCTTCCGGGAGTCAAATCTAGTCTTGCCATGTGATTTATTTGTGTCTTTTCAAATGAAAGCTACTGAGCAGAGCGTTGTTCGGCTCGATTTTCCGATACCACGCAGCTCTTTAGAACCTCTAAAGAGCTGCGTGAATTTGGAATAATATAGTGTTTTTTTCACATGACGTCACGGCGGCCATGTTGGTGTCCCTAAACAATAAAACGGCGGCCATATTGGTGCCTCAAACATTGAACTCTTTTCTAATGCAAACACTTTGTTTTGTTCAAATAAATTAGCATTACGTAACCAAAGCAAAACATGCTTTAAGTCCAAGTTAAACAGATTACTATTAGAGGTCTTGGAGAGTGAGGATATATATGTTGATGCCGAATTTCTTTGTACCAGTCTTCGTATAATTGACTTTAATCTGCATTCTATTGCCCCTTCTCCTTAATTTATATATTTATTTATATTATTAATTTACTCATTTGTTGTTGTAACTAATCATAAATTATTTAATCCTTGTTTTCGTATCTAATGTTATCAGTCATTTACTTTATAGTGAGCTTCTGTAATTGTTTAGTGTGCAGCAACCCGCCACGATTAACTTTAGTTATTTGCGGGTTGCTAATATATTTTGTTTTATTATTTGAAAATAAATCGTTGTTGTTGTCTAATTTCATTGGACCTGGGTATCACGCAACTCTATTGTTTTCAGGGCCAGGGTCCATTGTTGTGTTGTTTGTTCTATTGTTTTCTCAGCAAATCAGAGAAGACCTTGTAAGAGCCGCGTACTGGCCCGTCCTCCTGGGTGTGTGCGAATGAACGCGGGCGCATAAAATGGCTGGGCGTTGTCAGTAATGCTATCTGTTATGCGGCCGTTCCTACTTTACTTTGTGTGAAGTTCAAAATCGTGAATTACCGGGCAGTGCTTTCCTGTAGCGGGATTCTGTTAATTGTGCTCTATACAAGAAAGAAAAGGGGGGGGGGGGGGGGAGGCTCAAATGAATTTCTACCCCTAAGAGATACTGATTCTAAAACAACAGATGTCATAGTCACTTTTTCAGCTCAATACCCTAAAAGGTACCGCGACAATTGTAACTGGTCACTTTAGATTTAAGTACCCTAAACGGTACCAATCTACAAATTTTGACCCCTAAAAGGTGCGTCGAGTACCCTCGTCATTTTTATATGGGAGTCCCCCCGTCGGGGTACGCTCGCCCCCACTATCTGAGAGCCTGGAACAGGCTAAAATAGTCAAACAAAGAAGTCAAGAAAATAGATGTCCACCAGCAAACAACTGACGAAAATCTGCAACTGAAATGGATGCAGGAGGCCAGTCACTATTTTTGAGGTCAAATTAATTTCATCCCTGGTAACTTCAGGTTCGGTCTAGTAAGCGAAAATAGTATTGCATATTTTGTTTCATCTAATAGCAAACTTTCTTTCTGTCAACCTGGAGGTCAATTCAATAAAATTTTTATAAGTGTAATTTACAAGGGTAGCTATTGTTTTCAACCTCTGAAACAAGGGCTACGCTTGTAAGTTACACTTGTAAAAGTTTTATTGAATTGACCCCTGGAAGCAGAAGATGGACATCGCGCTAAAGACCACGAAAACAATAAAGCTTCATACCGGGCTTGTAGGGAATCAGTTGGTCAACGTTCGACGCAAGACACATCACACCGTTTTCAGTCAATTTAATATTTTGTCACTCCTATTTACCATACTTATTTATTACCAATGGCGCAAACAATTGTACAGAAATAAATTAACAATTCCCTAACGCGACAATAACTTTCAAACATTAAATAACTTAATAAACTCGAGCCTATTTTTTTCCAAGCGGTTTCCACTCTCTTCCACATCACAATACAAAGAAGAAAACCAATTCATTAGCAACAACTTTATAGAATGTGGATTTAGATTTTTTTTAGAATTTAGATTAACACAAATTTTAGTTCGGTTAAAGGGGCACTGCTCCGCCGAAAAAGCAAAATTTCGCTCAGCTTATTTCCACGTTATATCGCCAAATGCCAGCAAATATACAACTTAGTTGGATAAAAAGATTTTATAGAGCAAAGCAAAAGCAGTAGTTTGGAGATAAAGTGCAGGATTGCAAGGATTGAAGTGGATTACAGTTCATGAAATTTGATTTATTGACAGGCGGTCAAGAAATCAAACTTGCCATTCTTGTGAAATTCTGACTTTTCTAGCCGTTATTTTGTCTGCTCAGTTCATATTTCTTTGCTTCAATCGATTTTGGCGATGGTTTTTTTTTCCAATTTCAAGATAATAGAGTAAGCTTATAGCAAGCTCCTGGCCATAATCATCAAAACACGATATTTCATTCGGGACAGTGTCCCTGGACAAGCAGAAGTGTCACGACACCTAAAAAGCAGCCCTGCTGAAGTTTTCTTAAGATTACTTACTTATTTCTCTACTGACATTCATAATATTATAACCATGGTTCGTACAACTTCAGACAAATAAAATTCAAGGACTTTTCAAGGACAAAAAATAGTTTTCAAGGACTACGTTTTATTTACGAAATCGAAACTCGTTGTCCCCTGTTGCATGAAATTGAGGCAAAGATTACAATTTTGCTTCATGTACGCATTCACGTATTATGCCGACATTTTCGCTAGTTATTGTCGGATTTTAAAAGTCGCTGGTGGCCAATTTTTTCGTAGCAAAATCATTTAATTAATTAGAAAAGGGATAAGGCGTACACAAAGTCCTAAATTTCAAGGACTTTTCAAGACCTAATAAAGAAACCAAGTACTTTTCAAGGACCTTAACCAAATTAAGGACTTTTCAAGACGACTGCTAAAATTCAAGACCTTTTCAAGATTGTACTAACCATGTATAACTGTCTTGGCGATTTTGCTTAACTTCCATACACGTCGTGCACCTTTTTTCATTCACGCCTTCACATCACGTAAAGCGTGACGGCTTCACAACCAAAAGGGACAAGGTCACGTATTTTAGAATCATTTTGACAAGCCAAAATATATATTTTTTTCTTTCAAGGAAAACCTAAAAATAATGGACCTGTTTTGTTAACAATTACTACACCATTGTACTGAAACTAAACTACAAAGAAATGTCTGACTGCGCATGGCCAGTATGGAAATGAATTGCAGTTTTTTTTTTTTAAAAAGAGATTTCTTAAAGTTCTTTTCTTGTGTCTTGGTAAAATAGCTCAAAACAGATTATTATTGGTTCTCCCTTCGAGCAATCACTTCATGTTTCGTTCTCGGTGTTCTTGGAGTATTTTATGTTCGAAAAAAGGCATTTAGCCAAATATTAAATAGTTTGGGCCGTACACCAGCAAAATCACTGTGACATTGTCTCTGTAAGTGTCGCAAGTGTGTAACGACAACTACAAAAGAGGATTTTAAGACAGATTTTAAGAGTAAGTGGGAGAGATTTAAGCAAGATTAAACCAAGCCAGGAATAACCTGAACTTGAATTCATTTTCTATTATCATTTCACAAAGTCGTAGCGTGGAACACGATTTTCAATTGAAAGGGCTAAAAGACGCCAAACCGATGATCCCGGAAAGAGAAAGGACGTGGTATGGTCAAATTATAACATTTAAAGAACGTCGGGGTAAATTAATTGGTATTGCAGAAACCATTGCTGTTTAGGAATATTTTTGTGCATCCGTATTGTGTAATACGTCCTTTGATCCTGTTGTTTTACACAATTTGGTGATCGCAAAACCAAAATCGGAATGCTGATCACGTGAAGCATCAAGTGCTATGTCCAGTGGCTTTCCAGCAGCGTAAAAAGTGCTTGTATTTTGAGGTCAATTTCACGCCCTTATCTAGAACGCCTCCACATCAGTATCATATTCCTCAGCCTGCTCTCCAGTGAGATCGATCCTGGCGTAGTCGTCCGAGTCGATGGACTTGCAAAAATGGATGGCATACTTGAGCTTTTCGCAGAGCACCCGCTGACACGAGTATCGCGGCATCTTCAAAAGGAAGAAGCAGGTATAGGACTCTGGCAGATAATGGTCTGGGGGCGAATATTTGTCAAGGACCTAGAAACAAGTCATCAACTATCAGGTTACGTTGTGAACATTAAAGTCACAGTTTGGACAAACGAAACCCAAGCATATTAATTGTTGCACTATATTGCTTATTAATTGTTGACATTCTGATAATATAGGAGATTGTATTGGATTTTGAAATGAATATTCTAAGCAGTAAACCAAAGCGAAATCACTGAATAAAGTTGATGAAACATGGTGCGATTTTTGAACCATCCATATTTCGTGAAGATAACAGCGTCTTTGGCAGTTTTTGGCGTTTGACTCGTGTCAAAAAATGGCAGAAATACGCCTTATGCATGATGACGTCACCAGGTCAAAATTCACCAAGCCTCGTTTGTACGAAATTCCTTGCAAACCTTTCACAAGTTCACGCTGTTTTTGAGTGGGTATTCTTTTCAACTTTGCTCCTTTGAGAATACACTGATGAGATTGTCACAGGTTTACACTTTGAAAGCGAGGCTTGGGGGTGAAATTAGCTAGTCTGACGTAAACATGCGTAAGGACTATTCTCCCACATAAATAGATTCTGCTTCCACTCTGCCTTGTTCTTTTGTATCGGGGGTGGGCAGTGGGGGGGGGGGGGGGGGGGGGTAGTTAAGTGTTAAGTTTCCCAACACCTCTGACCAAGAATGTAGAATGTTGTATAACGGAAATAACCGTTCTACACAATCACAGAACACTTCGAAACAGACACCGTGAAGAGAAAGATGGACCGATCGTGCATGTAACCCTGGGTACAATTGTGACTTCGCTGGATGATTTGTGCAACATCAGTAGCACATTGTAAACAAGCGTGCTCTTCTACGTTGCATCACAAGAACGACTAACCTGGAATACAAAGTCCCTGCCTCTGAAATCCACAATAGTTCTCGGGAGTCGGGTTCGTCCCCAAACAAACCGAAGAAATAAGGAGCGCTCAGCGTTAGAAAAACTCTCGAGTGTCTCCCAGAACCAACGAACCAATGGCGCGCTAGCGTCCACTCCTTTATACGTCACCACGGACTTCAACAGGTCCAGAGGAATGTCGGGACTACCGCAAACCATCGTCTCCAGTTCAGGGCCGGTAAATAGTGACAGCAAGGGAACTGGGACTACTCGTGCCATGCCTTCACGAACTGCGGATACCTGAGGGTAAAAAACGCTCATGGTGGTCAAGAACTCGCTATTCTCTTCGAAACGAAAACATGATACGTTTTTTATTCTTAATCGTGTATTTATACTGAAACCACTGTAAAAGGCACTGTCCTGCCGAAATAAGAAAACTTCGCTTCCCTGATTTCCATGTTCTATCGCAAATGCCACCAAATATACAACTAAAAGTGCCTTATCACCCCTAGAAAGTTATTTTCAAAATCAACTCTATGTACATTGAATAGTTGAATGGTGAAATATTTCTTGTTTTGAACGTCGCGTTTGTGAATTATAGAGATTTGAATTTACAGAATGCTAGTTAGATGACGTCAACCCGGGAATCATTTATTATACAACTACTTGTTTTTACCTCCAAGTAATATTTTTTACGAATCAATTGACTATCCACAGTTTATTTTTAGTATTTATCAAATTAATTATCCTCAAGCTGTAAACTGCGCATTGTAAATTGGTGTAGAAATAATGGCAAATTCCCGGGTTGACGTCATCTAATTAGCATTTTGTAAATTCAAATCTCTATAACTCACAAACGCGACGTACAAGAAATATTTTACCATTCAACTATTCAATGTACATGTAGTTGATTCTGAAAATAACTTTCTAGGGGTGATAGGCACTTTAAAGCGGGAGTCCACATGGCTTTAATGGAAACATCTCGTTCACGTTTCAAGTAATCCAAAAACTCTATGCTCATCTCATGAATCTATGTTATGGGATGTTTTGTAAATTTTTGGGTGATTTTTTGGGTATGTTTGGGAGGAAATAGTTTTTCTCAAAGGATTTGTAAAATAAAGAGAAATAAGAAATGATGAAGATTTAGTGAAGTTCTAAAATTAGAATTTGTAGTTAATAATTAATAGACGGACACCAAGTTAGTCCACTAGCAACCTGGGGTGCTCTTGCGTGGGTATCAACTGTCTGTTGGTGTTCCAAAAATCATTTCCTTTCTTCTATCCCTTCTTTAAACCTCTGTCTTCAAATTTATTCAAATTCACGTGTACCCCCGCCTTAATTGGATAAAACGATTCTTTAGAGCAAAACAGAAGCAGCAGTTTGGAGGTAAAGTGCAGGGTTGGAAATATAGAAGCGGATTAAAAAATGTGTGGAGGTCCATTAATTGCTTTAAAACACGGTCTAAGTTAGGCTTCGTTTAACTAATCGGCCCTCTACTTTAGTGTTACTAAGAAGACCTACCTGTACATCAAACTCGTGCAAGCGGTAATGTAGCGCTAATCTCACGTACTCTTCCCTGTTGTCCAGCGTGATTCTTTTAATCTTGTTATGCAGCTGTACTTCCTGACCGCTGGCGCTTGGAGTACTGAACGGCATCTCCATGGCTTCAAACGCCTCGCGTTCCATGTCCCGGATGCACATTAGACCAGGCACGTAATCCTTGTCGATTTCAGCCAGGTCTGTCACTCGCAATGACATTCCTGTAACATTAATTAACAGAATTCAGGAAACCTGAAAAGCTACCTTAAACTAGGGATCTTTGACGTTTCTTTGTTTTTTTTTTTGCTATCATCGCATGTGGTTTTCCTGCTACCGTGCAACATTTCATATGCGGGATCAAATTGCCGAACAATCGCTGCGAAATCCCTGTTGAATACAGCTGTTTCGAGAAAGGTTGTCGGAAAAAAGCGCAAAAGTGCACGCGACAATCCCGAAAAATAATATGGGATATGAAACATGAATTTTAATAAGTCAAATAAATACATGAAACCAGCGATGCCTCGTCCGAACAGGGACGATCTTAGATGGCGGGCCATTGGGATAAACGAGTTTTTAGGATATAGTTCAAGTTCAAGTTCATTTTATTCACACTTATTCAATTACAATATAGCAACATTAAGGAAATAAAAGAAAAAGTAAGAACAGAGCTAACTATACATTGAATTAAACATAACAAAAGAAGAGTGTGTAGTAGCCAAAGGAGCCAAGCTTTCGAGTTGGCTACTACCAGCGTGGATGACTACCCACAATACCTTTCTGGATTGACGCGTGCACTTTTTGACGCTTTTTTCCGACAACCTTTCTCAAAACAGCTGTATAAAGGGCGGGAGACTAGACATTTCACTTGAAATCGTCACCAAATCGCCGCCATTGGCACCGAAAGTCGCTTGGAGGTCACTGGAAGGGGGTGAAAACAATAAAAAACAAACAAACAAAAAATGTTCGTGTTACCGGCCATCTGCTGCCAGACAGGTTCAGCAAGGTTCAAGCTTAGCGGGCTGCCTGTCCTGATAGCAATCCCAATCAACACACCCAGGAACTTGAACATGCTGAGATGAACAGTAGAGCAGGCATCCGGATTCAGAATAAAGCAGTCACGGTTTGCTCCTGACTCATCTCTCCCATTAGGAGTGACAATCAACAGCGGTAGGGAGCCATTTTGAAGCTCATCGCACATTTCGGCGATAGACTCAGAGTAGCCACCTCCGCAATCGTCTACACTCTCGCCGATGAACTTGACCTTCCAGACTCGGTGCGGGAGGAACAGGGAATCGGGACCAAAATTGCTCATCTTGGAACAAGCTTGACCGAAAACAGATTTAGAACCGTCAGGGCCGGTCAGACCGCCTTTGGATCGGTATTTCTTGATCTGAAAGAAGAACATAATTGTATGTGTGAGAATGGTTGATAACTTTTTGAACAGGGAAATCGGCTGCTCCACTGTTTGTGTAAATGTAACACATAAACCGTAAATGGAAATCCCGTTGAAGATTTGCCGTGTTCCATTTGACGGGACTTAACAATGAAAAATTGACGTAGGGTCTACAACTGAAAGGAGTACGCGTATTTTCTGTTTGGAAATTCGATTTGGGAAACAATGCAGCCTTATTGATTACGAAAACTCCGAACTCACCTGTATTCGGTTGAGTTCAATCACAGGACCGTGCTGTCGGTCACGAACCATGGTCGTCTGAACAACCTTACGGAAGGCTGCTTCCTGTAACAGTGACAACAAGGAAATAGTTACATCTACTATGTGGACGTTATATGGGATGTAACCCACGGGTTCTCGCCACTAAGAGGGTTTGTGGAGAAGAAACGTTCCGTGACGACCCAACCAACGGGAGCGTAGGAAAAGACCAACTAAAGCCTACTTTTCATATGTCAGGAAAATCCCAGACGATCGGAGATTTCGCTGCTTCCCGACCGTCCCAGATTTTGCCGACTTATGAAAACATGAAATCGTGTATATAACAACTCAGCAAGATTAATTGCTGATGTCTATAGCCCCGATTCTTACCTTCCCAGATGGGATCAGCACGCCTCTCAAGGCATCAAGAGCTACCAATGGTTCCTGACCAACATGCTCCTTTACTCGCGGTTGAAGATCAAACATGGCGAGCGAGGAACACACAAGCTCGGAGAAGTGATGGAGGAGCATCAGGCGATTGCGAAGAGTTCCCAGGGGGATTAACTGCAAGTGGTTATACTCCATAGGGACTTCCCTGGGGAGGCGGCCGGCATTGGCGGGTTTAGTGGTAGACCAGGCGATTGTGTGCGCTGAGCCACACGCCACACGATTTGTCTTTTTGCCCTGTGGATGAAGGTAAAGAAAGTGATTTATTGTTACTGATGAGGTGATCAGTGACTAACAAGTTATAATCAATAAAAGTTAGGTTGTAGCTGATTTAAAACTGTATCTTGGGGGCTTAAACAAGTAAGGAAATCTGGCATAGGAAGGGGCACAATTTTATTCTTTCAATAAGCACTGTTTCTAACATCATTTGGGTTAAAATTGCGTCAGTTTAAGTCCCTAACCTGCAAAGCTGTGACCAGTCTTGGTCTCTGGATGGCATTGGTTGATCCATCTCCCAGCTGTCCCTCGTCATTGTCGCCCCACGTGTACACTTCACCTGTGTCCGTGCACGCCACGCAGTGCAGAGAGCCTGTTGCTATGGCGACTACTTTTTTGTTTTGCAGAGCTGCCACCCTCTTAGGACGTCTTACGTGATCATCTGAGCCGTGACCGAGGCGGTAATAATCACCTTTTCCCCTGCAAGAAGAACATACATCCATTCTTAAAGTGCCAAAAACGAAGATTCAAGACCAATCCTAGATTCATTTTGTTAAATACTGAAAAACAAACAGTACCACAGGAAAGTAATGCTAAAGAGCTTTCACTTAAATGGTCACACTTTAGGATTTCATCTATTGATTCAAAAAGTTAGAACCACCTTGCACAGCATAATAAACAGTACCATAGGAAAGTACTGCTCAACAGCTTTCATTTGAATGGTCACTGTTGGATTTCATCCACAGACTCAAAAGTTAGAACCACTTTGCACAGCATAACAAACAGCACCACAGGAAAATACTGCTCAATAGCTTTCAATTGAATGATAACACTTTAGGATATCATTCACAGACTCAAAATTTAGAACCACCTTGTAAAGCAGAATAAACAGTACCACAGGAGGCCTGGCGCACGCTACTGGTGTACATGGCTAAAATTCACACTTAATTTAGCTCTTCTGAAATTATTAAAATTCAGTTTAGGTTGAGATTTGGTAAAAAAAACTAAAGTTCATTAATGTCTTCCCTGTGAACAATTTTAGTTTTGCATATAGGGTTAAATAAAACAGAAAATTTTACAATAGTCACCAAAAATGACGCCATTTTGGACACTAAGCGTAACATTTACAGTCTAACCTGGCACAATTCATAATTTCTCCGTTTTGATGATATGTAGGCATTTTTTCTTTTGCAATTAAAGTTAATAGCTAATGAACATTATGTATTTTAAGAATGACTTTAAATGATCGAAAAATAACAAATTTATAGCAATTTGCAGCAAGGTAACCTAATATTACGTACCTACAAAAACGGCCTGGTCGAAAATTTTCAAAATCGATTTGGTTTTAGCTCCGTTTCTTATGTTACAAAAAAAAAACCACACTTTTGAAGTGCTCATAAGTTCAGCTTATTTCCTGGGGTAACAATTTTCAATTTGGAAAATCCATACTCAAACTACAATCCAATTTTCACGGTTAGACAGCGTTTATTTTACATAAAAATACGTTTCGTTGTACGTTGGATCGAAATACGGATTCTACAGTGTGCCTTGGCACGAACAAGTTGTGCATAAAGTGTGCCCAAGTTGTGCATGAAGTGTGCATGTCTAGCTTTTTTTCATGCCTAAGCTGTGCCTAAGCTGTGCCTAAGTTGTGCCTAAATTGGGCCTTAATTCGGGCCTTAATTGTGCCTTTGAACGGCGTTATGTAAATATTCCCGGGAAACATTATTTTCATCTTGCTCGTGTCACAGCGCTTTTTGGTCACACATTGTTGTGACGATAAATTGCAAGATTGTTCTCATGCAACGAATTATTTTTTCTCCAAGTGAAAGCGACGGCGGAAAATCAGTAATCGTGTTTACTTGTATTCTTCCCGCACTGCCGCTTTCCCAGCCGTTTGGAGATGTAGAATAGTACTTGTATTTAATACAGATGTAGTTTCTGACCATTCGGTCATCGGCGTTGGATAAATACTGCCAAACATTCAAAAAGTTGTTCGAACAAATTGACGTTTTGGAGTTTTATCATTCGATTTGGATTTATAAAACGGAATGGGTCATTTTATTCATCGGATGAGCTGTCTGGTGTTTTCACAAGTTGGTCAAATTTCAGCAATAAATTAGCATAACCTGATGTCAAAACTGTGCAGATCACATTTCAGCGCGGAGAGATTTGCGTGTTTATTGACAAAAAGATCTGTCTCCAAAAACAATCAGTGCACCAGTTGAGTAACAATGATTACAAAGCGGAAAACAACGCTAATTTGGAATTGTTAAAACAGAAAGATAGATTTATATCACGTTTTCTTCAAATATTTAAGTTCACGACGCGTTTTATACCAAACAATCTTTGTTTAAACGAACTGGCGCTGCAACACTGTATTTTCGGCAGAAAAGTACACCGGTGTTTCGTTTCGTTTCAGCGAAATTTCTAAAAATTCGCTTCTTTTTTTAATTTGCTTTGCGAATTTTCGTGTGCGAGTTATCATGAGAACGATGCGAAAGTACTCTCGAAATGTCGGCGATATTTTGTCGAATATTCACGAGAACAAAGAACGAAGAAGTCAAATCAAACTACAGAGAAGGTAAGCCTTAAAACTGCTGTTTAAATGTTTTGTTCAAACGACTTTTGTAAAGTATTAAACTCTGTGGACCGAACGAATAATTTGAATGACTTTCCTAACGCTTTCAACGCGTCAAAGGCCTGGAAAAAAGTTTTGTACGCTTTTTTTGTAAACGCTTCAAACGGCATGGATGAAAATTCGAACGGTTTTTCCAACGCTTCTAATGCTTTCCTAAACCATTTTAACGCAGTTTCCGAACTGCGATCAAACGCTTTTAGGCCGTTTAACAGATAACTGTTTAGTGTACGTTTTCCCGTGGAAGGTCACATTTATCATGTTTTATTATTATTATGTCTTGCTGTTCTCGCTCAATTCTCGTTTGTTTGTCTTGCTCGTGTCAGCCGAATTATTACCATGACTTGTCACTTTCGATTCTCGCTGATAACCATATTTTTTACGGACTGAATCTGGCTGATCACTCGCCGAGAATTTTCGTACGGCTTGCCTTCGCACGAGTTAAATATAACGTTTCCGAAAAACGTGCCTAAATGGGCGTAAACTGTGCCTAAGCTGCGCCTAAGCATTCTGTAAAACGTGCCGAAGCTGTGCCTAGTCTGTGCCTTTTATGTTTTTTTTTCTCGTGTGCTTTTGCGTGAAATCCGTGCCTTTCACAGAACGTGAATTGGTGCATAAGCACGGCGTTACACTCGTGTACACAAGTAGCGTGCGCCAGGCCCAATGCTGTAGGGTTCTGGCTGCATAAATATTGGGCCAACGATGTAAGGCTCTGGCTACATTAATATTGGGCCAATGATGTAGGGCTCTGGCTACCTGAATATTGGGCCAATGAAGCTGGACTCTGGCTACATTAATATTGGACCAATGATGTCGGGCTCTGGCTGCATTAATATTGGACCAATGAAGTTGCGCTCTGGCTATATTAATATTGGGCCAATGATGTAGGGCTCTGGCTGCATTAATATTGGGCCAATGATGTAGGCCTCTCGCTGCATTAATATTGGGCCAATGATGTTGCGCTCTGGCTACATTAATATTGAATCAATGAAGTTGGGCTCTGGCTATATTAATATTGGGCCAATGATGTAGGGCTTTGGCTACATTAATATTGGGCAAATGAAGTTGCGCTCTGGCTATATTAATATTGGGCCAATGATGTAGGGCTCTGGCTGCATTGATGTTGGGCCAATGAAGTTGCGCTCTGGCTATATTAACATTGGGCCAATGATGTTGGGCTCTGGCTACATTAATATTGGGCCAATGATGTAGGCCTCTCGCTGCATTAATATTGGGTCAATGAGGTTGGGCTCTGGCTTCATTAATATTTGGCCAATGATGTAGGCCTCTCGCTGCATTAATATTGGGCCAATGAAGTTGGGCTCTGGTTATATTAATATTGGGGCAATGAAGCTGGGCTCTGCTACATTAATATTGGGCCAATGAAGTTGGGCTCTGGCTACATTAATATTTGGCCAATGATGTAGGGCTTTGCCTACGTGAATATTGGGCCAATGAAGTTGGGCTTTGGCCACATTAATATTGGGCGATAAATTGCAAGATTGTTCTCATGCAACGAATTATTTTTTCTCCAAGTGAAAGCGACGGCGGGAAATCAGTAATCGTGTTTACTTGTATTCTTCCCGCACTGCCGCTTTCCCAGCCGTTTGGAGATGTAGAATAGTACTTGTATTTAATACAGATGTAGTTTCTGACCATTCGGTCATCGGCTTTGGATAAATACTGCCAAACATTCAAAAAGTTGTTCGAACAAGTTGACGTTTTGGAGTTTTATCATTCGATTTGGATTTATAAAACGGAATGGGTCATTTTATTCATCGGATGAGCTGTCTGGTGTTTTCACAAGTTGGTCAAATTTCAGCAATAAATTAGCATAACCTGATGTCAAAACTGTGCAGATCACATTTCAGCGCGGAGAGATTTGCGTGTTTATTGACAAAAAGATCTGTCTCCAAAAACAATCAGTGCACCAGTTGAGTAACAATGATTACAAAGCGGAAAACAACGCTAATTTGGAATTGTTAAAACAGAAAGATAGATTTATATCACGTTTTCTTCAAATATTTAAGTTCACGACGCGTTTTATACCAAACAATCTTTGTTTAAGCGAACTGGCGCTGCAACACTTTGTATTTTCGGCAGGAAAGTTCACTGGTGTTTCGTTTCGTTTCAGCGAAATTTCTAAAAATTCGCTTCGTTTTTTTAATTTGCTTTGCGAATTTTCGTGTGTGAGTTATCATGACAACGATGCGAAAGTACTCTCGAAATGTGGGCGATATTTTGTCGAATATTCACGAGAACAAAGAACGAAGAAGTCTAATCAAACTACAGAGAAGGTAAGCCTTAAAACTGCTGCTTAAATGTTTTGTTCAGACGACTTTTGTAAAGTATTAAACTCTGTGGACCGAACGAATAATTTGAATGACTTTCCTAACGCTTTCAACGCGTCAAAGGCCTGGAAAAAAGTTTTGTACGCTTTTTTTGTAAACGCTTCAAACGGCATGGATGAAAATTCGAACGGTTTTTCCAACGCTTCTAATGCTTTCCTAAACCATTTTAACGCAGTTTCCGAACTGCGATCAAACGCTTTTAGGCCGTTTAACAGATAACTGTTTAGTGTACGTTTTCCCGTGGAAGGTCACATTTATCATGTTTTATTATTATTATGTCTTGCTGTTCTCGCTCAATTCTCGTTTGTTTGTCTTGCTCGTGTCAGCCGAATTATTACTATGACTTGTCATTTTCGATTCTCGCTGATAACCATATTTTTTACGGTTTGAATCTGGTTGCCTTCGGACGAGTTAAATATAACGTTTCCGAAAAACGTGCCTAAATGGGCGATAACTGTGCCTAAGCTGTGCCTAACTTGTGCCTTTTATGTTTTTTTTTCCCGTGTGCTTTTGCGTGAAATCCGTGCCTTTCACAGAACGTGAATTGGTGCATAAGCACGGTGTTACGCTCGTGTACACCAGTAGCGTGCGCCAGGCCAGGAAAGTACTGCTCAATAGCTTTCAATTGAATGATAACACTTTAGGATATCATTCACAGACTCAAAATTTAAAACCATCTTGTACAGCAGAATAAACAGTACCACGGGAAAGTACTGCTCAATAGCTGACTGAATGGTCACACTTTAGGATTTCACCTTCTGACTCAAAAAGTTAGAACCACCTTGCACAGCATAATAAACAGTACCACAGAAAAGTACTGTTCAGTAGCTTTCATTTGAATGGTTACACTTTAGGATTTCAACCAGACTCAAAAAGGTAGAACCACCTCGCACTGCATGACACACAGCACCACAGGAGAGTAGTGTTCAATAGCTTTCATTTAAATGGTTCATTCACAGACTTTAGAAACAAGTTACACGATTTAAGATTTGGCTGTGAGAGTGTTATCATTAAAATTCGCCCCACTGTGTACATTACAGTTACATTGTACGAACGGGGGAAATTGGCGTGATATAACGTAACAATTTTCCTTCACTGCAATGGCTAACCGACCTGAACTTCTTATAAAATGGTTTCGCTCTGCACCTCAAGTTAACAGACTGGAACAGATAATAAGTCGACTTGTAATTGAAATGGTATATGGAAATTGACAGAACAAACACTGAATAATGCACATCCTGTAAGAAGTCACTGAAGTTACTTGCAATTAACAATTATTGGATGAGGTTGAGCATGATAGCGATAATTATCAAGGCCAAAGTTTGTGTTATCTGCCGAAGCCGAAGGCTGAGGCGGATAACACAAACTGAGGCCTTGATAATTATCGCTATCATGAGATAACCGAATCCAATAATTGTTTTATTATGCATATTCCTGAGCTGCACTTGTAAAGACAAGAGCGCGCACAAAAAAGTGATCCAGTCAATGCACAGCAGTCAACTTGTAAGAAAACAACTTTACGTCGCTTCTGCATGCATAAAACTATTGTCTGTAGGTATGACGTCACTTCTGCATGCATAATACTATTGTCTGTAGGTATGACGTAACAGAAACAGCAAGCAATAATTAGCTGCGTGCTTATAGCCAATCAAAATCGAGCTAATGACACCAATGTATAATAATCAATATTCTTGGCTTGCACATAAAAATTCAAAACTCTAATCTTTACATCCTGCAAAGTTGTTTCTAACATGGTATGTAGATACCAGTTTTATAACCCTTCACAAAACGTTTCAGGTTTTGACGATGTTTTTCTTCCAATTTGTAAAGGTTTTAAATGTGTCACGCAATTCGTCACGCTATTTCAGATAAGCCGTAAAATAAACAAAATTGAACCAGTTGAAAGTTATTTTTCCATTATAGATGTTTATAAGCCGATTTAATGTGACTTGTAGTGAATCTAATCTTTTGTGATGAGATTTTTTGCGTAATTACCATGTTAGTGTACTGAAGTGGTACACCAAGATGGCCGCTCCATACATTTTCATTAAAAATGTCTAATACTCGTTCGCCTATAACTCTTGTACGAAATGCTCTGGCGCTTCAAAATTTGGCCCAGACGTGTAGTTTTAAACTCTCTACAATTCCATAAACATTTTGGAATCGAAATCTGTTTTTTAATGCTTCTGAATTTTGATATGACATGATATGACGTAAGTGCAAGCCAAGAATTTCTTTTTTGTTTCAGTGGTGCGCTAGGCCCACAGGAACACCACCTTTTTTTATCTGATCCCGATTACCTTTTTGACATTTGTCTTATGGTCCACTATTTACACAACAAGCTAGAAATACAGTATGTTAAACACTGTCCCGTGGTATTTCTTCCGTTTTTACTTACCACGTATAAACGGCACCAGACTTAGTCAGCGCTACAGAAAACTGCGATCCACACTCCACCTTACACACACCCGCCCTAATGAGTGACTCCACCTTCATCGGAATCTTACATCCATCACTTCCTCCTCGACCAAGCTTGCCGTAATCTCCGTCACCCCAGGACCACACGCAGTCATTATCAGTCAGACACAGCGTCTGGGCGTCCCCGCTGCCACATGCCACGTCTATGACACGCTGTCCGCGAAGCGCTTCCACTAGTTTTGGCAGTACTTGATCTTCACTGTCACCGTGCCCTAACCGTCCGTAGCGTCCCTTGCCCCAGGTGTATAACTCGCCATTGCTTGTGATGCAAGCGCTGTGGGAGCCACCACATGCGATGTCTATGAGAGACTTGCCACGAAGGGCTTCAATGACACGCGGACGATCACACGAGCTAAAAAGACACGAGGTAATCATGAAGTTTTGTTTTTTGGTAAACGGCTTCAGGGAATAAGCTGAAAATGTCATTGCCTGCATTGCACAGGAATTAAACAAAATGATGATACTCTTCATTATTTATAAGGCCGCACGGGCGCCACCTTCAACTTATGTCAACTGGCACCGAGCGAAAATGAGCCAATAAAACAACTCGTTCAAAGGAGGTACGACATGACCCGCGAAAATACCAAACTTGACAAAATAAAGTTATTACATCTGGCCAATCACTACAAATGCAAGCAGCGTACAAATAGACAAGGGCGAAAAAAAAATAAAACACACAGAGGTACAAGGGACAGATAAAAAAAAACAACAACATACAATAAAACAGATAAAAACAGAAAATATAGAAGGACGCTGTGCATGACTCTTACACAGCCGTTGAGGTTGCTGGTCAGCTACGATTACCTATTTATTCCATTCACCTTTACAGAATATCTTCCATTTCGGGTTATATTATTTCATGGGGATCATGGGGATTTTGGCGTTTTTGGCCTAAAACTGTCCGAAATTAAAGCTTAGTATCTTTGTCATAAATGAAATGCTTATAGAACACTAAGAGGAAGATATCAAGGTCTGACCCCCCAACTCGTTACCTAGCTGTAGTAAAAGTTTTAGAAAAAAAAAACAATGTTAGAAGATTTTCGCGCGAACGTCCTTAAACTGTTTACAAATACTCACTTCCGGCTACCGTGTCCAAGTTTCCCATCATCTCCTTCTCCCCAAGAGTAAACGTCACCGTCCATGGATAGCGCCATGGCGTGTTTTCCCCCAGAATGCACTGCGACCTTCTTAATGACCACGTGCTGGAGGGACTCTATCAGTCGCACTGACGTCACAGTTTCTGTTCCGCCGAGTCCCAGGCGCCCGCCGTGCCCATACCCGGTGGCGTAGACCTACAGCAAAAACAAAAGAATTAAAAGAAGCAATTTTCTATCGGAAGTTTTTTACGACAACTTTAAATACGAAATAACCAATCTGAATGCAAGGCTGACACCACAATAAGGGGCTATCTCAATGACTAAATTGGCAATATTTTACCCGTTCACTCGCAGAGTCAATGACGAAGACATGCAGTGCAGTTCTAACTTTTAAGTCTGTGGACGAAATCCTACGATGTGACTATTCAAACGAATCCTCTTCAGCGATACTATTGCATAGTACCATTTGTTTTTTAAAATTTTACAAAATGATACTTGGGATTTTTCTTGAATTTTGATTTTTGTCACACTTTGGAGTTAAAGGACTAATTACATTTCTTCAGTTTGGCTAGTTACACTTCCATTGACGTCTAACACGTGCATTTCAACAAAAAAGCGATTCGGCAGCAAACAGCACCTCTGCACCTGTATGGCTATGCATGAGTTGCGTTGTCCTTTACATTTTACACACGTTTTATGTGAAGCTACATGGACCGTCACGGCCCCTTACTGTAAAGTTATGGATTCTACCGTTAAAAATCACTGAGCAGAAAATCACAAAATTTGCCAAATACTGTTCTTTAGTTTGAAACTCTTAGGAATTAGTAATTGGACTGAGCCCACATAGACTTATTAATCTCGCATTTTGTTATTGATGCGATTAATTCGTGTCGTACAATTCAGGGAGTAGTCGGGCGAGTCTGAATTTCAAATCGGCCGAACGCTTAGCGCAAGGACGATTTGAAAGTACAGTACAAGCGGATTACCCCTGAATTGTACGACACGAATTAATCGCATCAATAACAAAATGCGAGATTAAAAAGTCTATGTGGACTTTTTTGCACTCAAAACATCAGGGATATTTTCTATGAGTTTTAAAGCAGGAGGAAAATAGCAAAAAATGAAACCATCTAAGTGCACCTGGTTGACGCGCGCACAATATAGGAATAACAGCTATCCAATTACAACGTTACCACGCGCCAATTACGTAAGAAATAGGCGCGAGAACGACAAATCACAATCGAAAAAAATATTTTTGATACGATATAAGATGTAATTAACAAATACAAACCTTTCCCTCAGCCGTCACAGCAAAAAGAGTCTGCTCGCCACCAACAATCTGCACAGGCCTGATGGCGCTGAGGGCTTCGCATGGCTGAGGAAACTTGACTTTCCCGCCTTCAATTCCGCCCAGTTGGCCGCGGTGATTATGTCCCCAGCCGTAGATTGTGCCACTTCCGCCCCAGGTTACCGTCCAATCAGAGGGGCGCCTGAAAACGAGACATGTTATCATTACGTCAAACCTCTATTAAGCAGCCCTCTGTTAAGCGATCACCCTCTATTACGCGGTCAATTATCAAATTCCCGAAAATCGTAAACTTGAGCTCTATTAAGCGGTCACCGTTTGGACATCCCAATTGGCGAATTTTATTGTATTTCACCTCTATTAAACAGTTCTCTAGTTTAATGGTCACGAACAACTCTCATTGGCGATAAGCAAAGTGACTAACTTCCTTCGCGAACTTAAGATGCGCAGCCCTAAATCACATACACCTACAACTGATGTTTTTCGCTTCATTTTTAATGTAATGGCAAAACTGTTGATGTGATTTACAACAACTAAACGCTTGCCTTACGAACAACATTATAAAATCTGATAGCCAAGCATGAAGTTCCTAAAACAATAATAGAACACCTCTATGAGCAGTCAGTTGGCAATTGCCCGAGGGTGACTACTTAATAGAGGTTTAACACCGTATGCCCATTTTCGAATTCAATTTATTCAGGCTTGGTGCAAAGCTATTAATATTAAAATAAGTATCATTTATATGCATAAATCGCCCCAAAGAAGCCTGTTCTAAAATGCCGAATTTTTATGTAATGAAAACCTCCTACAATAAGGCACATGCTTCGCGAAATAGACTTACTGGTTTAGCCACAACAGCAGCTGCTCGTCATGTTCACGTTTAAACACCTTATGATCAGTGTAATCTACTGCGCCTTCCTCACTCTCCTGGACCATTTCCGAGATTTTTTCCTTGACTTCCATCCGAAAGTCGTACGCCAAAGGGGTCCTGAACTCAAGTGATTGCGCAACTCGTGACGCCAGGCAGAAGCGTCGGAACCAGGCCCACTTGTGCCCGTCAGCACAGCATGGCAGCTCATCAAGTGATAGATCACACGCAAAAGCGACAAGAACCTAGGGACGAAAAAGACAAACATTGAACTCCATTCATGGGTCCGCTTGCTAAGCGAGCCAGAATCAGATCTGATGCCCTTATTCATGTTGCAGTCGCTGCTACATAATGGATCCACACGCTCAAATCCTCCTCTCCTGCCGCTTTCGTCGCGTTTCTCGTGCGTCAGTTATGCCCCTTTCTCTCCCTTTTCTAACGCATGCCGTGCAGGCTAACTCCAGATCGTAAAACGTTTGATGTTTTGTTATTAGTTCTTTTTACTTACTTTCAAGAAGTCGCTGTGAAAAAGATGCTTGCCCCCTCGGACTAGCTGTTCCTCATACTCGTACTGTCTTCGTAAAGTGTCCGGAAGACCTCGGATTAGTTTCCCGAGTGCCGAGGAAGAGACAGCCTGTAGAAATAAACAAGAATCAAGAATCCTTTGAGCACGCGTACGAGATAAGAACAAATCAAATATCGAGTCTGTGCATGAAATTCCTAAAGTGTGAGCATTCAAATGAAGGTATTAAGCAGTACTGTTCTGTGGTGCTGCTTATTACGCTGTACAAGGTGGTTCTAGCTTGTGTGTTTACGGGTGAAATCCTAAAGTGTGATCATTCAAATGAAAGTTATTAAGCAGTACTTTCCTGTGGCACCGTTTATTGTGCTATACAAGGTGGTTCTAACTTTTGAGTTTGCGGATGAAATCTCAAAGTGCGACTATTCAATTGAAAACTGCTGCGCATCATTATCATGTGTTGCTGTTTATTTTTCAATAATTTGAAGACTGGTAGTAAAATGATTAAGTGCCGCTGCTCACCGTGCTCATGCGCTGGTTACTGTTCTGCTTCAGTTTGAGTGGTTGATCGTACATCAGATTGTACCCAAACAGCGCGGACACATCAACTGTTGGTCCTACTTCTGACAACACAAGCTTCCTCAAGCGATTGAGTGCCCACGTTCTCTGGCCAGCGGAGAGAGTGTTGAGTTGTGCACATGCGGACAACGATGAAGCCAGGCGGGGGATCTGGGCTGTATCACCAAGGGTTTCCAGTTTGAAGTCTACAAAAGAAATAATAGTACAATACTATAAGCTATGTTAAAGCGCTTACTGCAGCCAGCTTTCGTTCTAACGGCCATCCAAATCACAAAATCACTTACCAAGAAGGCAGCGAACCAAGTCAATAGAAGGCCTTGACTGCAACGCCCTGTCCGATAATACGTCACACGGTGCGGCGGCTGGTGGTATTGGGTACACGGTAAAGCGCCATCCCCAACCATTCACTGAGCTGTCACTCATAAACTTCCAGCGGAGCTCGTCTCCACTCATGCGCAGTTCGCTTGACCAATCAGACCACTCGCGGCCAGAACGGACAGAGACCAGGCGGCCAGTGCTGTCCATGATGGTCAGCGGATCATGCCTGGAAGAAATACCCCGTCATGTAAAAGACATTGAATATATCGCATGGTAGAAGTCGGCTCACCCTTGTCCCCAGGGTCCTCCCCGCTTTCAAAATGGCGGGTCGGGCGAAAAGACCCCTGGACAAGGTTCCTAATTATTACAAAAACTCTGAATTATTTTGCTAATGCGAACTGACTGCAAAAATAATCAATGAAATTTTTAACTCTTTTCGTGTAATGTTTAAGGAAATATCAGCTATCAAAAAATGCAAAATTGTTGGATGTCGAAAGTGCTAATGGTGAGCCATACATTCTTTGCAAAATTTTGAGTTTTTAAAAGAGCACGAATACACCACTTTCATAATGGTGGCCGATTTATTTATTTTTATATGTATGTTAATTAGCCTCACTGGCCTCGTTTTAGAGTAAAAATTCGTTTGAATTTTGCACACGCCAACGAGGCCAGAAAGGCTAATTAACATACATGTAAAAGAATAAATAAATCGGCCGCCATTATGCAAGTGGTGTATATAGAATGTAATATATCGGGCTCAAATTTCCAGACAAAGTTAACTGTGCTATGCCCTTTCAATCTGATTCGGATTTCTTGTAACTCGATTAGAGAATGGTCGCACGCGTTAATAAGACAATAATTGTAACCAAAGTTTCTCCAAATACCTTCTCTCAGTGGAACTCTGTTTGTCAAACTCGACCCGCAGCCCCTCTGCCCCTGGTATCTTGACCACACCCGTGGTGTTGGTATCATCAGTGTACGGGTGACTGCTCTCCTGTACAACAGGTTGGAAGTTACTGTGAACACTGCTGTTATCTGTAGCCACGTCTTCCAGCTCTGTGATGCATAGCTCCAGCAGCATCGAAGCTATCTGCAAGTCAAAATAACAGTTCTCATGATACATTTCTATTAATGTTTGGTCTAAACTACCAATACAGGGCTGCTCATTTTCATCCCACTGAATTACAATAGTGCCTGCTAAGTTATGCCTCGTTCTACAAAGAATTCCGAAAAATGTAAATGAGGTGGACAAAAGTGGTTGTATAGTGGTTTTGGTTTTACGACACCCAGCTGAAAACCGCTCAATTATAAAATGTAATCACTTCCGAGTCACTGACCTCTGTTTTGGTTTCTGCTAAAGACTTCAAAACTCCAGAAAGCACTTCTCTTCCGTTTTCACCAGCCCGATCAGCCACAGCAAGCTTCAACAGCTCCACTAGAAGCCGTGAGTCATCGTGTCCAAGGCTGCCCGTGAACTCATCTACTCCCACGATCAGCGACCTCCGGGAGGTACTTGCCACGTCCTTTAAGGTGACGTCATCGATAGAGACTTCCGGGGAAGCCAGGGACACAACTTCCTCATCTTCTGTATCCGTTGGTTTGGAGTCGCCGCGAATGAACGAATGAGGGTCCATAAGAGCTCGCACTACTGCGTCACGTGAGTAGATTATTTGAAGGGCACTTAGAATATGGCCAAGCGCTTGTTGGCGCTCATAATTGGAATTAAGCGAAAGCACGATTTTTGCCAGGGAAGGTCTGTGTCTGTGCTCCCCGTACTCGTTGCTTTCTGTTTCGGCTGAAACACTTTGCTCTTGGGAGTCTGGGCCGAGACATGACGCCCCCAGTGGATCTCGGGACGCAGGGAACATGACGGGCTCGTGCGTGGTGGGTGTCGGGAAGTCAGACTCGGCCCAGGCCATGCTGTGAGAGGAACCGCAAGCCACGCGAGTGACTTTGAATTCTTCCAGTCCCAGGACCAATTGCGGGCGGCGATTGACCGTTGTCGTTCCATTCCCTTGTTGCCCATGATCATTGTCACCCCAGGCGAAAATCTGTAACACAAAAGAAGAGGTTTTATAATGAACGAGTTACCAGTAATCGGATACCTGTGTTATGCGCAAAGGATTCTGGGATCGCCAGGGGGCAAACATTTCAAGTCGCTAGAAGGAAATGCACGGTGCAAAGTTGTTTCATCGTCAAAAACTTCGATTCAGGGAAGATAATAACGCTTTTTCGCCGTTATTTTATCAGAAATAGAGTTCAGCAAAGTTGATACGTGTAAAGTGTAAGTTTTTGTTTGAATAATGTGATAAAATCTGTCGATAAACTCTCTTACTTGCATAATAATAAGGTTGATTGTGAAATCAAGTGTTAAATGGGGGTGACAGGCCTGCACGACTCTTACCTCGTGTTTTTAAGACCATTTGCTACTTCTACATCTGATGTTTTCAGTAGTATAGTACATTTAGTTTCACTTGTTATGGAGGTTTTTAGTGTTAGTAAACCTTTAAAATGGTCAAGTCTGTCAGTTGTGGTTTCCCGTGGTGTTTTTTTCTGTTGTAAAATTTGACCTCTTTTACCATCCTTTTTTGCCAGGCGGTTGGTTTGTTGTTTTCGCCATTATTGGCATGTAGGTTTTTATGTAGGGAAGGTTTAAACTTCTCTAGCTTTTCTCTCAGAAACGACAGGATCTGAAATTATTTGATGACCGTGAATGTATTTCCTGCTATTTTGTCACGCTGGGCCCAGCTATTTTAGTTTTCGTCGTTGCAGGATATTAATCTTGCAGATCCATTTAGTAAGCTTAGCAGAGAGAGTTGAAGCTTAGAAATAAAGCTGTTGAACTTGTAGAGAGTTGAAGTTTTCGGAAGTTTGCCTCAGTCAAGGCTGTGATCTAAATATCCATTCGCAAGGTGGTGTGTCATGATTCAAATGAAAACTACCTGCAGATGGAATCCTCTGTGTGTCCGTTCAAAATAGGTGCTGTCGACCAGCACTTTCCTGCAGCCAACGTGAAATTCTAGAAAGACGCCTTCTGAAACTTATTAATTATTCATCAAGTTTGAACAAAGATAAATAGAGTGGTTTTCATTTGAGTGTCGTAAAACCAAAACCAAAGTAATTACTCTGACCAATCACAGCAGTCGTAAACAATCCAATGAACCAATCAGAGCTCGAAGCAATTACATGTCGCCGGCGCCAAGGGCGGGAAAACGCGTGCGAGCAAGTCACGATTGGTTTTGGTTTTATTTCTGATTGGTCGAGAAAATCGCGCGAGATCAAGTTTTTTTAGCCAATCATAAAGCGTAGCAATGCAAAACCAAAGCAATTGTGTAATTACTTTCGACACTCAATTGAAAACTGCTCTATAAGCGTGTGTGTCTGTATTTAATGATCAATTTGAGAGACGAAATCAAACACTCGAAAGAGTGTTTCATTAGGTATCCAAACACTTTTTTCAACCCACTTCTCGCTGTTTGGAAATCATGATGAAACACTTTTCCTCGTATTTGATTTAATTTATTACATCTTATTTTTACTCGATACTCTTAGCACTCACTTGTCCTTCTTCTGTAACAGCTAAGCAGTGCAAAGCTCCCACTGCAACATCTACAACTTTCTTTCCTTTGAGTCCCTCCACAATTTGAGGCTTACGAACATGAGAGTCACTGCCGTGACCAAGGCGAAAGTAATCTCCTTTACCCCTACAAAAATATAACACAGAGCACATAAAACAACAAAAAGACAAACAGTGCATATATAGCTTTCACAGCATAACTCTTACCCAGTCTTTGGCACTGAAACTCATAGCACTGCGATCACACTGAACTAGTTTATATAACGTGTCCCCGAATTTTACTAAGTTTTATCCAGTCCCATCCTCTCAGATAGTGAGGACGTCATAGCGACCGATAGACACATTAAAATGAAGAAAAAACTTTTCTGGGAAATAAAAGACAAACAAAAAAAATCAACAGAGGTTACTCCAATAAGGCAATTTCCGATATACAGTGGAACCCCGATACAACGAAGTCCATTGTATAACGAACGATATTCTTCAGCCCAGCCAAAGTTACAGTAAAATGTATAGAACAGTACCCCGGTATGACGAAATGATCCCCGTTATAACAAACACAATCAAGAAGCCCGAACGTAAAATTTACCCCAATATAACGAATGAATATCATCACGCAACTGAAGTTTAAAGCAAAACAGATCAACCGAGATTTAAAATTAAATTTTAAAATTACGCATTCCATTGTAAACGACTGTGTGCTGTCAACCACTCGTTACATGCTACCAGAAGGCATTAGGTTTTTTATAGCGCCGCATTACCAATATATTGTAGTAATTGTATGATACAATTGTACTAAATCGAAAGCCGAGTGATGATAGAATGACCACGTTCTTTACTCCTTACCAAGTCCACACTTGTCCAGATTTTGAAAGAGCGAGAGAGAACTGAGCTCCACACAGCACCTTACAAACACCCTGTCCTTTGAGTTTCTCCACTACATGCGGCACACTGCAACCCTCACTTCCGCCTCGACCCAGCTTTCCAAAGTCACCATCTCCCCACGACCAAACACAACCGTCGCTGGTGAGTGCGAGGGTCTGGGCATCACGACTGCCGCAGGCAACGTCGATTGCGTGGTGACTTGATAACGCGCGGACCTATAAATATCACAATACAGCAAACTTATTAGTCAACATAGCTGTGCTTGATAGGTTCACATTATGTACTTATTGACTGAGTGGGAGGGCCGGATGGTAAAATATTTGGCTTGAGGTCATGGCGTACGGACGCAGCCGGTCAGCGCGCCATGGTTGAGAGTTATATGACCAATTTGGAGCCAAAATTATTTCACATTTTAATACGCCAGGCTGCATGATTTTATAATAGGGCCGTACGCCTTTTTCGGCCCCGCTCGCGCAAATGCGTACGGCACTCATACAAGACTTCCAGTGTCGAACATCTGTCATGGTTTCTTGAGAATTGCTATAAGTAGAATCTCACCTTCGTTATTTTGTTACCCGTGGCGTAGCTGACAAGTTGAGGATCGCCCTTCGCGTTGTTTTCTTTTATCGGTCACATTAGTGCATGCAAATGTATGCACGCATTATAAGTTTACTGCCGAAAAACGCATGATTGGTTGACACGCGATCACGTGGCATGGCTCTTGAATTCAATGTCGGCAAAACACATTCGTGTGTCGACTTGAGAAGAAGAATGAAGAATCTAATACAGCATACGAGTTTTGAAGGTCATGTTAGGTGTTTGTGGATAGACAGGACCATTTAATGGATGGTTTTCACGCTACGTCACGGCGGCCATATTGGTGTACAACTACAAAAGAATTTTAATGAACTTCTTTTGTTATGTACACCAACATGGCCGCCATGGCCTTTGCCATTTGAGTCCCACAGGACTGAAGGTCACGTGAGTGAAAACCATCTATATTGTGTCCGCCATGTCTTACTTTCGAATTTTAATTCCGTCACGTTTTGCGTCTTATACAACTTTGCGGTTATATGTCGAGTTTATTTTCAGTTCATTTTGTATCATGTCTTGTTGACCCCTACCGCCTGAACCCCTTCAATACCCTTCCAGCAATTGAAATTGAAATTCTTGTCGAAGAAATCTAGAAAAAAATCGAAGGAAGAACATCTTGTAATCATACTCCAGATAGTAGCGTTTAAGGGCGTGTTCTATTGGGGACAACCGCTTTCGGTTGGTTGGGTTGGTTGGATTTGTTTCGTGTTCTATTGGGAAAAAAACGTTTTCGGTTGGTTTGGTTGATCAACCATTTCAACCAGATCTGAACCTGGTAAAATGGTTGAAACTGAAAAAACCGAAAATGGTTGAAAAGTGTTCTATAGAGGTTTTGCACGGCAGCCATGTTGCATGGAAGGAACAAAAGATTCTTTTCCCTATGGGAAAGAATGTTCTTTCTAATGCAAAACATTTTCATTGTTCCTGCCATGCAACATGGCTGCCGTGCAAAACCTCTATTGGAACACCTCAACGAAATCAACTAAAACCGGTTTAGGTTGAAACGGTTGATCCCAATAGAACACGACCTAAGTATTTACCTGTTTGGGTCTGAGTTGTGTCTGGTTGTCTCCATGCCCCAAACGGCCATACTCGCCCAGGCCCCAGGTAAAGAGCTCGCCTGTGAAAAGCACAGCAGCGCTGTGTGAGCTGCCACAAGAGATCTCTTGTACAAACCTGCTTTTAAACGCCTCAACAAGCTGGGGGCGGTCATAATTCCTGCAGTAAGGCAAAAATACAAGTGCTTCTAAAACAGGCAAGCGTTTTAAAAACATACTAGGATGGTTTAAACTGAATACGACCTAAATGGTGACCAAGAAATACGAAGAAAACAATTCATAATTACGTCATGCAATCTCATCGTATAGTCGCGTTCGAATTTTGTGTTGGTTGTCCTGTGGTTTATGTGCAGTAAAATTTGAGATTTCTTGGTGGCTGGTCTTCCAAATGGCCGCCCCTATTGACTTTTTTTCAGGGGCTCATTTCCGCCGGAAATTCCTTCGAACGCGTCTCCATAATCTGTGATTACTGCTAGGTTATAGCCAATGAGGCACGTACAATAATAGACATGTTTCGATGTAAATTATTAAAACTGTTACTTGGCTCCGATGCTAACAGGAAAACAAAATAAATTACACTGAGGTTCAGGGATGAGCAATTAATTTTATTTGCTAATTCTCCGAAGCTTAGGAGTCAAGGTAGAATTCTAATATATTAGAATTGTTTAGGTAACAAATACAATATGAGCACTTTAAACTAACTTATGTCATAGCAGGACATAAGATAATAGCGAAGTTGAAGTAGGAGCGAAAATAAGTACAGCACGCGATTGCAGATGGTATAGAGCAGTTTTCAATTGAGTGTCGTAAAACCAAAACCAAAGTAATTACTTTGACCAATCACAGCAGTCGTAAACAATCCAATGAACCAATCAGAGCTCGAAGCAATTACATGTCGGCAGCGCCAAGCGCGGGAAAACGCGTGCGAGCAAGTCACGATTGGTTTTGGTTTTACTTCTGATTGGTCGATAAAGTGGCGCGAGATTTTTTAGCCAATCACAAAGCGTAACAATGCAAAACCAAAGCAATTGTGTAATAGTTGTGTAATTACTTTTCACACTCAATTGAAAACTGTTCTATGACGAACTAAAAGGCAGTTAAATAACTTTAAATTTCGAAAAAAATCCCTCACATATCCTTCCTTTTTTAAAGCTGGAGATGCAAGGAACAAAGTTGTTCACAGGTGACAAAAGTCGCCGGTCAGCTGCACAAAAAGACAATCCTATTCCACTTTATAACGATAATAGCGTATCTATCAATAATGTATCCATTTATATTATTTTATTATAAACATCGCCACTTACATTTTATTTCCATGTCCAAGTTTTCCATCTTCCCCTTCCCCCCACGAGAACAGTTTGCCCTCGATTGTGATGGCCATGGCATGTCGGCCCCCAGAATGCACCGCGACCTTCTTCACCACAAATTGACTCAGAGCTTCAATCTGGCGGGGCATAAGCACGTTCCCGGATAAGGGTCCCAGTCCCAGACGGCCATTAGTGGACTCCCCACAAGCGAACACTTTTCCTTCCATAGTGACGGCAAACAAACTCTTTGAACCACCGCGGACATGCTGAACTTTAAGACTAGATAAGGCGTCGGAAATTGACGGCATCTTAATCTGAAAGCAAAGTATGAAAAAGAAGTAAAAGGTAAATTAAAAAACGAGCCACAGCTGGCCCACACGGTCGGAGCGTTTCCAAAGCATGAAGCAACTATTGGTACTCCCCCCTGGATGGGATGCTAGTCTATCGCGGAGCTACCCGGAGCATTATGTAGCCATTACCCATTTATACCCCTGGGTGGAGAGAGACAATGTGGAGAACAATCGAAAGGAAAATTCACACACGATCCACATGTGGCCAACACAGTCGGAGCTTAACCGGGTTTCTGTAGCATCAGAAGCAACTAGGGAATATTAAACCGGCAATGTCCTACCTTGGATCCCTTCAGACCTCCCAACTGATCTTTGTCATTCAAACCCCAAACTAACACCTTCACTTGCCCTTCAGGGGAGGGCTCAGGATGGATGGATGGTTTTCGTCTTAGCGCCCTTCTTTGTCTTGCTGCTTCATCCTCTTCATCTAAAGCGAGGAAAGAAAAGCTGGCAGCCATATCATCATCGTCCGCTTTAGCCCGAGCTGCCAGACTAATTCCGTGAATCTTACAATCAATGCCACTGCTCTTACACTGACGGATGCCAATTTCCAAGAAGCGATATTCCTGCAATGTAACAAGGACTCATTTCGCACTGGAAATACAAAAAAATATGCGGTAGAAAGTTGGGAGAATAAGTCATTTCATTTCTTTTCTTTTAATTTAGTGGGACTCCTATATTAATTGGGGAGCTGTTCAAGTCTGCAGGTTTTTTTTCTTGATAAGCAAAACAACATATGGCCTGGCGCACGCTACTGGTGTACATGGCTAAAATTCGCACTTAATTTAGCTCTTCTGAAATTATTAAAATTCAGTTTAGGTTGAGATTTGGTAAAAAAAAATAAAGTTCATTAATGTCTTCCCTGTGAACAATTTTAGTTTTGGATATAGGGTTGAATAAAACAGAAAATTTTACAATAGTCACCAAAAATGAGGCCATTTTGGACACTACGCGTAACATTTACAGTCTAACCTGGCACAATTCATAATTTCTCCGCTTTGATGATATGTAGGCATTTTTTCTTTTGCAATTAAAGTTAATAGCTAATGAGCATTATGTATTTTAAGAATGACTTTAAATGATGGAAAAATAACAAATTTATAGCAATTTGCAGCAAGGTAACCTAATATTACGTACCTACAAAAACAGCCTGGTCGAAAATTTTCAAAATCGATTTGGTTTTAGCTCCGTTTCTTATGTTAAAAAACAAAAAGACTTTTGAAGTGCTCATAAGTTCAGCTTATTTCCTGGGGTAACAATTTTCAATTTGGAAAATCCATACTCAAACTACAATCCAATTTTCACGGTTAGACAGCGTTTATTTTACATAAAAATACGTTTCGTTGTACGTTGGATCGAAATACGGATTCTACAGTGTGCCTTGGCACGAACAAGTTGTGCATAAAGTGTGCCCAAGTTGTGCATGAAGTGTGCATGTCTAGCTTTTTTTCATGCCTAAGCTGTGTCTAAGTTGTGCCTAAATTGGGCCTTACTGCGCCTTTCAATAACATGCGGAATTTGAAATTAAAATCTCCACCAACGGTTACGTTATTCCCTGCCGTCAATTTTTGATTTGTATTTTTTTTTTTGTATTTTAATAATAATTTTATTCTGATTTATGTATTTTTCTCGAAGATATTAGCTCAATAGAGCTACTCTAAAAATTCGAGGTTAAATAAAGTTATGTATGTATGTATAATTAATACGAAAGCCAACGGACCATGTAAAAAAGAAACACATTGAAGTGAAGATCTGTTTCCTGAGAGGTAAGCTAAGATGATTGACGGCAGTGTAAAACGCAACGTTGGTGGAAATTTGAATTTCAAATTCCGCATGTTGTTGAAAGGCGCAGTAATTCGGGCCCAAATTGTGCCTTTGAACGGCGTTATGTAAATATTCCCGGGAAACATTATTTTCATCTCGCTCGTGTCACAGCGCTTGTTGGTCACACATTGTTATGACGATAAATTGCAAGATTGTTCTCATGCAACGAATAATTTTTTCTCCAAGTGAAAGCGACGGCGGAAAATCAGTAATCGTGTTTACTTGTATTCTTCCCGCACTGCCGCTTTCCCAGCCGTTTGGAGATGTAGAATAGTACTTGTATTTAATACAGATGTAGTTTCTGACCATTCGGTCATCGGCTTTGGATAAATACTGCCAAACATTCCAAAAGTTGTTCGAACAAATTGACGTTTTGGAGTTTTATCATTCGATTTGGATTTATAAAACGGAATGGGTCATTTTATTCATCGGATGAGCTGTCTGGTGTTTTCACAAGTTGGTCAAATTTCAGCAATAAATTAGCATAACCTGATGTCAAAACTGTGCTGATCACATTTCAGCGCGGAGAGATTTGCGTGTTTATTGACAAAAAGATCTGTCTCCAAAAAGAATCAGTGCACCAGTTGAGTAACAATGATTACAAAGCGGAAAACACAACGCTAATTTTAAATTGTTAAAACAGAAAGATAGATTTATATCACGTTTTCTTCAAATATTTAAGTTCACGACGCGTTTTATACCAAACAATCTTTCTTTAAGCGAACTGGCGCTGCAACACTTTGTATTTTCGGCAGGAAAGTTCACCGGTGTTTCGTTTCGTTTCAGCGAAATTTCTAAAAATTCGCTTCTTTTTTTTAATTTGCTTTGCGAATTTTCGTGTGCGAGTTATCATGAGAACGATGCGAAAGTACTCTCGAAATGTCGGCGATATTTTGTCGAATATTCACGAGAACAAAGAACGAAGAAGTCAAATCAAACTACAGAGAAGGTAAGCCTTAAAACTGCTGTTTAAATGTTTTGTTCAAACGACTTTTGTAAAGTATTAAACTCTGTGGACCGAACGAATAATTTGAACGACTTTCCTAACGCTTTCAAACGCGTCAACGGCCTGGAAAAAAGTTTTGTACGCTTTGTTTTATAAACGCTTCAAACGGCGTGGATGAAAATTCGAACGGTTTTTCCAACGCTTCTAATGCTTTCCTAAACCATTTTAACGCAGTTTCCGAACTGCGATCAAACGCTTTTAGGCCGTTTAACAGATAACTGTTTAGAAGGCACAGGAAGGTGGAAGGTCACATTTATCATGTTTTATTATTATGTCTTGCTGTTCTCGCTCAATTCTCGTTTGTTTGTCTTGCTCGTGTCAGCCGAATTATTACTATGACTTGTCACTTTCGATTCTCGCTGATAACCATATTTTTTACGGACTGAATCTGGCTGATCACTCGCCGAGAATTTTCGTACGGCTTGTCTTCGGACGAGTTAAATATAACGTTTCCGAAAAACGTGCCTAAATGGGCGTAAACTGTGCCTAAGCTGTGCCTAAACATTCAGTAAAACGTGCCGAACCTGTGCCTAGTCTGTGCCTTTATGTTTTTTTTCTCGTGTGCTTTTGCGTGAAATCCGTGCCTTTCACAGAACGTGAATTGGTGCATAAGCCAGTGTTACGCTGGTGTACACAAGTAGCGTGCGCCAGGCCCAATGCTGTAGGGTTCTGGCTGCACTAATATTGGGCCAACGATGTAAGGCTCTGGCTACATTAATATTGGGCCAATGATGTAGGGCTCTGGCTACCTGAATATTTGGCCAATGAAGCTGGACTCTGGCTACATTAATATTGGACCAATGATGTAGGGCTCTGGCTGCATCAATATTGGGCCAATGAAGTTGCGCTCTGGCTATATTAATATTGGGCCAATGATGTAGGGCTCTGGCTGCATTAATATTGGGCCAATGATGTAGGGCTCTGGCTACATTAATATTGGGCCAATGATGTAGGCCTCTCGCTGCATTAATATTGGGCCAATGAAGTTGCGCTCTCGCTATATTAATATTGGGCCAATGATGTTGGGCTCTGGCTACATTAATATTCGGTCAATGAAGTTGGGCTCTGGCTATATTAATATTGGGCCAATGATGTAGGGCTTTGGCTACATTAATATTGGGCCAATGAAGTTGCGCTCTGGCTATATTAATATTGGGCCAATGATGTTGGGCTCTGGCTGCATTAATATTGGGCCAATGAAGTTGCGCTCTGGCTATATTAATATTGGGCCAATGATGTTGGGCTCTGGCTGCATTAATATTGGGCCAATGAAGTTGCGCTCTGGCTATATTAACATTGGGCCAATGATGTTGGGCTCCGGCTACATTAATATTGGGCCAATGATGTAGGCCTCTCGCTGCATTAATATTGGGTCAATGATGTTGGGCTCTGGCTATATTAATATTGGGCCAATGATGTAGGGCTTTGGCTACATTAATATTGGGCCAATGAAGTTGCGCTCTGGCTATATTAACATTGGGCCAATGATGTTGGGCTCTGGCTACATTAATATTGGGGCAATGAAGCTGGGCTCTGCTACATTAATATTGGGCCAATGAAGTTGGGCTCTGGCTACATTAATATTGGGCCAAGGGCCTGGCGCACGCTACTGGTGTACATGGCTAAAATTCACACTTAATTTAGCTCTTCTGAAATTATTAAAATTCAATTTAGGTTGAGATTTGGTAAAAAAACTAAAGTTCATTAATGTCTTCTCTGTGAACAATTTTAGTTTTGCATATAGGGTTGAATAAAAGAAAATTTTACAATAGTCACCAAAAATGAGGCCATTTTGGACACTACGCGTAACATTTACAGTCTAACCTGGCACAATTCATAATTTCTCCGCTTTGATGATATGTAGGCATTTTTTTCTTTTGCAATTAAAGTTAATAGCTAATGAGCATTATGTATTTTAAGAATGACTTTAAATGATGGAAAAATAACAAATTTATAGCAATTTGCAGCAAGGTAACCTAATATTACGTACCTACAAAAACAGCCTGGTCGAAAATTTTCAAAATCAATTTGGTTTTAGCTCCGTTTCTTATGTTAAAAAACAAAAAGACTTTTGAAGTGCTCATAAGTTCTGCTTATTTTCTGGGGTAACAATTTTCAATTTGGAAAATCCATTTTCAAACTACAATCCAATTTTCACGGTTAGACAGCGTTTATTTTACATAAAAATACGTTTCGTTGTACGTAGGATCGAATTACGGATTCTACAGCAGTGTGCCTTGGCACAAACAAGTTGTGCATAAAGTGTGCCCAAGTTGTGCATGAAGTGTGCATGTCTAGCTTTTTTTCATGCCTAAGCTGTGCCTAAGCAGTGCCTAAGCTGTGCCTAAGTTGTGCCTAAATTGTGCCTTTGAACGGCGTAATGTAAATATTCCCGGGAAACATTATTTTCATCTTGCTCGTGTCACAGCGCTTGTTGGTCACACATTGTTATGACGATAAATTGCAAGATTGTTCTCATGCAACGAATTATTTTTTCTCCAAGTGAAAGCGACGGCGGGAAATCAGTAATCGTGTTTACTTGTATTCTTCCCGCACTGCCGCTTTCCCAGCCGTTTGGAGATGTAGAATAGTACTTGTATTTAATACAGATGTAGTTTCTGACCATTCGGTCATCGGCTTTGGATAAATACTGCCAAACATTCAAAAAGTTGTTCGAACAAATTGACGTTTTGGAGTTTTATCATTCGATTTGGATTTATAAAACGGAATGGGTCATTTTATCATCGGATGAGCTGTCTGGTGTTTTCACAAGTTGGTCAAATTTCAGCAATAAATTAGCATAAACTGATGTCAAAGCTGTGCAGATAACATTTCAGCGCGGAGAGATTTGCGTGTTTATTGACAAAAAGATCTGTCTCCAAAAAGAATCAGTGCACCAGTTGAGTAACAATGATTACAAAGCGGAAAACAACGCTAATTTTGAATTGTTAAAACAGAAAGACAGATTTATATCACGTTTTCTTCAAATATTTAAGTTCACGACGCGTTTTATACCAAACAATCTTTGTTTAAGCGAACTGGCGCTGCAACACTTTGTATTTTCGGCAGGAAAGTTCACCGGTGTTTCGATTCGTTTCAGCGAAATTTCTAAAAATTCGCTTCTTTTTTTAATTTGCTTTGCGAATTTTCGTGTGCGAGTTATCATGAGAACGATGCGAAAGTACTCTCGAAATGTCGGCGATATTTTGTCGAATATTCACGAGAACAAAGAACGAAGAAGTCAAATAAAACTACAGAGAAGGTAAGCCTTAAAACTGCTGTTTAAATGTTTTGTTCAAACGACTTTTGTAAAGTATTAAACTTTGTGGACCGAACGAATAATTTGAATGACTTTCCTAACGCTTTCAACGCGTCAAAGGCCTGGAAAAAAGTTTTGTACGCTTTTTTTGTAAACGCTTCAAACGGCATGGATGAAAATTCGAACGGTTTTTCCAACGCTTCTAATGCTTTCCTAAACCATTTTAACGCAGTTTCCGAACTGCGATCAAACGCTTTAAGGCCGTTTAACAGATAACTGTTTAGTGTACGTTTTCCCGTGGAAGGTCACATTTATCATGTTTTATTATTATTATGTCTTGCTGTTCTCGCTCAATTCTCATTTGTTTGTCTTGCTCGTGTCAGCCGAATTATTACTATGACTTGTCACTTTCGATTCTCGCTGATAACCATATTTTTGACGGACTGAATCTGGTTGGTCACTCGCCGAGAATTTTCGTACGGCTTGCCTTCGGACGAGTTAAATATAACGTTTCCGAAAAACGTGCCTAAATGGGCGTAAACTGTGCCTAAGCTGTGCCTAAACTGTGCCTAAGCATTCTGTAAAACGTGCCGAAGCTGTGCCTAGTCTGTGCCTAACTTGTGCCTTTTATGTTTTTTTTTCTCGTGTGCTTTTGCGTGAAATCCGTGCCTTTCACAGAACGTGAATTGGTGCATAAGCACGGTGTTACGCTCGTGTACACCAGTAGCGTGCGCCAGGCCATATCCTTCTGATGAGATGCTGACTTGCTATTCGGCTTTTTTTTATCTTGGTACATAGATCAGACAAGAATACATGTAATTTTTTGGTCGAGCTCGAGCCATCAAATAACCGACGATTCGAGCTATATTTGGATTGATCAACAAGAATTCAAAACTCTTTAGGTGATTCTGCAAGATTTTGCCAACAAAGGGCACCTGTTTCACCAAATAAGAATCCAACAATCCTGCAGGAAAATGTAGCGTAGGGCGCTTACCATTTGTCAGAACTGGCCGGCCAGGGTGGTTAGTTGGTCGACAGAATGCGTCTTTTTAAAGATTTTTGTCCCTCAAAATAGTGTATGCTATTAACGGATTGACCGATCCGGCTTGCCATTTCTGATTAATATCGACAAAACACACACGAATTGACCGATCAAGCCGGCCAGCTCTGACAAATGGTAAGCGACGGCAATCTAGCAATAAAATTCAACGCAATCTAGCAAGAAAAGCAGGTTAAGCAAGTAAAGCAGTCTTTCCACCTCTTGTGTCTCGTCCAGAAGAGTGCAAACGGAATCAGTGGCACTGATATGCACAGTCTTAATTTCCTTCAATGACTGAATGCGGTCCCCAGCTGAAATGACCACTACCGACGGCATGTAGCTGCTGTCTGAGGGGTCCACTGTCATGGTTAACCGCTGGATCAAAAGATCTGGATGCAACTCCATGCGTATCCAGTGCTGTAATGATGAAGGAAAGCGAATTTTCAAAATCAGAAAAAAAGAAAGAAGCAACAAGTTTTCACTTAATAGACTTTGGGTGCAAGGATTGTTACTGTCTGTAGGGTGATCTGTCAGATTTGTCACAGTGCTACTCAAACAACTGATTGTGATAAACTGTCTTGAAAATAATGTTCTGTGCAATTTTATTCCCTGCTATGACGTTAAGTTATTCGCTTGCTATTTTGGCTCCCTCCCCACCCCCCCCCCCCTCCCCTCTCCCCCCAAAACACATAGGTTTATACGTACTAACATCATGTTTAAATCAAGTGAGATGCCGGCTATGAACAAACATTGAAATGAAATGAAATAAAATGAAAAATGAAATTGAGGCTTGTACCTGTCAGAGACGATGCTATACCTGGAATCCCTACTGTGAACTCTGTATGTGAAGGGTTGATTAAAATCAATGTTAAATTAAAAGGGATACCTCTCCCTAGAGAATAGCTATTAACTCTATTTTACCTTCGAATTTAAGTTACCTTTCCCTGGGATCCCGCAGACTGCCAATAGGATTCCGTGCCATCAATTAGTCTCTCTGCTTGACTTTCCCGTGAGGACACCATAAGGCTCTTTACCACCCGGTCCCATTCCTTGACGATGTGCTCCGGTCCTCCTAAACCCCCGGATACGATCTTCTTCTTTCCTCGCCCCGCTTTCCCAGCGTTCACGGGAATGCTGCTGGGCTCTTCAAACCGGTGGAAGGAGTGACGATGATTGCGGCGCAGTCTGAAGCAATTCTCACAGTAGCTGAAATCAGTACAAGTCTTGCACTTGTAGCGGGGACCTTCGATGGGCTCCATGTGGCAGCCATCACACCTGGAAAACAAAGAAAGTTTTAAATTAAATAAATTTGTTTATTTTAAGTGTCGAAGTATTTAGCACTGCAGTGCTAATTGTGGACACTATAAATCATTGAAATAAATATCCAAAGTAAACTAAACATTATAAAGAATACCAACTGGCGGGAGGCTAATCAGTGGTCTATTTACATTTATACAATGAACTGAATACTACGCGCTCTGTGATTGGTCGTTGCTTATGATCTATCAGAGTACAGATGCACGGCTGACGTCATAGAAAAACTGTTTGCTTTGTGTTGTTCAACATGAAAATGAAAATGAAAATGTTTGCGAGATTATTCTGGATTATTCTGAATTGGCCAATTTTTTCAAGTTGCAATCCATTTCCATCCTCGCCATCCGCAGCCAAAGATAACGAATACTAGTTTGTGTGCACTGATAGAGTATTTGTTAACAAAACTGGACCATTATTTGTAGGTTTCCATTGAAACAAAATTGTTTTTTGGCTTTTCAAAGTGATACTAAAAATACGTGACATGGCCCCTTTAATGCTAAATGAACCGCACTGTAATAGCGTTCCGCCCAGATTCTAAAAATAGAATTGGCGCGCGGCATCATGGGATTGAAATGCGTACAAACGTTCAAGAACTATGCAGGTAGCTACGAAAAGAAACAGGTGCTACGAAGCACTGTTCTGGGAACAACTCGACAATTATCCACAACATGTACAGGAATCGCAAAAACTGGTGTTTCCGAGGCAGCCATTTTGAAATATTTGTCCGCATTTCGATCCCACAATGCAATGCTGCCAAATATGACGTCACCTGGGCGGAACGCTTTTCTAAGGGGACAACGTACTCCTGGTGAGTTGGCTTAGTGAATAATTAATGCGTTGTTTCTGACCTGATGCGAGGATGGGTAGCAGGTACGACCTCCATCTCAGAGATGAGACCAGTCCAGTTGGTTTGTTGTGGAAAGTCTACCTTGACATCTTTACCGTTTGGACTGATAGACACCACTGTACCTACACTACCATGGTTAACAGATCCCCACTTGTACTTGGGCGTGGTCACAGAGGGTTTCACACGCACCCGGTCACCAACTTTGATCATCTCACGCCGGGCTAAAAAAAACAAACAAACAAAATAACAATGGGTTACACTGTATACCTTAATTTCGTCAAACATACTAAATAATCATAAAACGGCTTCTAAAAAAGGCACTGAAATAATCATTATTGTTCTATTTTCCATTGAATGAAAACAATTTACGAAAAAAAAGCTAAAAGCCATCGTTTTACAAGTATTGAGTTATACACTAAGTTCAGTGAAATACGACATCAGATGGGATCTAATATACAGTATCAGAGGCACAGCTATACAATGCATATCAAACAGTCAGTATAGTTTAATATTGCCTAATCAGTCAATATGGGTTATCATCTTACCGTAGGAATCATGTCCTAAAAGCTCCACGTGTACGTATCTCACCCAGTAGGTTCCGTTCTTTTTCTGCCAGTCGCATTGTACGTTCAGATCATGGAGGCCATCGCGGTCGAGCTAAAATGAAATACATAAAGATTTACACCATTTAAACTGCGCTATTTGTCTGTCTGACTTCTTGTCTGTCTGTCTGTCTGTCTGCCAGTCTGTTTGTCTGTCTATTTGTCTGTCTGTCTGTCTGTCTGTCTGTCCATCTGGCTGTCTATCTGTCTATCTGTCAGTCTGTTTGTCTGCCTGTCTGTATGTGTTTGTCTGTCTGCCTGTCTGACTGTCCATTTGTCTGTCTGCAGGTTGGTAGGTAGATAGGTAGGAGACGACATTTTACAGCTGGCCAGTTGCATGTAACTTCTACCTCAAGCAAATGAGGAACAGTGTGTCATGCCATGTTGAATGGCCTATTTCAACATTCCACAAGGCATGATACACTGTTCGGCATTTGTTGAACAGCAGTGGTAACATCTGTTGATCAACAAAATGTTGAACCTTGTATCACAGGCTATATATTCGACATTTATGCGTCTTGAGTTTGAAAGCGCAAGGAAAGCTTTATGCATAAAGGAAGCTAAAGGCTTACTGTTATCAACAGGAGATAAGTAAAATGTCTTAACCAACCATCGGGGTATATGTTGTGTTTAACTTCAGAGTGCAATTGTTCGAAAGCAAAACGTTGTTCGCCTATATAGATGGCTAAAAAATGAATCTCATCCCAGTTTAACTTACATGTACATGTATTTACTGCGTCTTTCAATAACATGCGGAATTTGAAATTCAAATCTCCACCAACAGTTGCGTTATTCCTTGCCGTCAATCATAATAGGCCATTTGCACGATGACGTCATTTGACTACTACTACCAGAATTCATTCGTTTTTCCTTTCTTATCTAAATTTTGTAATCCCAGTGCGGTTTAAATAACAATACCCCTAATTTGCACTACAAAACAAAAAATAGGTCCGCAATGCGAACATGTGTCTAGTGCAAGGTTGATATGATGTGAATTTGTGTAACCATCTCTGGTGTAGCTTGCAACGCCGGTTAAGTCCAGTGGTTTACAGTTCATCTGTGATGTAGGCTATCTATTGTTTGGTTTTGTAATTGTATTTAGTGTATGCAGCAGTTATTATAGCATTTTGAATTAACCCTTCAAAAATGGCGGCCGAGAAATAACTGCTGATTCAAAGAAATGCTGGGTCCATGAGGCCAAGTTTGAAATAAACACCAGGGGCGTTTAATTGAGAAAATACGGTACATTACATGTAGAAGAAAACACGTAAAGGACCAGCAGACACGGTTGAATAATTCAAAATTAATGCTTTATTAAGACAAACTGAAGTGTTTAGTTTCACTGATTATCCATGAAGTGTAACAGAACTGGAACAGAATGAGTTATACAATATTAACTGTCATAGAATTACTTACATCTGAACTTGATGTACATCTCATGCAAGATACTTGTTTTAAAAATCTTAAACTTATTTTCACGTTATATTTACGGTTGAATCACTGATGTTATAAAAAAGCAATGAATTGCAACAAAATTAATAATATAAATTTAAGAGATGCACCATTAGAAAACTGATAGGAATGGAGCAAAAGAAAAGAATCCCAGTAAATTCTTAAGAAAAAAAAACCATTCCCACGCATTATTGTAAATGTACCAGCAGAAGTATCTGATACTGTCAATATGTTACTTAAGGTTACCCACTGAAACAGGGACAATTAAGGTGAATTTAAAGATAAGATTGCAATACAAAAGCACAGCACTGTTTCAACATAAGACCGCATAAAGTTGTCCAGGCAGCCAACTGGCTTATCAGCAGTCTGTATAGACAAGAAGGAATAACAATTAATCAAGACTGGGGAGTAAAATATAGTGACAACTGTATATTAGATGGTAGTACTGTTGAAAATCAAAATACACAGTCACAAAATACACTTAATGTTAACAGTAGTGGTAATATTGAAACCAATAGTAATTGTGATGAAGTTCTTGAGACTGAAGATCAGTGGAGTGAGGATGAAGGAGAAATACCTGCTGGTGTTACTTACACAATGTTCACAGCAAGCCCACAAAATATAAAATCTCTTACGTCAATGTTGATTTATAATATTGCATGGAAAGGTTTCATTTGATTGATGCTTACATTGTTTTCAAACTGGGAACTAATCGTATTTCTAGTATGGGTCTAGTATGACTTTCTCCATATAAACAGGCCACAGCTTTCGTAGATGTTTGGTCGACGAAAGATGTTTTCATTTCAGCGGCGGCTGAGTTTCTATATCTCTGAAATACATGAAATACATTTCCCACATGGCCCTTATTTAATTCCTCAACGGGCTTTGTAATCCCCAAACGGGGCTCGATCATCCCCAAACGGGGCTCATTTGTTCCTTTGAAGGGCTTTTTTTCCCAAATGGGGCTTATGAAGCTTGATTTCTTTCTTTCGAAGCACCGGAGTGATCGCTCTCAACATTGCAGCATCGTTATTCCGTTGTAGCCGAGTAAGCTTAAGCTTATATCGATTTAAAACTTGAAAGCATCTTTTAAAGCTTTTCGTTCCCCCAGATTGACACATACTTCGAAAGCTGTGGCATATTGGGAAAGTAACTTTAAAGAAATTCATCATAAAAGTGAGAAAGAACTTGGTTTACTCACCAAACTCACTGCCTTTCGCGTCCTTCGCATCATGTTTCGCGTCGTTCGCATCAGGCAAAAAGCAGATGATTTTTTACGAAGATAAGCTTACTCGAAACCTTTCGCTCGGACTCAATTCCCTGGATTCAATTGGTCCCGAATATCCCTTTGCTTGCTCCGCGTCTGCTCCGGTGATCGAGCCCCAATTCCGAATACTCCGACTGTTGTAAACGACAAAATATCGACGTGGTTACATTACGCATTGATCTTATACTTCATGTAACAAGTCACGTAAGGAAAAATTCGGTGAAACCATATGAACATTACATCATATCTTACCGTATATGAAGTATTTATCGAATTTTACTCCAACATAGTGTCTACGTGCTACGCACTAGACACAAAAACTGAAGGATTCTGGTAGTAGTAGTCGAATGACGTCATTGTGCAAATGGCCTATTACATGTAATACGAAAGCCAACGGACATTGTAAGAAAGAAACAAAAAAATGGATCAAAATCTACCAATCATAATGCACGGATGTGACCTTTTGACCTCACTGAAGTGAAGATGTTTCCTGAGAGGTAAGCTAAGATGATTGGCGGCAGTGTAAAACGCAGCTGTTGGTAGAAATTTGATTTTCAAATTCCGCATGTTATTGAAAGGCGCAGTAAGCGCGACCATTTGTCCATGACCACGCTAATCTAGGGCCAAAAAATAACAATTTACCGTTACTCTTAGATTATACATGTTGGTAGTGAGGGGTACGTGCCTTGCCCAAATAACAGATACTTACCTTAATGACCCTTCCTATGTCTCCTTCATGCACCTCCTCATATGTCCTGCAGCACCGCACCATCATGCCGACCTGAACGTTATCCCGCACATACCTAGCATACTCGTCATTACTGGACAGGTCACTGCGCCGTTTGAACTCAGTAGGCAAGGCAATGGCCTCGCCTTCACTTGAGCTGCTGTCTGTATCGCTACTGGACACTACATCGCTATCATCATCATCCACGTCTGAGGAGTCGTCGCTGGATGTTAGTTCTGGTGGGGTTACTTGTCGGTCTTGGCCCTCGGGAACCTGTCAACGAAAATTTGATCACACAAAAGAGTGCCAAAAATCAAAATTCAAGAAAAATCCCACATTTTATTTTGTAAAATAATGAAAAACAGATGGTACCATGCAAAAGTACTGCTGAAAAGGTTTTTATTTCAATGGTCACACAATAGGATTTAATCCACAGACTCCATAATTGACTCTGGGAGTGAAAGGGTTAAAACCGAACAATTATACAACAACAGTTGAGAGGCATGTGCACCATCAACACAGATTTTAAAAGCTTGATTTGTTATGTTTAAGAACTTGCAGTTTCCTTTATCTTTTTTTTTTAATTACTAAAATATGCAAGGAAAAAAATAAGCGTAACATTGTACCTTTACAAAATCTCGTGCAAAATGGCCCACTTACTACAAACTTCCAAGAGTGCTAGAAAACTGGAAGAAAATTGTATGGTGAAAGAGAGTTTTAGACAATCACTGCATGTGTATTCTTAGACACGGGAGCTCATTTAACTTCCTCAAAAAGAGTTCAGACCGAAAAGGATACTAAACCAACTGACTCACAAATGACATTATTAATGGCCCTTATCGTAGATGAGTACGCCACGCCAACATATCAGCGGTTTCTCCCTTTCTTGACCCTATAGTCTCGTTTTGATGTTTACGAGAACCTCTGACGACGATGAGCGTAAACATCAAAACGAGACTATAGGGTCAAGAAAGCGAGAAACCGCTGATATGTTGGCGTGGAGTACTCATCTACAATAAGGGCCATTGTTAAAACTCGTACCTCGATATCAGAATGGTCAATCAGCCAAGCCACAACTAACTCGGCCCGAGGCTCCTCCTCGTCCGCCAGTTCCTTCAGTGCATACTCTGCTCGGTTTCTAGAGAAACCCATTTCCACCAGTTGCTGCACTAACGGTGGGGGAGGGGGTGGAGTGGGCTTTCGTGTGCGAGCCTTCTTTTTCTGCAGATGTTTTGATTTGGAAGTCTTCCTGGTGGAGGACTGGGGTTGAGGCTTTTCCTGCTCAGGTCCAGTCTCAGCTGGCGCAGCTGGTGCGGGAGGCTCGGCTGGACGGCTAGCTTCATTGGCAAGGAATTGACAAGCGGCGAGGGCAGCAGCCTGGTTTTACAAACAAAATGGAACATGCTGTTGAATGGTGATACAATGTAACTTGAGCCATGTTAGGAAACATAAACTGCTTAGGTTGAGTTAATCAGAGAGAAGTTATCACGATTATACTTTACACTACAAAATGAAGATAACAAACTAGTAAAATCAGCTTGATAGCCCATTTCCGAGTTGCTCCATTCAAAACTGAGCCAAGTGCAAAACCATTCATACGAAAATGAGTTTTCTTTAACAAGCAATTAAAACTTATATCCATATAAATGGTTTTGCACTTGGCCTCGGTTTGAAAAGGAGGCTAAGAGCAACTCGGAAATGGACTATTGTACAAAGTAGTGTAAATGTCTAAACTGCTTTTGATTATAACTTTGAATGACAACACAGAGAAACTTAAATTTTACATATTTCCCGAGTAGCGTATTGCTAAGTGTCTAAGAATTTATATTGATTTTCAGAAACATTTCTCCTCCCTAATTCCTTAGATTATGGTTAACTACCGGTAATAAAAATTAAGACCCTAAGACCCTAAGACCGAGACGTACCTCGGTACGAGGGAAAGGTGTATTGGATTAGATTAGATACATGTACCTCTAATTCTTCTCTGTCGAAGAGTGCCTTGATACATGTAGGCGACGGTTTATTAGCAGAGCACATGAGTTGCTGGCATGAGTTGCCCGACTATTTCTAAAAGTTTGGCTGTTTTGTGGGAGGATTGAAGCAAGGGAAATGCTCTGGATGTTTGTTGTCTCGCGTTCAGAGTATTCCGATAATGAACTAGCTTTTGCTTACGATTATGTTTAGTTGCTGCGGACGCGTGCGATATGTCGTCAGGCTTGTTTCCTGACCGCGAAAATTCGTCTGCCTGAACTTTCGCCGGAGTGATATTTTGTTTGACCCAGCAAAATGTCGCCGCCGTTGTGGCGATATTTCATTTCTGTTGGCGAAATCGCCGACATTTTGGCGAAAGTTCGGGAATATTTCGCGAGAATAACAGGCAAACTTCGTCGAAGTTCGTTTGCATTACTCTTTCACAGTACTGTACCTCTAACTCTTCTCTGTCAAAGAGTGCCTTGATAGGTGAGGGTTTAATAGCAGAGCACATGAGTTGCTGTAAGGAGAATGTACTGCTGCCATCTGAGCTATCAGCCTGGTGATTCAGGATCTGTCTCAAGTTATCCTGTCTGCTGCACAACACACGGGCAGCCTTTAGAAGTCCTAGTGTGATCTGCTGCTGTCTCAACTGCGATGTGTCCACATCTTCACCTTAACAAATTTAGAAATAAACTATCACATCTGAACTTAAAGTGCCTATTTAACCCTTAAATATTTTAAAAATCAACTTTACGTACATTGAATATTTGAATAGAGAAATATTTATTGTATTAAACATCACGTCAGCGAGTTATAGAAACTCAATTTAGAAAGCTCTTCCTCGTTCTCCTCCTGTACAAGTCCATAGAGCTGATAAATTGTGTGAAATCCATAAATTGCAATAAACGTCAAATGTATGTGGGAAATCGGTCCCCACTTTGCACAGGGGAAGAGGGAGGAAGGAAGGGAGGGAGGGATGGGAATATAAATATGTAAAAGTCATGTATTCGTTAAAATAGTGCAAATGTCTCAAACCAATAGGCCATTTGCACGATGGCGTCATTTGACTACAGCTACCGGAATTCATTTCGTTTTCCCTTTCCTATTTAAATTTTGTAATCCCAGTGCTGTTTAAATAACAATAGTCCTAATTTGCACCACAAAACAAAAAACTGAAGGATTCTGGTAGTTGTAGTCATATGATGTCATCCTGCAAATGGCCTATTGACCACGATTGTTGGTCCAAAATCTATCCTCTAACTAATGGTAGTGTATCTGGCTTGTCAGACACTATGGGTTCGATTCCATAGGCTGCTGGGAAAACTTGCAATTTGTTCTGAACAGCTTGTGTCACTAATCGATCATACCTTCATGAAAATGTATTTTTTTTCCAACAAATATTATACAAGCAAAAAGCTGTCGATATTTTTGTTGACTTTACCAGCAATGGAATCTGTTACGTTTTGTTTGTTTTGAAATCTGCGATGCAGCACCAGGAAGATAATCCATTTGGTCATATCCAGAAAAAGTGCACAATCGTCATGATTGATTAATTATCGTCCTGCTTTTACTGACTGACGATGAACCAGCAGCATGTGAACAATTTCACAGTGATTGTAAATGTTCTTCTTGATAAAAAGTTCACTCTGTACTCACCTCCCATTTTAGGAGGCATGAGTGGTCTAACAGGGGGACATCTAACAGATTCCACCCCCTCCTCCCCTGGTACTGCTGGTAGCTGGAAGTTCTCCTGATCTGTGTCAGCGGTTTTCTTGCCAGTTCCCGCCAGTCTTACGAGGGAAGCCCAGATCCCCAGTGATGCATCCGACATTGGAAGGTTGTCTACCGAAAATGGAACAACTGGTACCTAGAGAATAGGTACCCAACTAGTTTAGCTTTTTAGTTATTTTTAGTTATTTTTGGTAACCAGCTACTGTATCTATTTTTTTATTTATATAGTATGTATACATCTTTGTAATTTTACAGTATGAATAAACGTTGTTGTTGTTGTGAAACACCAAGAAATCACTGAAAATAGTGTGATCTAGCTAGCCCACACTGGTTTCTTACCGGTTTAACCTGTGATATGGAGCATATTTTAGCCTTTTGTTGCCCTTCACACTGCACAGTTACTTTTCCATTTGGAGCGATTCTACAAACTGTTCCCAGTCCCCACTCCTTATGTTGCACCAGTCCCCCAAGTCTGGGTCTGCTGTCCACGCCACCAATGACCGCTAACACGGCCATCACTGGACCCTGGTTCACAGGCTCCTCTGTTGTCTCCTCTGGTTCCTACATTGCAGATAACAGACAGGAATCTTTACAGCGAACGTTTATTGTGCCAGATATTATTGTAAATGAAACATAACAAGACAGGCGATTCTATACAAAAGTATACAAATAGTCTGCCGAGTGTGATCATCCAGGTTAGTGTACTGTTCTGAAATAACTGTCGTTGTTGACATTGACTGACGTTTGTAACAACATCAAAATGACAATTGCAGAAAAAGTCCAGAGATTTTATTGAATTGAAATGTTTTGCACTTCATGCTGGCAAAATGTCCGTTATGTAAGCGGTCTTAGAAACATCACCACCAAAAACTACTGACCATCAAACAAACAATCGAACAACAGTGTAAAGTAGTGACTATAAGAGCCATTTGACAAAACTGCACCAAGTGCAATTTAACTGAAAACATCCCAGAAAGGATCAAAATCAAACCTGTATGACTCGTTCTTCTTGAACTGGCTTGTTAGTGGTTACCATGGTAACAATACTTTTCAGTTGAGCACTGATGAACTCATTCACCAGTGGGTTCCAGGCCTCTAATGTGTGAAGCTTGCGTATCAGTGCCAGTAACTCCTCAGCCACAGTGCTGCTGTACGTGGCAGAAACCGAGGCTGGGATTCTTGCCTTTCGTTTACTTTTACGGCTTTTCTCTCCTGAAAATCGTTACAGACAGATTTGAAAAACACAAAATTGATGCAAACAATTTAAAGCGGGAATGTGTCCCGTCTGAAATATTGTGTTTTCATGATCATGGCCAGGAGCTTGCTTTAAGCTTGTTGTATCATCTCTTCTATTGTTATACTAAGAATTGTTGTTGTTGTTGTTGTTGAACGTAAAGAAATATGAACTAAAAAGACAAAATAACGATAATAATACGCAGGCTAGTAAGGTTTGAGAGTGCAGATGATGAAATATTCAAGTGTGAATATTCCACAATGTTTGTTTCAGTAATTTTTTTCACTTTTAAAATTGGAAAACCTCCGTGAAAGTTTTCACACACCTGATGGTGGTTGGATAGGCAGACTTCCATGACAGGTCATCAAGACTCTTCCAAGCAAAGCAAATAATTTAGCTACTACCTCAGACATCCTGGAAGATTCCTTTGTCACGTCCCATGACGGTAAAACAGCTCTTAACAACCGTAAAGCCAGGATCTGTTTGTGGAACAAAAGAATTAACCTTGTGCTATTTGCAAAGGATCATTTTGTGCATTTGGTTGGAAAAAATGTCTTTCCACCATTTCCAAAAGCTGCGTTTAATGATTTAAAGCTTATAGAATTCTATTGTAGAATTTCAATGTTTACAGAATCTCAGGACGCATTTTTTTTTTAATTTTACTGCTGAATATTAATTTTGCTTCAAAAGAAACCAAACTATACCGGAAGTTCGATAAACTCAACTATTGCCTCGAGCAACTCTTACGTCAATTCCCTCGTGCATCCACAACTTGACAGATGCACCCTAGGCTCGAGCCAAGCCTTAACTGTGCCATTCAAAAAATGCCAACCAATCATAGAGCAGTTTCAATTTAGTGTCGAAAGAAATTAGAGTTTGCTTTGGTTTTGCATTGCATTATTCTCAACCAATCAGAAGTAAAACCAAAACCAATCGTGACTTGCCTGTACGCGTTTTCCCGCGCTTGGCGCTGGCTGCATGTATTTGCTTTGAGTTCCTATTGGTTCATTGGATTGTCTGTGCCTGTTTTTATTATCCAGAGTGATAATTGGTTTGGGTTTTACGACACTCAAATAAAAACTGCTCCAACAGTGTTATTACAATAATAGGTAGTTTTCTAAATCAAATGTTACCTGTCGTGGCAGATGGGCTGCAGATACAGTGGGTGGCAGAGAGTCGTCATCAGGAAGCGACCCTTGCACCACTCTGAGTAGCAGACCCACCCATTGATGGGTACTAAGGGAACAGCACATGACTGGGGATACTGCAATACCCCGGATGAAGCCGAGCTTGGCCCAGTCTCTGTGCTGCTGAGCCATCACAATGCTACCCACTTCACCTTCAAAGCAAGAAATTGACAGTTTTGCATGAGTTGCACCAGAAACCCATAAGTGGGTTGAAATGTATGCTTCAAAACAAGCTTCCGATTATTCAATTTGCTAAGAAGTTGTTACAGCCATATTTGGAAAATCAAGATAAAAATACAACCAATCAATTTGCTAGAACAACTTGCTTCCAATTTCTAGGGACCGAGGGGTTTCCAAATATGGTACTAAGCAAAAAATGAATATTCGGAAGCTGTGAAATTGCGCGTTACACGTTTCAACCCACTTAGGGTTTCTAGTTGTACTTAATAAAAATACATGACACAGTAGGTGCAAACCTTTCATGGGGTAAGAAGGATTGACCAAACCTAGACATGTTATGACAACCATGGCTATAGTGTGCTAAAAATACTAATTGTAGTACTAATAATACTCTAGTAGTAATCACAGATTTAAAGAGTGCGTTCGGCCAGGAGTGGGTACCAGTTTCCGGCCGAGAGGTGCCCCTGTTCTTTGGAAAAAAATGTTTTGACCTGAGAAGTCATTTACAATAGGTAATTTTATTTTGGCCGTGTTTCACTTTAACTTACTGTCATGAACCTATTATTACTTCAGTTAAAGAGTGCTTTCTCGACTCCAAGTGTGTGAAAAAAGTAAAAATTCGGCAGACCCCTTGCCTTTATACACCTAGCACTTCAATTATTAGTGATACGTCTAATACACAGTTACAGGGCTACCAATTAAGCTTTTCTGTAATACTAACCAACTGTGCCAGCGTCCAGGAGATTATGCAAAAGACTGCTAACTGTTCTGACACTCTCAATCTGTACACTGTTGGCATGGAGACCACATCCAATGGCCAGGGCTTGCAACAAACACAAGCAGGAGTGCCGTATCAGAGTTGTGGGGTGAATGGAATGGATTTCTGTTTTCTCCTTCTTTGAATCATCTGAAAAAAGAATGGCTAAATCACGACACAGGAAATTTTCGTTTCTTTGTTTTCAGCTTAACACATGTTATGATGCAGCTGCAGATTGCCACCAAAATAATGTCCGGACCAGTCTTGTAATGATAATGCATGATGAACACTCATTTAGGTCGTGTTCTATTGGGATCAACCGTTTCAACCTAAACCGGTTTTGGTTGATTTGGTTGAGGTGTCCCAATAGAACACTTTTCAACCATTTTCGGTTTCAACCATTTCAACCATTTCAACCATTTCAACCAGGTTCAGATCTGGTTGAAATGGTTGATCAACCAAACCAACCGAAAACGGTTTTTTCCCAATAGAACAGGAAAAACATCCAACCAACCCAACCAACCGAAAATGTTTGTTCCCAATAGAACACGACCTTAAAGTACAACTACCTGTAACGATAAAATCCCCACAATACAAAACGCTAAAATTAAAAATTATTTGTGTTTATGTTTATTTCTCTTTTTCTTCTTCTTTGTTCTATTAGCTTTTCAAACTTGTCCACCATAATTAACCCTTTAATCTCAGAGAGTTCCAAAAATCAAAATTTAAGAAAACTCGCAAATTTCATTTTGTAAAATAATTTTATTGTAAAACAAATGGTACCATGCAAAAGTACTGCCGAAGAGGTTTCATTTGAATGGTCACACCATAGGATTTCATCAACAGACACAAAAGTTAGAACAAATGGTACCATGCAAAAGTACTGCTGAAGAGGTTTCATTTGAATGGTCACACCATAGGATTTCATCAACAGACACAAAAGTTAGAACAAATGGTACCATGCAAAAGTACTGCTGAAGAGGTTTCATTTGAATGGTCACACCATAGGATTTCATCAACAGACTCAAAAGTTAGAACAAATGGTACCATGCAAAAGTACTGCCGAGGAGGTTTCATTCGAATGGTCACACCATAGGATTTCGTCGACAGACTCAAAAGTTAGAACAAATGGTACCATGCAAAAGTACTGCTGAGGAGGTTTCATTTGAATGGTCACATAGGATTTCGTCCACAGACTCAAAAGTTAGAACAAATGGTACCATGCAAAAGTACTGCTGAGGAGGTTTCATTTGAATGGTCACACCATAGGATTTCATCAACAGACTCAAAAGTTAGAACATATGGTACCATGCAAAAGTACTGCCGAAGAGATTTCATTTGAATGGTCACACCATAGGATTTCGTTGACAGGCTCTGTCAGAAGTTAGAACCATGTTACATGTCTTCATAATTGACTCTGGGAGTGGCAGTGTATGTACAACCGCAAACACGATTAAACAACTTTACATTTTCCCACAAAATTACGCCATTTCAGAAAGCAATTTCAATTTAAAAAATGTTTTGTTGGAAACAATGACGTTTTTCCTCGTCCCAAGGAAGAAGAGAGATGCTAGGGATGATGTTAATGGATTATTAAAAAATAAACACCATAAACTTCTCACCTTTCATATCTTCCTCCTCTTCTTCGCTGCTCTCTGGTACAGGAGGGGGTCCTGCCAGCTTCAGGTCATATTTGCCTTCCTTGCCCATCCGGTATGAGTTGGTGCTGCCAGTGTCCCACTGAATACGCACCCAACCATCTTCTCCGAGCTCCCCGATAACTCGGCCCTCGCTGGGTGGAGGCCCGTCCTGTAAAGGCAAACATGGAGAACAATGCCCTTTTTTAAAGCTCTCAGCGTACCAATGTAAATATTAGAAGAATAAAAGCTTTGAGCCAATGTTACATACAACAATTTGAGACTACAATTTTTAGTGCAACCTTTTATAGCGAAAAGTTGTGTAACATGGGCGTGTAGACGAGTTTTAGAGCAATTTTCATTGCAGAATCAATGTTACATTAAAAGCTGTCTGCACATTGTTACACCGTGCCTGTTTATAGGCCTGTTTGCGCATGTGATTTTTGATGAGATTTTTGTCGCGCTCTTCAATGCAACTTCTGTCTCAAGTGTTAACTGGCGGCGATTACTGTGTGATTCGGGTACGACATTTGCTGCAATTTGCTGTGATTTCCCAAACATCGCTGCCAAGTTGCATTTATTAGGTATTGAACATGTTCGAAATCCTTGCGACATCCCACGACAAATCGCGCCCCAATCGTCCTGAAATCGCCGCTTGTTTGCACAAGTGAAAGGTCACACTTTATAGGATTTTATCCACAGACTCAAAAGTTACAGTTACCTTGTACAGCATAATAAACGTTGCAAATTAAGTACCGTTTAATAGGTATCATTTCATTCATCCAATGGACTCCAAAGTTACAACCAGGGTTTGACTCTAGCAATGAAAAGGCTAAGTCATAGTAAAATACCTGATCGCCCCATTTCCAGTCAGGACCCCGCACCACCCGAGTCCCTACTTTCATCCTTTTTGCCATTTCAGGCCCTGTGATGGGTAAACTTGGAGTCTTCTTTGCAGCCTTAGCTTCATCAATGATAGCAGCTAAGGTTGAGTCTTCTTCCTCTGTAGCTTCACACGGTCCTGCCAAGCGCATGATGGTCTGAGTCAAGCCGATGGTGCCTGAGTTCAGTATGAGGCTCATGTCACTGGCGTTATGCTCCGCTGTAAGAATCCCCAGGGTGGCCAGGAGAAACCGTGCCACAGGGAGGGCACCCAGGGACAAGCCGCCATGAAAATCATCAGGGGCAGTGTTAGGTCTTGATTCAGCTCTCTTGAAGGTGTCATTAGCGTAGATGATTGCTTCACGTAGCGTGTTGACAGCCCAGCTGTTTATCCTGCGGAAAGCGGTTTCTAGGATGACACGATCGTATGGTGGAATGAGACCAACATCGGCCGTGCAGTGTGGAACATCGTTGCTACAAAAAAAAAATGTATATAATATATATTTTATAGAAACACAGTTTAACATCAATCGCATCATAATCACGCCACCTTTTGTCACGGTCTGATCACGTGCACTAGTGGGCAACAGTGCACTGTCACCTTCTGACGTCAAAAATGTTGCCTGCTTTCGCAAAACAATGTTGCCTGCTCATGGACGTTTCGCGGGAAACAGTTAGTTTGTTATACATGTACATGTACATGTCATGTGACCATGAATCAGCCAATGAACACGCACGATGTATTGAGAAATCAAAACCAAAATAATTACTCTGGCCAAACACAACAGACGCAGACAATCTGATGAACCAATCAGAACGCGAAACAAATACATGTACCCGACACCAAGCTCGGAAAAACGCGTGCGAGCAAGTCATGATTGGTTTTGGTTTTACTTGTGATTGGTTGAGAAAACGGCGTGTGATTTTTAGCTAACCAGAAAGCATAGCAATGTAAAGCCAAAGCAATTGCGAGATTACTTTCGACACTCAATGAAATTTGCCCTATAACAACAGTTTTTATTAACATAACCACTCCGGTCAGTCTTCGTTGTCTACAAGAAAGTATTGTGGATGTTTGTCATGTCATTTTGACTGTTAAGCCAACAGAACCCTTTAACTTTGTATTGAACAATCTTGTTTAGCAAAAATCTTTAGTCAGAGCTAATAGATGCTCCTTCTCTATAGGTGCAGAGCGAGTGGATTCTTTTTAAACATGATTCGACCAAGATATTAAGACATCCTATAAAAATAAAACTGTTCAGAAGATGGGAAGTCGGAGATGTGAACTTCGCCGTTTCAGCTCCATTGGGAAAACCACACATGAAGTACGTTTCCAAGGACACACTCCCTTCTTGATTTCTCTTGTTGATTCTATAGCAAATTCATGGGGACAAGGAGCATAGAATCTAGAAGGATAAAATTAATTATGGATAAGTGATATTTTCTTTACGTATAGTACTCACTGAGCTTGTGGGTGAGTTGAAAGAAGACCTTGCCAGCCACACAAGATCGAGTAACGGACTGACGGGATAAGATATTCCTTGGACACAAGAGACAGTAACGTTTCTGCTCCTTCCAACCTACGTTGACCCCTTTCCAACTGCAGAAAACAAATACATCACATAATTACATCACTAGAATTATACATTGTAATTACTAAGATTTCTCTCATGGAGAAATATCATATCTCAACACATGTGAAGATAAATTATTACATTATTGCGCTCGCAAAAAATCTTCACTGTGAAGATCAGTCAAGATATCAATATTTTCATATTAGCAAATCATGTTTGTCCCTGGTAACCCTTTCACTCACCGAGTCAATTAAGAAGACATGTACAGTTTGTAGTTCTAACTTTTGAGTCTGCCGACAAAATCATATGGTGTGACCATTCAAATTAAACCTCTTCGGGTGTACTTTCGCATGGTACCAATTATTTTTCAATATTTTACAAAAGTAAGTTTGGGATCTTCCTTGAATTTTGATGTTTGGTACTTTTTGGAGTTAAAGGGTAAAAAAGCTTCAGGGTGAACATCGACAAACTGGGTGTGGATATGACTGTATACCTGTAAGAAAATATGGAATCAGTGTACACACCTGTCTGTGAAGACAATTTCGAAGTTTCTCAAGATCAACTGGCTCATCATAAAGAACAAAATCCTTGATGTGGTTCATTAAAAGAGTCTCTGCAGAGGAGCCGATCATTCGCTCGCGGAGCCACTTCACTTTACGAGCACTGGTTAATGAAGTATTCAGAGCTATGTGGTCAACCTATGACACACAAAACAACAATTTAAAAATACAATTGTTCAACCTACAAAAAAGTTAACTACATTTGCTTTAGTTTTGTTTAACTATGCTTTGGTTGCGCCTCTTTCTCAACCATTAAGAAGTAAAATTAAAACCAATCGTGACTTGCTCGCAAGCAGTTTTTCTGCACTTGGTGCGTTACATGTGCTTGTATCGATACCTGGTTGGTTCATCAGATTACAGATTATTAGATTGGCTGCCTCGGTTGTGATTAGCCAGTCAACTTTGGTTTTGATTTTAAGACATTCAATTCACAACCACTCAAGTAGGAAGGAGACGTTTGCAAAACAAAATAGACTGATAACGCTCATTTTTAACTCAAGACATTCACATTATCTTAAAGCGAGAAAAAATGATTAAAAGCACGTCACAATGTCATTATTGGTTAGTTTATTTTAACTGTAGATCAAAGAAAATGGGGAATAAAGGGAAGAGCTTATTGAATTTTTTCAAATGTTTTGGAGGGGTTCTTAGACAGTGTGAAAGCGTTAGTACCTTATGTTTAGTCTTGTGCTCAACATTTTCCTTTTCCTTCAAAGCTTTTTCTTCCAAGAGATCGACATCTAAATGGACTGTTTCTCCTTCTTCTCTAGCCACAGGTTTTTCTCTTCCATCTGTTTTCTTTTTCTCCATGATCATCTGCCGAACAATCCGGGCCCAGCGAGGAAGTGTATTGCGTATCCTCAGACGGGACAGAGTGGACACCTCACTGGCCTTTGCGGGATGAAGCTCTGTAAACAGGAACTGACATCTCTCCAGCGCTGGGGAGCAGACTTCTTCATACGAGCGTGATGACTCTTGCCGTGCCTAAAGCATACCAAATGGCGTTAATCTAGTACGCTGAAATAATTATTTTGATTCACAGTGTTGCCAAGTTAGGAATTCCAGACAAAACATAAACATTATGTACTCAAAACAGGTATTACATGTAATTATAATATATTATATTATTAGTAATAATTAATACAGTTATGAGACAGAAAAGGGGTTGATGGAAAGAAGAAAGGTAACAAAAAATGTCCCCCAGTGAGATCACACCAACAATCTCACAACCTACAAAATGTTACCACCATAGGAAAAAGTACACAACTGCTTGAAAACTACAGTAGACACCCATCTATGATAGGTCATGTTTGTGGTCATACGGTATAAGTACAGAAACATGGATTGGTCCCATTCTCAACCTCGGGTTTTCTTCTCGCCCTTTAACAGCATGCATTGACCCTTTACTTTCCAAGAGTGCCAAAGATAAAAATTCATATAAAAATCCAAAATTTCGTTTTGTAAAATATTGAAAAACAAATGGTACCATGCCAAAGTACTGACCAAGAGGTTTCATTTGAATGGTCACACCATAGGATTTCGTTTACAGACTAAAAAGTTAGAACAAATGGTTCCATGCCAAAGTACTGACCAAGAGGTTTCATTTGAATGGTCACACCATAGGATTTCGTCAACAGACTCAAACGTTAGAACAAATGGTTCCATGCTAAAGTACTGACCAAGAGGTTTCATTTGAATGGTCACATCATAGGATTTCGTCAACAGACTCAATAGTTAGAACTACATTACTGACATGCCTCCATAATTGACTCTGGGAGTGAAAGGGTTAAAGGGAGGTTGAGAATGGTTCCCTACAAGAAAGATAAACAAAAAGTGTGCTTTTATCTCAACTTTGAATATTCATGTCGCAACCAACTTACCCTCAAAAGTGCGCACTTTGTCTGGTACACAACTTTGAGGACTTCGCTGACAGCTTTGGGGACTATAACATGAGGTGTGTTTGATAATGAGCTCTGAGAAGCTGAGCTTGTTATATCCAGAGATGACAATGATCCAGGAGAGGTGGGCGAGAGCACTTCGCCATCTAATATGCTTAAGGCAGCATTTCCTGCAAAACAAAAACAGTGTCATCGGGGCAGTGTGAAAGGATTGTGTGGCTCTCAATAACTTCTGTTTATGTGTGCTGACTCCCGATGATGTTAGGGCGACTAATTGAATATGCTTGCTTGTTTGTTTATTTTATAAACATTTCAATTTCACAACTTTACTGAGATATGGGACCAAAGAACCTGCAGTTATAACACTATTTATCTATAGTAAAAAGTATAATTAATGTAAACGTTGTTTACAGTGGACGAGCACTTACACTGTAGTTATCCAGCTAATTTACAGACATGCCACTCAAATATGAAAACAAATCTTGCAAATTAAACATAACATTTTAAAAATCCCAGCTGGTAGGAGGTATACCAGTTAGCTATTTTACAAGCATGGCTGAGAAGTTGAATACGGGTCCAATGGAAAACAACTTCAGCTGATGGTCGGAGCGGGACTTGAACTTGGGACCTCCGGATTTCAAGCCTGGCACCTTAACCACTGGACCACGCTGCCTCCCCAAAGTACTGACTACTAGCTAGGGGTTTAAGGTGGCTGAACACAGTTTGCACGCGCTCTTCAATTTCAGCTGCTTACGTGAGTCAGCATGTGCAGAGTTTTGAGAAAAACAAACGTGGCGCCTATTCAGCGATCATTTTATTTTGCTCAGCGCGGATCACGAAAGTGTTGTTTTTCGTCTTAAAATCAAACAATTTGTTGTTCGTAAAAATGTTTGTTGAATCAATTGATAATTTATAGAACCATTGAAGAAATACACTGCCTATTTAGTCGTTTTTGTCTTTGGATAGAGAACCCAGTCAAATGCAACTCATGCGCAGTTCACCAAAAAATTGTGACTTGATATTTTAGTGACTTTCCTCGGAAATGTGCTGATTTCTACGGAACCACTCGTTAGAATTTCACGAAATTTGGCACAATAATAGTTCCGAATATGCCGAACTCACCTGCCATCAGAAATTTGAAATGTAACAGAGGAGATTTTTACAAAACGCAAACATATTAAACCACAAATTACGGAGTATCCCTCTGTTAAAATTACATGAGACCAGTGTTAACATGCAAATATTTTTACGAGTTTACTGGAGACAAATAATAGACAAAATCTAACGACTAGATTTTCTGAAAACAAACGAAACCAAATATTGCAGGCTGATTTACAATCCACCATGTTGCCATGGCAACACCCTAAAAACTCAACAAAAATATCAAAATATATAGCTTGTTGCTTAATCGTATGTCTCACCAATTTTAGGCGCTCAGACGTTAGTAGTTTTAAAGTGACAATGAATGACGCATAGGTACAGTGAAACTGTGTTCAGCCACTGTACAGCTGTACATGTACATGTATGTGTTTGAGTTCAAGTGATATATAAAAATGTGAGCGGCAGTACTGTAAGTAACTATATGCGGGGAACTATTGTAAAAGATATATTCATACATGTACAGTAAAGAATAAAATTATCAGTATAATTATCAGCCACGACACCATCCCTTTAACAATGGCATTTTTCCGCTACCGTACCCAGCTCCTGATGTTTCAAGAGGCAAGCCATGAGAATCCGTCCAACCTTCTCCACGGGATGATCGGCAGGGAATTCAATTGGCAAAACAAACCGCTTCTGTTTACAGAAGCGTTCAATGGCAGCCAGAAATTTCAAGGCAGTGTCATCCTCCACCTTAATCTCGGAAAGGGCTTGTAGGAATGGTTTAGCGGGATCACCATGTGAGATCTGTCTTGTAAAAGGCTCACTCTTGTCTTCTGAAGACTCTTTCTCTTTTCTGCAAGGTCATAAGATAACAGTCAACTACTTATAACAGCCCTTTAGGCTGTCAAATCTGCCATTTTGAAAATGGGTGAAAATGGGACATAGAGGACACAAAAATACCGAGTTAATGTATCAAAAACAAATTAAATTAATCCGATGTCACAATTCTGTAACATTTGAAATAAGAAAGATTTATAAAATAAAACTACAGTACACAGGGACACTGAGTAAAATATTTTTCTGTCAACATTTTGACGAATGTACCTGGACCACAAAGCATGTCAAAGTCTAACCATAATAGTCAGACAAAAGAAAATGAATGGTAAAATTAAAACAAGATTACATGCTCAAGCTACATCTATCAGTTTTTTGGTATGTAACATGCAAAATGAAAATAATGGTAACAGAAACACAATTGGCCGGTGACTTTCCAGGTAGTGGACATGAAACAACAACGACAACAAAATTATCCACATTTTTTATGACTCTGGTACAGTACGGTGGAACCTCTAATTTGGGACACTGTGTAACTAGAAATACATGTCTCGCAGGACCTTGCGAAGCTCAGGGGAGGGCACACCGCAAAGTTTTAGTGATATGGGAGGGAGAGACCGTTGCATGGGTTGCATGACCACAATGGCCCGGAAATTTGAAGTTGAGACATGCTTGTTCCCAGTTGCTCATCAAACTGGATGACATCAGTTGGAGCTTTGTCGCAGTTTTGTTGCTCGGCAACTGCAGGACACCAACCCGAGATTCCACCACCCTAAAGCGATCCACACGCAACAAATTTTTAAGCCTAAGGAATTATTAAAAATATGTGTCTCGCAGAACCTTGCGAAGTTCGGGGGAGGGTGCACCGCAAAACTTTAGCAACAGGGGAGGGAGAGATGGAATGTCTGGGTTGCATGGTCACAATGGCCCCAAAATAAATTATGAAGTCGAGACATGCTTGTTCCAGTCGCTTGTCACACTGGATGACATTAATTGGAGCTTTGTCACGGTTGTTGCTAGGGAACTGCAGGACACCAACCTGAATATATGAAGGCAAGCTGAGATTCCATAACCCTAAAGCGATCCATGCCTGGCTGGCTAAACACTTGTATAATCTTTGTAATAAGCACCTCTTTTAAAGGGACACTTCACCTCAGGTCCCAAGGGAGGTTCCACTGTATTCAAGTCCAGGCTAAGCAAAAACTCTTTAACTTTAGTTATTTGCGGGTTGCTAATATAATTTGTTTTATTATTTGTAAATAAATTGTTGTTGTTGTTGTTGTTAACTCTCTACACTACATTATCCCTGCTCCCGAAACTTACTTTCCAACATTGCCGGCAGGTACATGAACAGCACAAGCTTCCATTCCACCTGAGAAGAAATCTGACGTTAACCATCTCTCATTTTCATCTTCTTCAGTAGTGACTGGAGTACTGTGAGCCAGGTGACAGGCATAGAGACCCAGCAACAGACCAAGGGTGCGCTCACAGTCAATCAGTGGTGATGATACTGACAGAGCACTGTCTAGGGCCAGCTCTTGATCAGGCTGAAACAAAATAGATTAACATGTACAGCTTTGTGTTACAGTCAAACCTTTCTACAATGGTCAAGAAGAACAGTTACATGTACAATCATTATTCTGACTATAAACAAAGTTGTAAATAAGGGGATTTGAGCAATAATGGTTTAACAGTTTTGACAAAAAATTACTGAATATGTACATGTACAGATTGAAGTTGTTGTTTTTGGGAAGAGGAGGATGTATAAATACAACACTTATATCTACGTATAAAGGTCCATTACAGTTTGTATGTGTTGTTCTTTTGTTCCTCACCTCAACAAAAATCCCAACAAAGAAGGCTTGCATCATTTCTCTTGCTTCTACAGAGTGTTTCGTTTCCTCAAAAATTTGAGTTGCATCAGAGGCTATTCAAACCAACAACAACAGAAAAAAAAAACAAAAAGATTACCCTTAAGTTGAATTCTTGCACTCACTCAATTATTAAATCGTAAAAAAAAATAAATGTGACAATGTTGATTTAAAAGTGCATTATTTCATTTTTTTGATAATATTGACAAAAAGATTCATTCCAAAAACTGCTAACCTGCATATGATTGTAGCAGTTCTTTTCCACAAGGAGCCTTAAAAAAATAAGGAAAAACATTAATCAGAAAACATTTTCCTGCAGTCACAAACGCTTGTGTTGGGACACTACCTATTCCGCATTGATTTGTATAACCACTCTGTCCACCTAATAATAATATTGGGGGATATAAGTATGTTGCAGGTAAAATCCGTTCTCAGGTTGTATCAGTTTTCAATCTAGGTTAAATGTGTACCCAGTATTCTATCTACTAAGCTAACCCTAACTACCCCTAGTTAACTCTAACACAAGGCTAACCATCACCACTTGCACAAAGATACATGATTTTATAGCTAATAGTGTGATGGTTAGCTTTGTGTTGGAGTTAACTAGCCTAAGGGTTAGTTAGGGTTAGCTTACCTAGACAGAATACTGGGTACACATTTAACCCAGATTGAATACTGATTCAACATGATTCAACCTGATTCAACGGATTCAACGGATTCAACGGATTTTACCTGCAAAATATACACCTACTAGATTAAGACAACAAAGGTCAGAATGAAGTTACTACAGTAATGGCTACAGTAATTGTACCTGATCTTTGAAGTCTTGAAGATCATAAACTTTTCCATGAATAACAACCCACAGACCGCCATCTTTGTTGTGATTCTCCAGATCTTCAGGCCTTATGAATGTAATGTCACCATCAGCTCTCCGCCGAGCTGGTGTTGGGCTGCCTATCCCACCGGGCCAGGCCAAATCCTCCTCATCTTCCTTCTGTACGCCAGGAGCAAGCCTGTTAAACTTGTCCAACAGGTCTAGAAGACCACTTATAAGAGGGACTGTTCTGGATGAGTCCATAATGCTGGGCATACAGGTCTGTAGCAGAACCATTGCACTCAGAAATTCAGGAAGTAAAACACCAGTTAGCTCTCGCTGGATTATTTGAGAGGACACTACAAAGTGACGTGGACCATTTGACGCCAGTGAAGAAGCTACTGGGAGGATCTCGCCGACATGGGTGCAAACCAAAGTTGCATACTTATGCAACAGTAATGCGGCTCCATGTTGTTTGGCACTTAGGGCTCTCTCTTCACCTTGGAAAGTGAATAACAATTCAATGTTAAAGGGGCATGGTCATGGAGATTTGCTGTCATTTCAAAAACTAAAAAATGTTTTTGTATCAAAGAGACACTGTTCTGCCAAAATACAAAATTTATCTTATTTTCATGTTGAATCACCAAAAATGCCACCAAAATTAATATAAAAACAAAAAGATTCTATAAAACAAAACAGAAGCAACAGTTTGAAGATTAAGTGCAGGATTGCAAGGATGGAAGTGGATTACTGTTGATCAATTTTGATTTCTTGACCGCCTGTCAAGAAATCAAAATTGTGATTCTTGTGGAATTTTGACCTTTTTAGCCTTTATTTTGTCTCTTTGGTTGATATTCTTTGCTTTCATCACCTAAAACAAGCTTCTGCAGGTCATAATCATGAAAACATGTCAGCTGGGACAGTGTCTCTTTAAGAGAAAATAATGGTTTAATTTTGTGTTAAATTTCCACAAAATGTTCCAAAACTGTCTACAAGTGTCTGGGTCTGAATGAATTATTGCAATTTGAAAAAAATGTTAGCCTAACCTTTTTCAAGTTCCCCATTAAAGGCCCATGTTCACCCAATCTGCTTTGCGCGCTTGTGTTTTTGTTCTGAAATGGTTCAATTGTTCAATGTAGTGTTATGTTTGGCTGGCACGTCAATTTTTCGATTTTCTATCTGTACGAAACTCAGCCAAGGCACGCATTGCATTTTGGGTGAACATGGGCCTTTAAATGTCATTTCCAATATGGGCTAGATTTGTTTCTCTTTCAAGAAATAATTGATTTCTTTCTCTTGGTATCATTCTTAATACATGTATTACAATGTATTTTGTAAATAAGTTACGTAGTAAGATATTTTATAATAATTAATTTTATGACCGTACGGCCCCGCTGACACAATCCTACAGAAAATAGAATCGCAAGGTGACTTGAGCAGGGTCGGACGGGTTGACGTGAGCCAGTCCGGAAAAAGCCGTCCGGCCCCGCTTGAGCGCTCGATCTTGGTCATGGCACTCGGTCCATACGCCATGACCTTGAGCCAAATATTTTCCCGTCCAGCCCGACCTAACTCAGTCAATAAGTATTTTATAATATGACTAGAAAGTACAAGAATAGTCTTGCAGTGCGAGGTCACTTGAACTCGAGCGGGGCCGGATGGCTTTTTCTGGACCGGCTCACATCAACCCATCCGGCCCTGCCTTCACGTATATTCTTACGTTAGTAAGTTAATACAATTAGTACGTTACGTAGATTCTTAGTACGGCACCGTTTGCTCTTATATTTACGTTAGTAAGGTAATAGGGTTTGTACGTTACGTATATTCTAAGTACAGGTTAGTACGCGCACTAAGAAAAAATTAAGGAAAGCGGCGTCCTAAAACAGGCAGCATATGTGGAAATGAAATTTAAAGGCCAATTTGGTTTGGCCAAAAAGATCAAAATTCCTGTGACATTGCCCCTTTTAATAACTTTTACAATAACAAGCCCTCAAACAAAAAATAAATAATCAAAATTACTCCCGAGACTAACCTTTAAATAAATACCAAGGTCTATCATCTTCATGATGTAAGAAGAAGCTCCCAATAAGAAGCCTCTGTAACTTCAACAGCAACTCCACAGTCATAGGGCGGGGCGGGGGCATGTAAGGCCACTGAAGAATCGGTGGCTTCAAAAATAACTGCTGAAATTCACTTAAAACCTGTGTGGAAGAAGTCTTCAGCAACTGCTGGGTTAGATGAATAAGAGGTACATCAACAATTTTGTCCTTGCTCTCGGAAGTTTTCTCCTTGTCATTTTCTCCTGCACCCTCTTTGACTTCATTGTCAATAGCTGTCTCAAGGGCTGATTCCAGACTCCCTTCTGCCATTAAGCTGCTGATGAGCAGGTCTGACATGAACTTTTTCCCAGCTGGGGAAGATGTTGGTTTGTCGCAAGCTGTTGATTGTAAATCAAAGAGAAGAGTCTACTACATATAGGTGATCACTTGTAATAAAGGTCGCAGTTCTGTCCCATGTGATGTTTACCTTATCTGTTGTACTGTTACAGTAGTATATTAAACTTTCACTACCACAATACTGTCTTGGTTGTGTTAATGCAGTTAAATCCAAACTTTAATTTTATTGTGATTAATTAGCAATTGTAAATAACATAATGGTTTATTGTTTGCTGATTAACTGATTGTCTGATTGACTGACTGACTGACTGAGTGACTGGCTGACTGACTGACTGACCGACTGACTGACCGACTGACTGATTGACTGATTAACTGATTGTTTGTTTGATTAAGTCTGACCGATTGATTGATTGATTGGTTGTTTCATTAATTTATTGATTATTTAATTGATTGATTGATTGATTGATTGATTGATTGATTGATTGATTGTAGAACTGTAACCTCATTAGCATCAAAATATAACAACAATGTACATGTAAGATGAGAACTGATCAATAGCAACTCTTATACAACTTACTTTCAATAAGTAGTTCTGTTAAAGCCCTGGCTCGCTCCTCTGGTGTTGGCAGTAGCAGGACCCAGCCATTTCTCAGTGCCCCTTGAGCTGCACACTGCACTGTCTTTAACACTCCTTTGTTGCTGGCTAGTGTAACCACCTGTTGTTTGAGTGACTGAAGCAGCTTGCTTCCTACTCCAAGACCTATATCATCTGCATCTACATTGCCAGTAATGGCTGCATGGAGCTGTAGATAAAAAACAAAAGAAAATAAAACAGTTAGAGCCATCACTGGCTTATCTCAGGGAGGTGCCTGAAGGAGGAGGAGGGAGTACCGTAAACACTGGTGTATAAGCTGCACTTTTTTGCCCAAAATTTTTGCTCAAAATCGAGGATGCGGCTTATCTATGGGAACATCTGCAAAAGGTTATCGAACTTTCCGGTTATATAAGTTGACCAGACTTTTTGAACCTCGAAATTAAGATTTTATTTAATTATTAGAGGTTTATAACGTGGAACAAGATTCTTTAACTTTAGAGGATGTAGAAAAGTGAGTCTTGTCTCTCTAACAGAGCAGGCCAGAGCACCTCCGAGACCATGCAAAAATCAAATTGAACGATCCGCATCGAACATGTAACGTACAAACGTGAGCGTTGTGTTTATAAATTGTAAATTTAGCCTCAAACTGTCAAAATACCTGTGTGTAAACAGTGCTCACTAGCTTTGTCTTGCATTTCGAACCTTTTAGAAATGAAGGAACACCGAAGACAAACAAAAGAAGCCAAAGAAAAGAATCTGTAAACAAGCGGCCATCTTGTTTAACCTTAGTAACCAGGCTAAATAAAAACATGTGTTCGAGAAATTTGCATGGTCACCAAGCTTGTTTTGGCCTGAACGAACGGAGGGCAAATGAATGTAGCTGCGCTGAAAACTGCTGAAACTGTGTTTTTTTTTTCAATACACAATTCTATGGATAGAAGCAAAATCTAGCTCATGTTTTGTGGATAGAAGCAAAATCTAGCTCATGTTTTGTGGAGCCAATTTATTTAAAAAACCCTTTTTTCCCCCCCAAATTTGAGCTTCAAAAACTTGGGGTGCGGCTTATCTACGAGTGCGGCTTATACACCGGTGTTTCAGTAAGTTTGGCAATTTACAAGCTAGCATGACATGTTTTGCCCCCTTTGATTTCTTTCACTTTTGACTGATAGACCGCATTTTGCACTGACTCTCTAAAGATGGCTGGTATCCTTTTTTCTAACACAATCCCTATCTCCAATCCCCTACAGTTCTTACTTATAGCTGTTTGCCTCATCTACAACGGGGATAGAAATTAGCGCTTACCCACTCGCCCAGCGAGTGTCAAATCTTCTTGCGTGAGTGGAAATTGTACATTTTTTGGAGTAGTTCGGAAAGACACTCACTAAAATGGCGATTGCTGTCAAAATTAAGTTTTCAAACCTGCTACAACACCATTTTGACATGCAGATGTACATGTAAGGTCATGTGTATGTACATGTATGGCCATGTGTATGTACATGTAAGGTCATGTGTATGTACATGTATGGTCATGTGTATGTACATGTATGGCCATGTGTTTGACATCGATGTTACCAGTACAGAAATGATCTCAATTCTGCCCCTAATTTAATAATAGCCTGAACAAGCACATAAGGTGGAAAAAAGGGACACAAAGCAAAATGGATTGCAAAGAAGGGAGGGGGATTTCTAGAGAATTCCTCTTCCAAAAATGTCAAAGTGTTACAAGACTTAGACTGTCGACTGCCACTGTAGTTCCACGACTGGAGAAATAACAGATATAACATCAATCTTTTTTATTCTTTCTCACCTGAAGTCTAAGCAGGTTTAATGTTGCCACAGCGATACATTCCTTTTCTTGTGGGGGAGGAGGCCAATCCAATGCCCCTGTTAGGTCCTCACTCACACGCCGCAGCAGTGCATCAAGATGCTCAAATGTCTTCTTGCACACATCAAGGCAGAAAGGAAGCCGCAGCCCCACACTCCAGTGACCGGCAGATGACCATGCAAAACTCTAAGGAGAGATCAAGTAACAGTACTGTGATTGCAACATAATGTTTGCATTACTGACTAGTCATTTCATCCTAGCATAGGTGTGAAATTCATGTGTGGCCATTCAAATTGAAGCTTTTGAGCAGTATGTTTCTGTGGCGTTGGTTATGTTGTTCAAGGGAGTTTTAACTTTTCACTCTGTGGAACTGAAGTATAACCATTCCAGTAGAAGGTACATGTAATGTGTAGAACAGAGTACTTTAATGCTGTGACTTTTTTTTAAAAAAAGTTATGTTCTATTAACATATAAAAAAAATTATGTTGCAGGTAATTTTTTTTTCAGGTATTAAATCTAATTTTTCACTAGGTTAATTTTTTTTACTGGGTAATTTTTTTTCTAATTTTGAAGTTCTAGTGAAATATTTTTAACTACTTAGGTTGTTTTTTTTACCTATAGTGTAGTTTATCTGTTTCTTTATTTGACATAAAACCTTGGTTATCTACGATGGTTAGCTTTATTGTGTTAGGGTTATGGTTAGTTTTGTGTTACTTAGGTTATGGTTAGCTTAGGGTTAGGGTTAACTTTGTCTTAAGGTGTGGGAAATTGTTAATTGGGTACAAAAAAAAAATTACAGTGTGAGAGTAACACAACTTGAAAATAAAAATGGGCATTCAAAGAAAACTAGTTTTAGTCTTGCATAATTTAAATTTTGCACGAGGAGAGTCTGGGACCAATAATAAGCAATAATAGAAAGAAGTTTTAGCCATTTATCAACCTTGTCCTGTGTGGTGTGGTGGTATAGAGAGTGGACTGCAGATCTGAAGGTAGAGATTTCAGCTCCAGGTAAGTGCTATAAAACATTCTTTATTTCATAATTTCACTGCAGATATTCCAGGGGGGTACATATGAGAATTAGGGAAGGTAGGGAAGGTAGGGGTGGGTACTATATCTTTTTTAATAGAAAAAAAAAATACCTAGTTAAAAAACAAATTAACCTAGTTAAAAAAATTACCTACTGAAAAAATTTTAACTACAACATATACATGTATATTACAAAAGTCACTTACAATGTACACTACTTACATGTAATGGTTAGAGCATTAAATGAAAGAAAATAAAGTGAAAAATGTGGTGCCATTTACATGTACTATTGTGTACACGGTAGTTCTAACTAATCCACTTCTTTTTTTATGGGCAAAATCCTAAAAGCTAAAAGTGATTTGAGGATTTTTTTAGAAGGAGCTTAATATACAGTATCTCAAGTGGTGATTCGAGAAAATAATTATTTGTACTGTCAAAATTAATTGTTAATTAGCACATCAGATAAGGCATGACTGCTAACATCACAAACCTGTGCAGGTCCACAGGCTACCCCAGTTATCTCCTTGCTGTCCAAAGATACTATAAGAGTGGGTTCTGCTCTGGCAATGTTTGAGGTGTCACCCAGCTGTCCTTGTTCATTCTTGCCCCAGCTGTACACTTCACCATCCTCTGTTGCCACCAGGCAGTGAACTGAACCTACAGCAACATCAACTACCTTTTTGCTAGAGAATGCTTCAATCATTTTGGGATAGCGGACATGGTCTTCAGTGACATGACCGAGTCGACTGCCATCTCCCTTACCCCTGAAAAAGATTTATAATAATAATTTTTTTATTTATTGAAAAACATTGAATGATTAATAATCAGAGAGAATAATGTTAATTTTTTAATGCAAGAGAAATTGCAAAAAGAGGTTATTACACAGGGTTCGTACTCTTTTCAAATTTTTAAATTCCATGACCTTTTCCATGACCTTTTCAAATTTTTCATGACCAAGAGTTCCAGAGTTGTTTTCAAAATTTTATCAAAACAATCACTTTTTAATTTTTCATCTTGCCTTATTTTTCCCACAATGTACATGTATGCTGCCTTAGTGATTTTGTACCATGAACATCCACATGAACATTTTGAACATTTTGTACCATGAACACCCACACTTCCATGACTTTCCAAGCCTAGAAATTAAATTATGCAATTCCATAAATTTTCAGGTTTTTTCATATATATCAAGTGTATCGAGTGTATCAGGTGTATCGAGTGTATCAGGTGTATCAGGTGTTTCAAGTGTATCAAGTGTATCAGGTGTATCAAGTGTACCAATAGAGTGCATCAAGTGTATTGAGTGTATCGGGTGTATCAAGTGTATCAATAGAGTGCATCAAGTGTATCGAGTGTATCAAGTGTATATCGAGTGTATCGAGTGTATCGAGTGTATCGAGTGTATGAAGTGTATCAAGTGTATCGAGTGTATCCATTGTATAAAGTGTATCAGGTGTATCAATTGTATCGAGTGTATCAGGTGTATCGAGTGTATCAGGTGTATCGAGTGTATCACGTGTATCAATAGAGTGCATCAAGTGTATCAATAGAGTGCATCAAGCGTCTCAAGTGTATCAAGTGTATCAGGTGTATCAAGTGTATCAGGTGTATCAGGTGTATCGAGTGTATCGAGTGTATCGAGTGTATCGAGTGTATCGAGTGTATCGAGTGTATCGAGTGTATCGAGTGTATCGAGTGTATCGAGTGTAGCGAGTGTATCGAGTGTATCTAGTGTATTGAGTGTATCGAGTGTATCGAGTGTATCAATTGTATCGAGTGTATCAGGTGTAGCGAGTGCATCAAGTGTATCAATAGAGTGCATCAAGTGTATCAATAGAGAGATCGAGTGCATCGAGTGCATCGAGTGTATCGTGTGTATCGAGTGCATCAAGTGTATCAATAGAGTGCATCTAGTGCATCGAGTGTATCGTGTGTATCGAGTGCATCAAGTGTATCCAGTGCATCGAGTGTATCAATTGTATCGAGTGTATCAAGCGTATCAGGTGTATCGAGTGTATCAGGTGTATCGAGTGTATCGGCCTGGCGCACGCTACTGGTGTACACGAACGTAACACCATGCTTATGCACCAATTCACGTTCTGTGAAAAGCACGGATTTCACGCAAAAGCACACGAGAAAAAAAAAACATAAAAGGCACAAGTTAGGCACAGACTAGGCAAAGCTTTGGCACGTTTTACAGAATGCTTAGGCACAGTTTAGGCACAGCTTAGGCACAGTTTATGCCCATTTAGGCACGTTTTTCGGAAACGTTATATTTAACTCGTCCGAAGGCAAGCCATACGAAAATTTTCGGCGAGTGACCAACCAGATTCAGTCCGTAAAAAATAGGGTTATCAGCGAGAATCGAAAGTGACAAGCCATAGTAATAATTTGTCTGACACGAGCAAGACAAACAAACGAGAATTGAGCGAGAACAGCAAGACATAATACTAATAAAACATGATAAATGTGACCTTCCACGGGAAAACGTACACTAAACAGTTATCTGTTAAACAGCCTAAAAGCGTTTGATCGCAGTTCGGAAACTGCGTTTAAATGGTTTAGGAAAGCATTAGAAGCGTTGGAAAAACCGTTTGAATTTTCGTCCATGCCATTTGAAGCGTTTATAAAAAAAGCGTACAAAACTTTTTTCCAGGCCGTTGACGCGTTGAAAGCGTTAGGAAAGTCGTTCAAATTATTCGTTCGGTCCACAGAGTTTAGTACTTTACAAAAGTCGTTTGAACAAAACATTTAAACAGCAGTTTTACGGCTTACCTTCTCTGTAGTTTGATTTGACTTCTTCGTTCTTTGTTCTCGTGAATATTCGACAAAATATCGCCGACATTTCGAGAGTACTTTCGCATCGTTCTCATAATAACTCGCACACGAAAATTTGCAAAGCAAATTTAAAAAAAAGAAGCGAATTTTTAGAAATTTAGCTGAAACGAAACGAAACACCGGTGAACTTTCCTGCCAAAAATACAAAGTGTTGCAGCACCAGTTCGCTTAAACAAAGATTGTTTGGTATAAAACGCGTCGTGAACTTAAATATTTGAAGAAAATGTGATATAAATCTATCTTTCTGTTTTAACAATTCGAAATTAGCGTTGTTTTCGGCTTTGTAATCATTGTTACTCAACTGGTGCACAGATTCTTTTTGGAGACAGATCTTTTTGTCAATAAACACGCTAATCTCTCCGCGCTGAAATGTGATCTGCACAGTTTTGACATCTGGTTATGCTAATTTATTGCTGAATTTTGACCAACTTGTGAAAACACCAGACAGCTCAACCGATGAATAAAATGACCCATTCCGTTTTATAAATCCAAATCGAATAATAAAACTCCAAAACGTCAATTTGTTCGAACAACTTTTTGAATGTTTGGCAGTATTTATCCAAAGCCGATGACCGAATGGTCAGAAACTACATCTGTATTAAATACAAGTACTATTCTACATCTCCAAACGGCTGGGAAAGCGGCAGTGCGGGAAGAATACAAGTAAACACGATTACTGATTTCCCGCCGTCGCTTTCACTTGGAGAAAAAATAATTCGTTGCATGAGAACAATCTTGCAATTTATCATCATAACAGTGTGACCAAAAAGCGCTGTGACACGAGGAAGATGAAAATAATGTTTCCCGGGAATATTTACATAATGCCGTTCAAAAGCACAATTTAGGCCCAAATTAAGGCACAACTTAGGCACAGCTTAGGCAATGCTTAGGCACAGCTTAGGCATGAAAAAAAGCTAGACATGCACACTTCATGCACAACTTGGGCACACTTTATGCACAACTTGTTCGTGCCAAGGCACACTGTAGAATCCGTAATTCGATCCTACGTACAACGAAACGTATTTTTATGTAAAATAAACGCTGTCTAACCGTGAAAATTGGATTGTAGTTTGAAAATGGATTTTCCAAATTGAAAATTGTTACCCCAGAAAATAAGCTGAACTTATGAGCACTTCAAAAGTCTTTTTGTTTTTTAACATAAGAAACGGAGCTAAAACCAAATCGATTTTGAAAATTTTCGACCAGGCTGTTTTTGTAGGTACGTAATATTAGGTTACCTTGCTGGAAATTGCTATAAATTTGTTATTTTTCGATCATTTAAAGTCATTCTTGAAATACATAATGCTCATTAGCTATTAACTTTAATTGCAAAAGAAAAAATGCCCACATATCATCAAAGCGGAGAAATTATTAATTGTGCCAGGTTAGACTGTACATGTTACGTGTAGTGTCCAAAATGGCCTCATTTTTGGTGACTATTGTAAAATTCTCTTTTATTCAACCCTATATGCAAAACTAAAATTGTTCACAGAGAAGACATTAATGAACTTTTGTTTTTTTACCAAATCTCAACGTAAACTGAATTTTAATATTAAGCCATGTACACCAGTAGTATGCGCCAGGCCCTTGACCCAACATTAATGTAGCCAGAGCCCAACTTCATTGGCCCAATATTAATGCAGCGAGAGGCCTTCATCATTGGCCCAATATTAATGTGGCAGAAGCCCAACTTCATTGGCCCAATGTTCAGGTAGGCAAAGCCCAACATCATTGGCCCAATATTAATGTAGCCAGAGCCCAACTTCATTGGCCCAATATTAATGTAGCAGAGCCCAGCTTCATTGCCCCAATATTAATGTAGCCAGAGCCCTACATCATTGGCCCAATATTAATATAGCCAGAGCCCGTTTTCATTGGCCCCATACTAATGCAGCGAGAGGCCTACATCATTGGCCCAATATTAATGAAGCCAGAGCCCAACATCATTGACCCAATATTAAAGCAGCGGGAGGCCTACATCATTGGCCCAATATTAATGTAGCCAGACCCTACATCATTGGCCCAATATTAATGTAGCAGAGCCCAGCTTCATTGCCCTAATATTTATGTAGCCAGAGCCCTACATCATTGGCCCAATATTAATGCAGCCACAGCCCTACATCATTGGCCCAATATTAATATAGCCAGAGCGCAACTTCATTGGCCCAATATTAATGCAGCCAGAGCCCTACATCATTGGTCCAATATTAATGTAGCCAGAGCCCTACATCATTGGCCCAATATCAATGCAGCCAGAGCCCTACATCATTGGCCCAATATTAATGTAGCCAAAGTGCAACTTCATTGGCCCAATATTAATGTAGCCAGAGCCCAACTTCATTGACCCAATATTTATGTAGCCAGAGCCCTACATCATTGGCCCAATATTAATGTAGCAGAGCCCAGCTTCATTGCCCCAATATTAATGTAGCCAGAGCCCTACATCATTGGCCCAATATTAATATAGCCAGAGCACAACTTCATTGGTCCAATATTAATGCAGCCAGAGCCTACATCATTGGCCCAATATTAATGCAGCCAGAGCCCTACATCATTGGCCAAATATTAATGTAGCCAAAGTGCAACTTCATTGGCCCAATATTAATGTAGCCAGAACCCTACATCATTGGCCCATTATTAATATAGCCAGAGCCCAACTTCATTGACCCAATATTAATGTAGCCAGAGTGCAACTTCATTGGCCCAATATTAATGCAGCGAGAGGCCTACATCATTGGCCCAATATTAATGTAGCCAGAGCCCTACATCATTGGCCCAATATTAATGCAGCCACAGCCCTACATCATTGGCCCAATATTAATATAGCCAGAGCGCAACTTCATTGGCCCAATATTAATGCAGCCAGAGCCCTACATCATTGGTCCAATATTAATGTAGCCAGAGCCCTACATCATTGGCCCAATATTAATGCAGCCAGAACCCTACAGCATTGGGCCTGGCGCACGCCACTTGTGCACACGAGCGTAACACCGTGCTTATGCACCAATTCACGTTCTGTGAAAGGCACGGATTTCACGCAGAAGCACACAAGAAAAAAAAACGTAAAAGGCACAGACTAGGCACAGGTTCGGCACGTTTTACAGAATGCTTAGGCACAGTTTAGGCACAGCTTAGGCACAGTTTACGCCCATTTAGGCACGTTTTTCGGAAACGTTATATTTAACTCGTCCGAAGGCAAGCCATACGAAAATTTTCGGCGAGTGACCAGCCAGATTCTATCCGTAAAAAGTAGGGTTATCAGCGAGAATCGAAAGTGACAAGTCATAGTAATAATTCGGCTGACACGAGCAAGACAAACAAACGAGAATTGAGCGAGAACAGCAAGACATAATAATAATAAAACATGATAAATGTGACCTTCCACGGGAAAACGTACACTAAACAGTTATCTGTTAAACGGCCTCAAAGCGTTTGATCGCAGTTTGGAAACTGCGTTAAAATGGTTTAGGAAAGCATTAGAAGCGTTGGAAAAACCGTTTGAATTTTCGTCCATGCCATTTGAAGCGTTTATAAAAAAAGCGTACAAAACTTTTTTCCAGGCCGTTGACGCGTTGAAAGCGTTAGGAAAGTCGTTCAAATTATTCGTTCGGTCCACAGAGTTTAATACTTTACAAAAGTCGTTTGAACAAAACATTTAAACAGCAGTTTTAAGGCTTACCTTCTCTGTAGTTTGATTTGACTTCTTCGTTCTTTGTTCTCGTGAATATTCGACAAAATATCGCCGACATTTCGAGAGTACTTTCGCATCGCTCTCATGATAACTCGCACACGAAAATTTGCAAAGCAAATTAAAAAAAGAAGCGAATTTTCAGAAATTTCGTAGCCTGCGTAGCAGGCGCATGAAAATAATGGGCGCAAGAAAGAACGAAACGAAACGAAACACCGGTGAACTTTCCTGCCGAAAATACAAAGTGTTGCAGCGCCAGTTCGCTTAAACGAAGATTGTTTGGTATAAAATGCGTCGTGAACTTAAATATTTGAAGAAAACGTGATATAAATCTATCTTTCTGTTTTAACAATTACAGATTATGCCAGGCTGTTTACAGCTGCAGTATAATATGAATTATACGAAAGATATGAGACGAGATTTAACAATGCTTTGTCTCTTTTATTCACTCAAAATAACAGTAATTCAAAGTATAATAAGAATAAAAACGTGTAGCTAACATGAAAGGGCTAGCTTAAACACAAAACTGCTGACCCTCTGAACTGATTTGTCTTTTTTGAGAACGACCTAGAAAAGAAAACAACATCCACAAAATGAGAACATAAACTGGGGTGAGAAAGCATTGTTAAATCTCGTCTCATATCTTTCGTATAATTCATATTATACTGCAGCTGTAAACAGCCTGGCATAATCTGTAATTATACTTCAAGATCTTCACCTCAATTTAACAATGCTTGTTCAAAGCCTTACTCTGAAGAAATACCCGATAAAACAGCTCTTCCTGCATTGGAAGTAACCTTGGGACGATAATAAAACTTCACAAAAGTACTCTCTTGAGTCCAGTCAGCCATAGACAGAATTTCAGATACTGAAATACCTTGATTTGCTGCCTCTGAAGTGGCAGCAGACCGAACTGAGTGGGCAGTGAACATAGATGTATCAATGCCTGACTCCTTCAAAGCAAACTTGATCCATCTAGCCAAGGTAGAAGAGGTTACTGGTTTATGGGGATGAATGTATGACAAGAAAAGCTTGTCTGGTACAGATGAGTTTTCAGGTCTGTAACTCTTAGTGCGACTTTCGTACTCTCTAAGACATGCTACTGGGCACAACTCCAGGTCTTCAAGTAAACTAGCATGAAAACTTAATTTCGGGTTTTGCCCTGGGCGAGAGGTCTTAGAGAGCTCAGGTAGTTTAAAAGACACTCCCTCTGGATGAAAAAAAAACGAAATCTCAAATCCCTCTTGGCCAAGTCTGAAGATCTGTCTGGAGCTGTAAGAGCCATTAAAACAATAAGTTTAATAGACAAAAGCTTAAGAGTCAAACTTGTGTTCATACCCAAACATTTGACGTACTTCAGGACCTGAGACACATCCCAGGTAGAAGAATATTTAGGAAGAGGAGGGCACAAGTGAAACAGACCCTTCAAAAACTGGCAAACTAATGGGTGGGAACCAACATTGCAAGAGTCGATTTTGGGAAGAACAGCTGAAAGAGCAGAACGGTACACATTTAAGGTTCTGTATTCTCTCCCTGCATAGAATTGGTCCTTGAGAAATTCTAAAACAGCCTCTAACGGAGCTGAAAGGGGATTAATCTGTTTTGGTAAACACCAGCTTTTCCACTTATTCCAAGCAGAGGAGTAGGCACTTGATGTACTGCTTCGCCAGGCTGCCAACAAAATATTTCTCATTTCTGAAGAAAAGCTTGTTGAAGGGAAACGTTGGCAGACAGCAGCCACCCAGCTAACTGAAGGTTGGGGAGTGGATGTGTGTGACCCTCCCTGGTGAGTAGATCTGGGGTAATAGGAAGGAGTAGGGGAAGATCTACTGCACGACTCAACAGCAGTGGGTACCAAGGTTGAGATGGCCAAACTGGGGCCACTAGTACAAGTTGGTCCACCTCCTGGCTCAGAATTTGTTGCAAGACACGACCTATCAGGGCAAATGGGGGAAATGCATAACCCTGAAGACCCTTCCAGTTGAGGGAGAAGGCATCTGTGTAAGTTGCTAGGGGATCTGGTCTCCAACTGGCAAACTGAGGAAGTTGGGAGGTCAGACGAGAGGCAAACAGATCCACCCTGAATGGGCCCCAAAGGTTTAAAAGAGTCTGGAAAATTGAATGTTTCAGTTTCCAGTCGCTGGAATCTATCATAGTCCTCGACTCTCTGTCTGCTCTTGAGTTCAGGACCCCGGGTAGGTGTTGAGCTGAGATTACTAGATGATGTTCTAGACACCACTCCCAAAGACTTATTGCTAGGTTGGAAAGAAGGCGAGAGTGGGTGCCTCCCATCTTGTTTATGTAAGAGACAGCTGAAACATTGTCCATCAAGAGATGAACATGAACACAGGCTTTGTCTCGTGTGAAGGACTTGAGAGCAAATGAACCGGCGAGGAGTTCTAGACAATTTATATGAAGTCTTTGCTCGTGCAAGACCCAGGGACCTCCTGATCGTATTCCCTCGCAATAAGCTCCCCAACCCTGGCGAGATGCATCTGTCTCGATCACTAAGTCTATTGGTTGAAGAAAGAGAGCTTTCCCATTCCAGGCACTCAGTTGATCTCTCCACCACACAATCTCGTCGATTGACTCCTGTGTAAGAGATACAGGTGCTTCGTACGATTGGGTGGACGTGAGAGACATGTTCTTTAAGGTCGGCACACACGATGCGACTAGTCCCTGCGACTAGTCCCTGCGACTAGTCCCTGCGACTAGTCGCATCGTGTGAACTGGCCATTTTTGCCACAAAATCTAGTCGCAGGGACCAAAATTTAGTCGCTGCGACTAGTCCCACGAATTCAAACTGGTTTGAATTTTTGGGACAAGTCCCTGCGACTAGTCCCACGTAACACTCCGTGTGAACCGTTTGTGGGACTAGTCCCTGCGACCAAATTAAAATAAACCAATCACAAATCGGTATCACATGCTCCCACAATTCCTTACGGACTCTGTTTCAAGATGGCGGAACACGCCATCTTTCAAACGCTTGGTAAGTAGATTTTTCCCGCCGTATTTTCCCGCCAAAATCACAATGTAGAGAAGCGATTGCGTGACTTCAGGAATGTTTCCTCTCCGGGATTAAAAACCAGTTTTGAAATAATTTACATGAGTACTGAAGATCTTGATCGAATTTTCGTCCCGTTTTATTTTTTGTATTGGCAACATCTAAAATAATTGGTAACAGTGCGTTATTTCTCGCTTCTATCCAAACTGAATCATAAACAATTCAAGTACTGAATAATTTCGCTGAGCTACCTGCGGTTATAATAAGCTGATTTATTTCAATGCTACCTTGCTATTTTAATAATTTTGGTTTCTTAACAAAGCTGCAGAGTGAAATGAAGATAGCGTTTGCCCCCAGTTTTTGCTGCTTTTTTAAAGTTAGTCCCTGCGACTAGATTTTGAAGCAGTTCACACGATGCGACTGGTCCCTGCGACTAGTCGCAGGGACTACTTACAGGTTCACACGGTGCGACTAGTCCCTGCGACTGGTCCCTGCGGCTAGTCGCAGGGACTAGTCGCATCGTGTATGCCGACCTTTAGTCTCTGCAAGTTTCTGTAGTGAAGGGGAGCAGGAAAAACTGCCTGAATGGAGGAGGTCAGGAGGCCTAGGAACTTTGACAACTCTCGCACTGTCACAGACTGAGTGTTCAAAAGAGTTTGGCACCTCTTTCTGATTTTCCATAACTTCTCTCCAGGAAGGCTTAGAGACAGGTTTTTGGTATTCACAAGGTAGCCTAAGAACTCTATCTGCATTGAGGGAATTAGGCATGATTTCTGATAGTTGACAATGAACCCTAGGCTCTCCAAGAGATTGAGAGTGGAGTTTGCATGGTGAAGAACAAGCTCTTTTGTCTGCCCCATTATGAGAATGTCGTCTAAGTAAATGATAAGACGAATTCCCATTTGCCTCAGAAGAGCAACAACTGGTTTCATTAATTTGGTGAACACTCTGGGAGCTGTTGCTAGTCCAAATGGAAGGCAAGCAAATTCTATCAGGGACCCTTTCCACAGAAAACGGAGGTATTTTTGGTGGCCTATCCAAACTGGGACTGTTAGGTAAGCATCCTTGAGATCTATTTTCACTAAGAAATCGTCCTTTTTTAAAAGATCTTTCAGAATGTGGATGCCCTCCATCTTGAAGTGATTGTATTGCAGGAACTGATTGAGGGGCTTGAGATTTATTACTGGACGATTTCCCCCATCCTTCTTGGGGACCACAAAGAGGTTGCTCACAAAGCCGTCTGCTGGGTGGGAATTGGTAACAAGATGAATTGCCTGTTTTTGAAACAACTGTTCCACTTCTAAGTCCCTGGTATCTTTCTGGGGCTGGGAAAGGACCGGTGGAAAAGGAGAAAACTTTTGAATGGGTGGTGTCACAAATTCTATGTGGTACCCTTTCACCACTTCCAGAATCCAAGGATCCTGAGTTATTTTTTCCCATACGGGAAGAAAAAATTTTAGCCGCCCAGATCTGGGGAGTGACTGACAAGGTAGAATTTGAAAGAAATCTAGGAACATACCTGCAGGAAGAAAGCTGGGACGCTGAGTAACTATTGAGCCAAAGGTTTGCGCTGGGGATTTTGGAATTGACCCCTTCCTCTCTGACTTGGGCGGATCCAAGTGTTCTGCTGAAAGTTGTTGAAGGGACGGAAGGTGCGAAATTGCTGTCAGCCTCCACAAGCTCTTGCACTGAATAATCCTCGGGAGACCCCTTTTCGAAAAGGCTGATGCCCAGCTTTGGCAGCCTTGGAGATAGTTTCAGCAGTTTCTGAGCGAGTTTTTAGACGCTTTTCAAATCCCTCGCCAAAGAGTTGACGACGGGCATCTGGAAATTCCTCTTTGCCCAGGGAAGTTAGCATGGGATTAAGTTTACTCAACACTTGTTCCCGACGAAATGTTGAAATTTGTGCTGAGGAGTCTCCAGCCAGCAGTATAGCATTCTTAGTGCAATTTAGTAGGTTTAATACAGTCGGTTTGTCCATAGAGACAATGCCGTCTTTAGTTGCACAGTCCATCAATGGTGATAAGTTCTCATAAAGAGTACACAAGGGACCAAGAAGATCTAGAACTTTGTCTTGGACTTCTCGATGGGGCTTATCTTGAGATTTCACACCTTGAATCAGTGGCTTCAGATAATCATCAAGTATCGGTGTGTATGCCTCATCCACATTTGGACAAGGGAAGGCTCGAATTAAAGCTCGGCGTTCAAACCGTGTGAGCGGCTTCTTAATTGTGCACACAAACGCACAAAGTTCCTCGCTTGGTTGCCAGCAAGAATGCAGCGCAATCTCTTCATCATATAAGTCCACTTCATCCTCGGCGCCAAGCGAGTCCTCAACACGTGCTCGTTTTGTCGGTTCCTCGTCATCGACACAAATGACCGAATCGACGGTTAAAGACCGTTTACAATGAAGTTCATTAGAACCTAATTGGCCCAGTGGCGCTACAGGAGTAGAAACCTGCTGGCCCAAAGGCACTGCGGTTGAGGAAGAAGCCTTTTGGCCCACTGGCACTTCGGCTTGGTGAGTATCACTCGTGTGCAAATTCAAATGTGGATGAATGTTGTCGACAATGGACGATGAAATGGCAGAAATAAAACCTTTATCGGCCACAATGGCCTGAAAAAGGGCGGATTGATCAGGGTTCATACCTGGATGGGCAGTAGATAGAGCCGATAATTGCGAAAAAGAAGAGCTCCCGTCCAAGTTGTCCATGTTCGCCGCCATGAGTGAACAAAAAAGACAAATCAGTTCAGAGGGTCAGCGGTTTTGTGTTTAAGCTAACCCATTCATGTTAGCTACACATTTTTATTCTTATTGTACTTTGAATTACTGTTATTTTGAGTGAATAAAAGAGACAAAGCATTGTTAAATTGAGGCGAAGATCTTGAAGTATAATTCGAAATTAGCGTTGTTTTCCGCTTTGTAATCATTGTTACTCAACTGGTGCACTGATTCGTTTTGGAGACAGATCTTTTAGTCAATAAACACGCAAATCTCTCCGCGCTGAAATGTGATCTGCACAGTTTTGAAATCAGGTGATGCTAATTTATTGCTGAAATTTGACCAACTTGTGAAAACACCAGACAGCTCATCCGATGAATAAAATGACCCATTCCGTTTTATAAATCCAAATCGAATGATAGAACTCCAAAACGTCAACTTGTTCGAACAACTTTCTGAATGTTTGGCAGTATTTATCCAAAGCCGATGACCGAATGGTCAGAAACTACATCTGTATTAAATACAAGTACTATTCTACATCTCCAAAAGGCTGGGAAAGCGGCAGTGCGGGAAGAATACAAGTAAACACGATTACTGATTTCCCGCCGTCGCTTTCACTTGGAGAAAAAATAATTCGTTGCATGAGAACAATCTTGCAATTTATCGTCATAACAATGTGTGACCAAAAAGTGCTGAGACACGACCAAGATGAAAATAATGTTTCCCGGGAATATTTACATAACGCCGTTCAAAGGCACAATTTAGGCCCAAATTAAGGCACAATTTAGGCACAATTTAGGCACAACTTAGGCACAGCTTAGGCACTGCCTAGGCACAGCTTAGGCATGAAAAAAAGCTAGACATGCACACTTTATGCACAACTTGGGCACACTTTATGCACAACTTGTTCGTGCCAAGGCACACTGTAGAATCCGTAATTCGATCCTACATACAACAAAACGTATTTTTATGTAAAATAAACGCTGTCTAACGTGAAAATTGGATTGTAGTTTGAAAATGGATTTTCCAAATTGAAAATTGTTACCCCAGAAAATAAGTTGAACTTATGAGCACTTCAAAAGTCTTTTTGTTTTTTTAACATAAGAAACGGAGCTAAAACCAAATCGATTTTGAAAATTTTCGACCAGGCTGTTTTTGTAGGTACGTAATATTAGGTTACCTTGCTGCAAATTGCTATATTGTTATTTTTCGATCATTTAAAGTCATTCTTGAAATACATAATGCTCATTAGCTATTAACTTTAATTGCAAAAGAAAAAATGCCTACATATCATCAAAGCGGAGAAATTATGAATTGTGCCAGGTTAGACTGTAAATGTTACGCGTAGAGTCCAAAATAACCTCATTTTTGGTGACTAATGTAAAATTTTCTATTTTATTCAACCCTATATGCAAAACTAAAATTGTTCACAGGGAAGACATTAATGAACTTTAGTTTTTTTTTACCAAATCTCAACCTAAACTGAATTCTAATATTTAGCCATGTAAACCAGTAGCGTGCGCCAGGCCCTTGACCCAATATTAATGTAGCCAGAGCCCAACTTCGTTGGCCCAATATTAATGCAGCGAGAGGCCTACATCATTGGCCCAATATTAATGTGGCCAGAGCCCAACTTCATTGGCCCAATATTAATGCAGCGAGAGGCCTACAACATTGGCCCAATATTAATGAAGCCAGAGCCCAACATCATTGACCCAATATTAATGCAGCGGGAGGCCTACATCATTGGCTCAATATGAATGTAGCCAGAGCCCTACATCATTGGCCCAATATTAATATGGCCAGAGCGCAACTTCATTGGCCCAATATTAATGCAGCCAGAGCCCTACATCATTGGCCCAATATTAATATAGCCAGAGCCCAACTTCATTGACCCAATATTAATGTAGCCAGAGCCCTACATCATTGGCCCAATATTAATATGGCCAGAGTGCAACTTCATTGGCCCAATATTAATGCGGCGAGAGGCCTTCATCATTGGCCCAATATTAATGTAGCCAGAGCCCTACATCATTGGCCCAATATTAATGCAGCCACAGCCCTACATCATTGGCCCAATATTAATATAGCCAGAGCGCAACTTTATTGGCCCAATATTAATGCAGCCAGAGCCCTACATCATTGGCCCAATATTAATGCAGCCAGAGCCCTACATCATTGGCCCAATATTAATGTAGCCAAAGTGCAACTTCATTGGCCCAATATTAATGTAGCCAGAGCCCTACATCATTGGCCCAATATTAATATAGCCAGAGCCCAACTTCATTGACCCAATATTAATGTAGCCAGAGCCCTACATCCTTGGCCCAATATTAATATAGCCAGAGTGCAACTTCATTGGCCCAATATTAATGCGACGAGAGGCCTACATCATTGGCCCAATATTAATGTAGCCAGAGCCCTACATCATTGGCCCAATATCAATGCAGCCAGAGCCCAACATCATTGGCCCAATATTAAGATAGCCAGAGCACAACTTTATTGGCCCAATATTAATGCAGCCAGTGCCCTAAAACATTGGTCCAATATTAATGTAGCCAGAGTCCAGCTTCATTGGCCCAATATTCAGGTAGCCAGAGCCCAACATCATTGGCCGAATATTAATGTAGCCAGAGCCCTACATCATTGGCCCAATATTAATACAGCCAGAACCATACAGCATTGGGCCTGGCGCATGCCACTTGTGTACACGAGCGTAACACCGTGCTTATGCACCAATTCACGTTCTGTGGATTTCACGCAGAAGCACACGAGAAAAAAAAAACATAAAGGGCACAGACTAGGCACAGGTTCGGCACGTTTTACAGAATGCTGAGGCACAGTTTAGGCACAGCTTAGGCACAGTTTACGCCCATTTAGGCACGTTTTTCGGAAACGTTATATTTAACTCGTCCGAAGGCAAGCCATACGAAAATTTTCAGCGAGTGACCAGCTAGATTCTATCCGTAAAAAATAGGGTTATCAGCGAGAATCGAAAGTGACAAGTCATAGTAATAATTCGGCTGACACGATCAAGAGAAACAAACAAGAATTGAGCGAGAACAGCAAGACATAATAATAATAATAATAATAATAATAATAATAATAGTAAAACATGATAAATGTGACCTTCCACGGGAAAAGTCAAAGTTTATCGTAGAATAAACTGCTGTTAATGAACCTTGAGACAATCAGACACAGAAAGCTATACACTTGAGGCCTGTGGCATTTATTTATGTTCCGTCACAATCCTTGCCAAATATAAGGAATATCTGTAGTTTATACAATAATGTAAACAAGGTTCAGAATCCAAGAACTATAATGGCTCCTTATCTACTACAATACATCCTTGTCCAATCTGATCGAACTTTCTAGAACGTATCTCAACAAAGGTTTCAGTCAGTTCTTGTAATCAGAGTTCAGAGTCCAAGCAAATCAATCCACAAGGGCTTCTTATGTACTAAACAATATATCCTTCTTCCATAAGCAAAGTCCAATGTAATCAATCCTCGCAAAATGATCTTAACAAAGGTTCCAGTCAGCTATTCTCACGCATATCACGTGCGTTTTCCCCCTTCTTATTATTCTATATCGCACTTGCCTGTTCATTCTTTCGAGGGCTTCGGTACCGACTCATCAAGTTTCCCTCCCACCCTCCCATGATTGGAACCTCTGTTAGCTTCTCGCATTTGTAATGGTAGCTATCATAAGCCCTAAGCTATGTCAGCCATTGTATACCAGGATTAGTATTTTCCCAGGAATAAAGATTGGTGGCAGGAAAGTGCAACCCTCGGCTGCACTTTACCCCACAGTAAGGCTTAGCCCTTGGAGACAGGTCCGGAAAAATATCCATTCCAGGGTGGGTACCCCCGGTCCAACCTGATATGTACACCCCCCAGGTAGGGCACCCCCCTCCTGGTTCCCTTAGTCCCCCGTGGCTATGGGATATGGGCCTCACCCGCTGGAGACAGGTCCGGACCATTCAGTCCAGGGTGGCTACCCCCGGTACCACCTGACCTGTACTTCGCCCAGGAGGGCACTCCCCCTGGTCCTCCGAATCCCTAGTTATAGCCGTGCTTCCCTGCCACCCAAATTTTGCCCATTATCTGTTGCCTGCATTACTTTTGAACTATACACACCGTTTTCGAAAAGAGTTCATTAACGTACACTAAACAGTTATCTGTTAAACGGCCTAAAAGCGTTTGATCGCAGTTCGGAAACTGCGTTAAAATGGTTTAGGAAAGCATTAGAAGCGTTGGAAAAACCGTTCGAATTTTCATCCATGCCGTTTGAAGCATTTATAAAAAAAGCGTACAAAACTTTTTTCGAGGCCGTTGACGCGTTGAAAGCGTTAGGAAAGTCGTTCAAATTATTCTTTCGGTCCACAGAGTTTAATACTTTACAAAAGTCGTTTGAACAAAACATTTAAACAGCAGTTTTAAGGCTTACCTTCTCTGTAGTTTGATTTAACTTCTTCGTTCTTTGTTCTCGTGAATATTCGAATTAATATCGCCGACATTTCGAGAGTACTTTCGCATCGTTCTCATGATAACTCGCACACGAAAATTTGCAAAGCAAATTAAAAAAAGAAGCGAATTTTTAGAAATTTCGTGGCCTGCGTAGCAGGCGCATGAAAATAATGGGCGCAAGAAAGAACGAAACGAAACGAAACACCGGTGAACTTTCCTGCCGAAAATACAAAGTGTTGCAGCGCCAGTTCGCTTAAACGAAGATTGTTTGGTATAAAATGCGTCGTGAACTTAAATATTTGAAGGAAACGTGATATAAATCTATCTTTCTTTTTTAACAATTCGAAATTAGCGTTGTTTTCCGCATTTTAATTATTGTTACTCGACTGGTGCACTGATTCGTTTTGGAGACAGATCTTTTTGTCAATGAACACGCAAATCTCTCCGCGCTGAAATGTTATCTGCACAGCTTTAACATCAGTTTATGCTAATTTATTGCTGAAATTTGACCAACTTGTGAAAACACCAGACAGCTCATCCGATGAATAAAATGACCCATTCCGTTTTATAAATCCAAATCGAATGATAAAACTCCAAAACGTCAATTTGTTCGAACAACTTTTTGAATGTTTGGCAGTATTTATCCAAAGCCAATGACCGAATGGTCAGAAACAACATCTGTATTAAATACAAGTACTATTCTACATCTCCAAACGGCTGGGAAAGCGGCAGTGCGGGAAAAATACAAGTAAACACGATTACTGATTTCCCGCCGTCGCTTTCACTTGGAGAAAAAATAATTCGTTGCATGAGAACAATCTTGCAATTTATCGTCATAACAATGTGTGACCAAAAAGCGCTGTGACACGAGCAAGATGAAAATAATGTTTCCCGGGAATATTTACATAACGCCGTTCAAAGGCACAATTTAGGCCCAAATTAAGGCCCAAATTAAGGCACAACTTAGGCACAGCTTAGGCACTGCTTAGGCACAGCTTAGGCATGAAAAGAAGCTAGACATGCACACTTCATGCACAACTTGGGCACACTTTATGCACAACTTGTTCGTGCGAAGGCACACTGTAGAATCTGTAATTCGATCCTACGTACAACGAAACGTATTTTTATGTAAAATAAACGCTGTCTAACCGTGAAAATTGGATTGTAGTTTGAGTATGGATTTTCCAAATTGAAAATTGTTACCCCAGGAAATAAGCTGAACTTATGAGCACTTCAAAAGTCTTTTTGTTTTTTTAACATAAGAAACGGAGCGAAAACCAAATCGATTTTGAAAATTTTCGACCAGGCTGTTTTTGTAGGTACGTAATATTAGGTTACCTTGCTGCAAATTGCTATAAATTTGTTATTTTTCGATCATTTAAAGTCATTCTTAAAATACATAATGCTCATTAGCTATTAACTTTAATTGCAAATGAAAAAATGCCTACATATCATCAAAGCAGAGAAATTATGAATTGTGCCAGGTTAGACTGTAAATGTTACGCGTAGTGTCCAAAATGGCCTCATTTTTGGTGACTATTGTAAAATTTTCTGTTTTATTCAACCCTATATGCAAAACTAAAATTGTTCACAGGGAAGACATTAATGAACTTTAGTTTTTTTACCAAATCTCAACCTAAACTGAATTTTAATAATTTCAGAAGAGCTAAATTAAGTGTGAATTTTAGCCATGTACACCAGTAGCGTGCACCAGGCCTATCCAGTGTATCGAGTGTATCAAGTGTATCAATAGAGTGTATCAAGTGTATCAATAGAGTGCATCAAGTGTATCAAGTGTATCAGGTGTATCAAGTGTATCAGGTGTATCAAGTGTATCAAGTGTATCGAGTGTATCAAGTCTATCAGGTGTATCAAGTGTATCGAGTGTATCAAGTGTATCAGGTATATCAAGTGTATCAGGTGTATCAAGTGTATCAGGTGTATCAAGTGTATCAGGTGTATCAAGTGTATCAGGTGTATCAAGTGTATCGAGTGTATCGAGTGTATCAATAGAGTGCATCAAGTGTATCAAGTGTATCAAGTGTATCAGGTGTATCAAGTGTATCAATTGTATCAAGTGTATCAGGTGTATCAGGTGTATTGAGTGTATCTAGTGTATCAATTGTATCAGGTGTATCAGGTGTATCGAGTGTATCAATAGAGTGTATCGAGTGCATGAAGTGTATCAAGTGTATTGAGTGTATCGAGTGTATTGAGTGTATCGAGTGTATCGAGTGTATCGAGTGTATCGAGTGTATCAATTGTATCAAGGGTATCAAGTGTATCAAGTGTATCAAGTGTATCAAGTGTATCGAGTGTATCGAGTGTATCAAGTGTATCGAGTGTATCGAGTGTATCGAGTGTATCCAGTGTATCCAGTGTATCCAGTGTATCGAGTGTATCCAGTGTATCGAGTGTATCCAGTGTATCAATAGAGAGCATCAAGTGTATCAAGTGTATCAGGTGCATCAAGTGTATCGAGTGTATCGAGTGTATCAAGTGTATCGAGTGTATCAAGTGTATCGAGTGTATCAAGTGTATCGAGTGTATCGAGTGTATCGAGTGTATCGAGTGTATCGAGTGTATCGAGTGTATCGAGTGTATCAAGGGTATCAAGTGTATCAAGTGTATCAATTGTATCAAGTGTATCAAGTGTATCAGGTGTATCAAGTGTATCAATTGTATCAAGTGTATCAAGTGTATCAAGTGTATCAAGTGTATCGAGTGTATCAAGTGTATCGAGTGTATCAATAGAGTGCATCAAGTGTATCAATAGAGTGCATCAAGTGTATCAATAGAGTGCATCAAGTGTATCAAGTGTATCAGGTGTATCAAGTGTATCAAATGTATCAAGTGTATCGAGTGTATCGAGTGTGTCAAGTGTATCGAGTGCATCAAGTGTATCAAGTGTATCAGGTGTATCAAGTGTATCGAGTGTATCAATAGAGTGCATCAAGTGTATCGAGTGTATCAACTGTATCAAGTGTATCAGGTGTATCAAGTGTATCAAGTGTATTGAGTGTATCAATAGAGTGTATCAAGTGTATCAAGTGTATCGAGTGTATCAGGTGTATCAAGTGTATCGAGTGTATCGAGTGTATCGAGTGTATCAGGTGTATCAAGTGTATCAATAGAGTGCATCAAGTGTATCAATAGAGTGCATCAAGTGTAACAAGTGTATCAAGTGTATCAATAGAGTGTAACAAGTGTATCGAGTGTATCAGGTGTATCAAGTGTATCAGGTGTATCAAGTGTATCAAGTGTATCAAGTGTATCAAGTGTATCAGGTGTATCAAGTGTATCAGGTGTATCAAGTGTATCGAGTGTATCAGGTGTATCAAGTGTATCGAGTGTATCAAGTGTATCGAGTGTATCAGGTGTATCAAGTGTATCGAGTGTATCGAGTGTATCAGGTGTATCAAGTGTATCAAGTGTATCGAGTGTATCAGGTGTATCAAGTGTATCAAGTGTATCAAGTGTATCAAGTGTATCAGGTGTATCAAGTGTATCAAGTGTATCAAGTGTATCGAGTGTATCAGGTGTATCAAGTGTATCGAGTGTATCGAGTGTATCAGGTGTATCAAGTGTATCAATAGAGTGCATCAAGTGTATCAATAGAGTGTAACAAGTGTATCAAGTGTATCAATAGAGTGTAACAAGTGTATCGAGTGTATCAAGTGTATCAATAGAGTGTAACAAGTGTATCAATAGAGTGCATCAAGTGTATCAATAGAGTGTAACAAGTGTATCAATAGAAGGCATCAAGTGTATCGAGTGTAACAATTCTATCGAGTGTATCAGGTGTATCGAGTGTATCGAGTGTATCGAGTGTGTCAAGTGTATCAAGTGTATCAAGTGTATCAAGTGTATCAGGTGCATCAAGTGTATCAGTTGTATCAAGTGTATCAAGTGTATCGAGTGTATCAAGTGTATCGAGTGTATCAAGTGTATCGAGTGTATCAAGTGTATCAATAGAGTGTAACAACTGTATCAATAGAGTGCATCAAGTGTATCAATAGAGTGCATCAAGTGTAACAAGTGTATCAAGTGTATCAATAGAGTGTAACAAGTGTATCGAGTGTATCAGGTGTATCAAGTGTATCAGGTGTGTCAAGTGTATCAAGTGTATCAAGTGTATCAAGTGTATCAGGTGCATCAAGTGTATCAGTTGTATCAAGTGTATCAAGTGTATCGAGTGTATCAAGTGTATCGAGTGTATCAAGTGTATCAATAGAGTGTAACAACTGTATCAATAGAGTGCATCAAGTGTATCGAGTGTATCAATTCTATCGAGTGTATCAGGTGTATCAGGTGCATCGAGTGTATCAAGTGTATCAAGTGTATGAAGTGTATCAAGTGTATCAGGTGTATCGAGTGTATCAAGTGTATCAAGTGTATCAATTGTATCGAGTGTATCGAGTGTATCAAGTGTATTGAGTGTATCGAGTGTATCGAGTGTATCGAGTGTATCGAGTGTACCGAGTGTATCGAGTGTACCGAGTGTATCAAGTGTATCAAGTGTATCAAGTGCATCAGGTGTATCGAGTGTATCAAGTGCATCAGGTGTATCAAGTGTATCAGGTGTATCAAGTGCATCAGGTGTATCGAGTGTATCAATAGAGTGCATCAAGTGTATCAGGTATATCAAGTGTATCAGGTGTATCAAGTGTATCAGGTGTATCAAGTGTATCAGGTGTATCAATAGAGTGTTTTCACATGACGTCACGGCGGCCATGTTCGTGTCCCAAAACAATAAAATGGCGGCCATATTGGTGTGCCAAGCTAATCCTGTGGGGATTGAACTCTTTTCTAATGTAAACACTTTGTTTTGTTCAAATAAATTAGCATAGCTGCAGACCACGTGAGTGAAAACACTCTATAGAGTGCATCAAGTGTATCGAGTGTATCAAGTGTATTAAGTGTATCGAGTGCATCAAGTGTATCGAGTGTATCGAGTGTATCAAGTGTATCAAGTGTATCGAGTGTATCAAGAGTATCGAGTGTATCAAGTGTATCGAGTGTATCGAGTGTATCGAGTGTATCAAGTGTATCGAGTGTATTGAGTGTATCGAGTGCATCGAGTGTATAGAGTGTATCGAGTGTATCGAGTGTATCAATTGTATCAAGTGTATCAGGTGTATCGAGTGTATCAAGTGTATCAAGTGTATCAAGTGTATCGAGTGTATCGAGTGTATCGAGTGTATCGAGTGTATCGAGTGTATCAAGTGTATCAAGTGTATCAAGTGTATCGAGTGTATCGAGTGTATCAAGTGTATCAAGTGTATCGAGTGTATCGAGTGTATCGAGTGTATCGAGTGTATCGAGTGTATCAAGTGTATCAAGTGTATCAAGTGTATCAAGTGTATCAAGTGTAAAAATGTCTAATGCTCATTCGCCTATAACTCTTGAACAAAATGCTCTGGCACTTCAAAATTTGGCCCAGATGTATAGTTTTAAACTCTCTACAATTTCATAAACATTTTGGAATCAAAATCTGTTTTATAATGTTTCTGAATTTTAATATGACAGGATATGACGTAAGTGCAAGCCAAGAATATAAAGCCTATTCATGTGTTTTCAAATACCATTACTGTTTTAACAAGGGTCATTGCTAATAACGTTATTTTTTATTCTGTAGTAACATGAACGGGTTGAGGTACATTTCCCGGATATGGTTCTTAAATAGAAACCTAGCATGGGATTTCAAATACCCATCATTGTTTTTATTAAATGCTAATCCTATTAATGGGATTTTATATTTCATGATAACATTAATGGTATTGATACTTTTCCCAGGAATGGTTTTTATGTAAAATCTATTAATGTGATCTGAAATGCCATTACTCTTTCATCAAATTAATTTTCATTGATGGGAACATATTAAAATTACATTCAGGAGACAGAATTCACATTAATGGTAATTGTTCTGCAAGTTTCACTCTGAGAAAATTCCATTAATGGGAATTTTCTTACAATGGGAATTCACTTCTTTCCGATTGTGGTTTTAACAAATAACATCAATGGAATTTCATAAAATTTTCCTGTGGTACCGTACATGTACGAACGCTGTTACAGATAAACTGGACTTGGAAATTAAAGTAACATAATGCTCCTGACTCACTTAAGGTTACAGTGTACCTTCGGGGGTGTCTCCAGTATAACAGCTCTAGCGTCTTAAGATTACGTTTAATATACAGGTAGCTAAACCCAGATATCAAATTAAAGCTTAAAGCTGGCTATCTAAATATGGAAATTATTTCGTAATAAAATGAATTGTCGAATTTTTTACGACGTCTAAATTCGAACGTCCGAATCAGCTTTAAAACGCTATAACTCAAAGCGATTTAAAAACTACACATTTTTAAAACTACACATTTGATTTGTTCTCGAGTTTGCGGACACGAAGCGCTAAAAAAACGTGTCGGCGATTTCCCATATTCAATTGCAGTGAAAAGTTACAGAATATTTTCGAAAAAGGGAGAAAAAAAATTGGAATGATCGCACGGAAATGGCTCTTGACGAAAAAGTTTTCGGAAATAAGAAATTCGCCGACACGTTTTTGTTGATTATATGTTAGCCTAGCTTCTGTCCAAATTTGAGGAAAATCGAACAAATTCCCTTTGAGCTCTTTAAAGTGTCCCCAACAAGCGAAAAATTAACTTTGAGAAAACAGCGCTAAAAAAACATATCGCCTCATAAACAAACTCCGCCCACAAAAGTTGTACCGTCATGTCTCCGTCAATTTTCACTATTTTTCGATAATTTTTTTGGGGATGAAAGTTCATTCTGTAAACTTTATTTTGACGCCAAAAAAAAATTTTCAATAAATTTTCGATCTGAATGTACACTGTAACCTTAAACACCCCCTTCAAAAACACAATTAAACAGAGTATAATTGAACAGTCACAAAGAACTTAAAACCCTTGGGTAAACAGAGAGGTAAGGTTGATTTTGACCATTCAGTTACATTATGTACAATGTTACTGTTTAACCAAAACCATGCTTGTTACCATGCTTGCAGGGCACGACATTAACTTTTTTCTCAAGGAGACATTTGGCTCCTATATATTACAAAGTGGTTGCCAAGTCCAAAAAGTTAGTAGCCATTCTTTTTTCCAAAGACTATTGAATGTGGTGACTAACTTTCGAATATTGGTCGCCAGCAGGGAAAACTTGGCGACTGTATCAGGCACAATTTCATGCCCTGAACTTTGGTGAAGATGACCAGTAACTCAAAGTTTGAAAATGACTAATGGAAGTGCAACAGCCATGGGAGACAATCTTGAGTTTATGATCGCCTATGACTTGTACATGCACAGTGTCCTTTCCTTGTGTAGCTGGCGCCACTTCAAAGCTTAATTACAGCCCTGGGAACCATAAAATTAATTGAATGACATTATTTTAATCAGCAAACAAACATTACCATGTCAACACTTGCCCATCCCTTGTCAATGCCACAGAAAACTGTGATCCACAGAAAACACGCATAACACCAAAGCTTTGTAGCTTGTCGATAACCTTGGGAGCTTTACAGGGATCACTACCGCCATGACCAAGTTTGCCATAATCACCATCACCCCATGACCACACTGTACCTGTCATAAGGAAAATTATTGATAAGTTAATGACATACATGGATTGTACAATGTACAACATTGATGACTCAGGAACTGTTACACTTAACTCAAAACTGACACTATAAGGGCTACAGATCGACTATAATGACAAGAATTGTGTGTAAAAGCTCTATTACAACATTCAGAGTGCCCTTAAACCCTAGTACAGTGTAAGCCCCACTTTGTACATGCAATACACTGTACACTGTCATCCTCCCCCTCCACTAATCAATCTCCCACCTTTAATTTTCAGCATTAAGGTAAGTCTTCCCAAGCCTAATGGCTCACAACTGCTGGAGCTTAACCCAGTTTGAAGCAACTGAGAGTACTACTACTCCCCACTGGGTGGGATGCTAGTCTATCACAAGGTTATCCCTCCAGTAAAATGTTCCTGGTACCCATATAAATGTACACCCGGGCGGAGAAAGACAATGTAGAGCAAAGTTTCCTGTCTAAGAAAACAACACGAAAGCAGAGACCAGGCTTGACCACCGACCTTCAGGTTGAAAGTCTGACATGCTAACCACTAGACCACCACGTCTCCTCATTCCGACGTTAAACTTTTACAAAAATGTCAGCAAAATCAATGCCATCAAAATTAATTATGCATACATGTACATGTATATAATTGAATTACAATGTGCATTTCAGTCAGTGTGTGGGTAATTAAAAAATTAATGGTCTCCAGCACAATTTCAATGTTCAAAAAAAAAAAAAAGGTGTAAATAATAGAGTGTTGTAAATCGGTGATCAATACACTGTACTTCATTCTAGACTTGTTTTCCAAGTCAGAGGTCTGAAATTTCATGTAACTGTAAGTAAGCCTTCTTTTTCCCACTGATAACATTAGCACCCAGGTGCTTTAATTTTCTGAGTTGAGACGGGGTACTAATTCGGGGGGGGGGGGGGGGGGGGGGGGCTTTTTATAAGGGGGTCGCTTGTTTCATTTTTCAAATTTCAGCCTCAATGACACTGTTTTTATTTCAATGAACACAAACTATAACACAAATCAGTGGAAACACAAATCTGTCTGTGCGGTACATTGGAGGAAGGGTGGTGGGGGGGGGGGGGGGGGCGCACTTATTTGAAGCTGGGTGCTAATTCAAGCATTTACAGTACACATGGCTTCAATTGTTCTTGTCCATAATAAATTATACATACACACGCATTCAGGGTTGGCATTAGGAGCTGGCAACCAGATTTTTTGGCCGGAAACCATGAGACCAGTAAATAAGACCAGCTACTTAAAGTTTCAAAGTGATTTAGAAAAGACAACAGGTACACGTACTACAGGATGTTCTTCAGAGTTATTTTCATACTTTATTATTTACACTTGTCGGCTGGAAATGGTTTAATAAAGACAACAGGCATGGAAGCTTTTCCTTATTTTATGACTGGCTACTTTCCTTGTGGACCTGGTTTCTTCAAAGCTTTAAATAACAGCCTTAGGCATTATCATTATAAATGTGACCCTCCACGGGAAAACCAGCAAAAAGGTGATGACACGGGCACGCTATTATAACACGCTAAACAAAAGAATATTTCTTTAACACGGTAGCACCGTGCGACGATGCACGCCTCATTAAAATTTTCTTTTGTCTCATATTGCACGGTAAAAACAATAGCGTGTGTTCGGTTGAACAAAGGAGTGTGTCCAGTCGTGTGACCGTGCAAAATGACACGCTAGTGAGCTAAATGGCACTTTAGCCGTGTCAAAATGCACACCAGAAATATTGCGCATGCTGTCGAAGCTGTTTGCCCGGGTGTTTTAGAAACTTTTATCCCAGCCACTGGAGAGCTCTCGCTTTATATTTATACTGAAGCGAAATTCGCGTTGTACACTTCACCTTTAAATCTTCTGCTTCAGTAGTTAATAAACAAAACTCAATCGCAAATGCCAGTGTAAAGACTAAAGGTTTCTTTTGGAAAATATTAACCTCAGTGACCGTGGAATAAGCGAGATTGAAAACTGATAGTGTATGCAAATTTCTTGTTGAAATCTGACACCGTGTGAGTTCGAATGCATGCAAATTTTACTGTTAAAATTCTTGGAGAAAGAGAACACTAGCAATAAATCGTTGCCAAGATTCGATGATAACTTTCATCATTCCTTCTAATAATTATTTATAACAATCTGTGACCAAAACGTGATGTAACATGTGCGGGATGAAAATAATACACATGTATTTCCCGGGAAAATTTACATAACACCGAGATGGCCGTGACCAAAGGCGCTTTTATCCACATAACGGGAAGTGTTTTTTAAAATACGAAACGAATGTTCTTGATATTTCAGGCCGACTGAGCTCATAAAAATCACACGGCCCTGATTCGTATAACGAAAGTGTTTATTCCCAAAACATAATTATATTCTTAAAATTTTGTGCCAGCAGAAGTCATAAATTTGTTTACATAGCACGGGCTGCGAATTAGCGCTTTGATTCTCGCAATGCGAACAAAATATAGTCCATGAAATTTCTGCCGACAGTCAACCGAAAAATAACACGGCTGTTACCAAAAGCACGTTGATTTTCGTAATGAAAGTGATTTACAAAAAGAATGTCCTCGTTATTTCGTGTCGAAATAACTCATAAAAATAACGCGGCCAACAGAACTTCTATCTTTTGTTTACACAACACGGCTGTGACCAAAAGCACTTCGATGATCTCGCTTCGATTCTCGTAAAAGCGCTTTGATTTGCGTAATGAAAGTTTTATAGAAAAACATTTATTAACAACATCCTCAATATTTTTTTTGTTTTAAAAATAAACTTCCCTCATTTAATGTACATTTGCCTACACAACATGGCCGTGACCGAAACCGCTTTGACTTGGCGGGATGAAAAGAACATTTCCATTCTGTAGCATACGCTTTGCAAGTGTGAACCTTCATCTTTCAAAAATTTGTTAATGTCCATCAGATAATAATACTTTCTCTTTTACTCCATGAAAAACATGAAAATTTCCGAGGTTGTTCTAACAAAGCTGTTCTGCTACAATTCTCCGTGCCATATCACACGATTTACCGAGTGATATCGCACGCTTAGCGATCGGACACTATCCGAAGATAAAACCCGAAGATCCCTCCGAAGATTCTATTGTTACATTACGGACTTACACAATCCGCAGTAGCGATCGAAAATTATATTCGGGTCGTGTATTTAACTATAAACACAACAACGCCGTAGTGTATAAACACAACGCCGTAGATAGAGACGATGTTTGCGTTCCCGCCAGTAACTTTAAAATCTAAAAGCAGTGTGCCAAATTTCATGTTTCTGCGAAAAACATTTTATCAGAAAAAAATTAAATTACGAGGTTTCACTCACGATTTAAAAATTAATCTGTTCACAAAAGGACCAATTACTAAGTAACAGAGAAGGGAAATATTTTTATACCTTGATCAGAGCATGTACCACAAATAAAGTTACATCTTTTACATACAGCTATTTCAATCAACGTTGTCGGATGAAAGCTCAAAGCCTTGACTTGTGGGCTTTGAGCTTTCACCCGACAACGTCAATTAAAATAGCTGTATAAAATCCGGTTTATTTGGTCAACAAACACATCCTGTATTAAACAAGCTTTATACAATATTTCGCTCATGGAATATACACTGCTTAAACGGACATAAATCACTAATTAATTTCTCTCACAAAAACTAAATCCTGAAAACGATAAAAGTCTTTGAGCTAAAAGTTTGGGTTGAAAAAGAGAAAGCTGTCCTAATCGTTGGTAAGTACTTACAAGTTACTCTGTTTTTATTTTAAGAATGTTTATGCGACTAAATAACTGTTTGGTTTTTCAGTCTTCGAATGACAGTTCTTCTTTTCCCTCTGCACTTCGTGTTGATTCTTGCTTTGATACTGTCCCACTGTTCGGTAAATACTGGAGATTCATATTTCTGGCGGAGCGTCGTCGCTAGGAATCGCAATTTTAGCTCATCCAGCTGTTTGAAACCATTCGAGCCAGAAGTGTTGCTGTTTGCTAACTCTTGGTCTGTGAACAGAATGTCTACGCAAGCCATGGCGGTGTTGATGATGCTGGATCCCATCGCGGCTAACGATTCGACTTTTCGTCGTTGCTCGTCTGTAGGTCCGTAGCTGCGGTCTGTGCGGTGTGAAATGAGAGCGTTCGGGTCTATAGTGGACAGCGGTGATCGCAGCTGAAGGGACTGAGGGCGGTTGTTTTGGCTGTTCGCTGGAGGCAGAGATGAGGCCGGCATGGCTTGACTAATAGTTGCTATGACAGGAACGTTCTGAAATGCGAGTGGATCCTGAACGGTACTGGGTGGAATACTTGGTGCTTGAGGAGGCGTTTGCTGGTCACTGCAATTTTCGGGACAGTCAAACGGCAAAACGTCGCTCAGAGAGTCCGAAAGGATGTCTTCGTCGCCGAAAAGTGGAATACTGGGGCGCCTCCTTTCGTCTCTTGTCTTCATCGCAGTAAGATCTGCCACTATCTTTGTAAGGTTTTTGACTTGTTCCTTTAAGTCTTCCATGATGTGACCATGAAAATCTGTCTGCACAGCCACTTCAGCAGTCTTCGGCCGTCTGTCGCATTGGATAGCTGTTTCCTTGGTGGTCAGTTTTGCCTTCTGCTTGTCGATACGCTGCTGCTTCAGACGTGCTTCTTTTTCGTCTTGTTCCTTCAGGAATTCGTTAAGCAGCAGAACCTACAAATTAAATAAGTAACACTTAGGCAATGAAATTTCCCATTTGTACAACGATCAAAATGGTGTACGCAAAATAGACCTTCTACAGACGCTTGATGGAGTGATCAGCAAAAAAGGCTCAATTGCCTCATATCATTGCGCGTGCATTCGCATGCATGCATACCCAAGGTGTATTGTTATTGTCGGAGCTGCTGACCTGTGAGCCAAACTGATAATAGTTCCATGTAGAACGAAGATTTTATCTCTCTAATACACAGGCGCGAAAATATGTATTTACGGTGTAAAGAATGTTGGTTCCACGCAAGGCAACCAGTTTAAGGTAAGCCTTTCTGTTTAATTATTGCAAATCGTTAGGAAAGCTAACTATCCTCTGTTTGTGTTTCAGATGACATACGTATACGTGTGGACGGGGCCTTAGTCTCAAAGGAAGCCTCTATCTTCTGAATGTGCGCGCACTAATGACGCAAGAAATGCGCAGTACGTGATGTGCAATGCAATACGAAGGAATCACCTTAACCTTGTTTTCTCACGTTTATTTTGGCGATTGAGGCTCTCGAAAGTGACATTTTCAGTGTATTTGCAAATTAACGATTCGACAATTTTTTATCGAACTTTATCGAACGATTTAATTCGATTTGGTTCGGAAATCGAACTCACAAAAAAATTATGTGTTCGATTTTGTTAGATGACCGACCAAATCGAATTAAATCGTTCGATAAAGTTCGATTAAAATTTCGTTAGGTTATTTTGCCCCTGAGTAGATCTAGATCTAGTGCCCGGACAGTTTAAAATCAAACTTAGCACTAAAAAGTAAACAATTCTATAGCACGCTTGTCTTATTGCAGAAAAATGTATTTTTGAGTTTGTTACAGTATGTTGCTTCAAAACGCGATAACTTTTTAGAAACAGGCAATAATTCCAATTTCATGTTAAGTTCTTAAAACACTACATGAAAGGATACTCGACATAATAAAACTCGCCATTTATAAAAGCTCGATAAGATACGTTTAACCCGCGGTGAACTTACCTCATTGTCCGAAGTTTTCTTTTTTTTCGTCACGGCAATGACAGCTGGCGGGTCCTCCCCGGATCTTTTCTTTTCAGCGGACGGTGGGTTGTAGAAAAGTTCAGAATTAACTGGATCTTCAACGAACGCCTTTTCCTCAGTGTTAAGCTTATCTTCGTTATCTAGAAAGAACGAAAATAAGGTCGTTAAAGCACAACAACAACAATAACAACAACAAAACCTTCAGCTTAACATCTGTAATTACTCAGTAATCGATCAATAAAGACCATGTCTCCTTACCATCCACTGCAACAACCATTGCGTCCAACAGTTTGCCTCCATTTTTGACCATTACGAGATCTTTCTTCCCTGGTCCAGTCTCGGAAAACAGCTTACCCGTCTCTTTCGATCGCAATTTTTTTGTTTCGATAACACATGTACTTTTGTCAACAGCAAAATACACAAGACACAGTTTTGGAACTTTCGTTAGGTTGCGTAAAGCCATTTTTGAACTTGATTTTAACGCTTGGGCAAGGTTCTAGAATGAGTGAATAAACTGAAAATCCGCTTCTTTTATGTGCGAGTGTTGCCGGCAAACAATTGACAGTTAGCCAATAAGAAGGAAGCTATTAAACAATTTGTTTTTTCACAGAAATGATCCCTTTTTCCGTTCTTTTGTTTACTTTTAGCCGCCCTTGACAATAAGTGTGATATGTACGAGTTGCTAATTTGGCTCCGATTGTACGAAAGCCGATTAACGCTAATCCCGGATTAAAAGTTACCAAGGATTTCATTTTTGTGTTTAAGAATGTTTTCAAAAGGTCATTTATAACTAGTAGTTAAGACAACTTAAATTAGTCAAAACTGAAGGGCAGAAAGCTTTGGAAAATTTTCAGTTGTCGAGTTGTTTAATTGGATTCAAAATTGACGTTAATTCTGGGTTAGCTTAATCATGCTTTGAACAACCCGGCCTTGGTAAACAATACTTTCGCGAAGCTACAAAATGAACGTATGTAAACATGTTTTTGCCCTACGCGCGATATGTTCCGTTGAGAGCGTAAAGTTAATTAATCTGTTTTGATGCATTAATTTCATTGCCAGAGCTGAAGCTTGGGTATCTTTCAAAAAATAACTTTTTCTTGGTTAACTAACAACCCTGGGCCCGGCGGTTAACCGTGCTAATCCAGGATTAACATTTAACTGAGGATTTCATTTCTTTTGTTAAAAATATTTTTCAAAGCAAATTTTAAGCTAGATGTGATTACCGTTAATCGGCCTTCGAACAATTTGGCCTAGCACTATAGCATATTATGTTTTTGTTTAATGTAGTTTGACTTTGGCTAGTTTCATAATTATCAGCGAAAACTCTCTTAAAACAAGAACAATTGCAAGCTACGGAAAGTCATTTTTATTCACAAAAATGATCATTTTTTCCGTTCTTTTGTTTACTTTTAGCCGCCTTTGACAATACGTGTGATACGTGCGAGTTTCTAATTTGGTAAACAATACTTTTGCGAAGCGTCTCTGTTTGACCATGCTTTAATAATCTATTTTTATACTGAGTTCAACCTTGCTCTCTCCCCGCGCGCACACGCCCGCAACTCCGTTTCCTTCCCCTTTCTAGCACCTGGTGTTTTTACATGCAATAAATTTAAAAAGTGGGGAGTTTGTTGTCATTGTCAAGTATATTTGCTGGGAAGCTGCATTTTGTTAAAAAGACAAGATTTCCGTGTTTGTGCAAAAGATGATTAGGGATTATTTTCCAGGAAGCTTGTGAGTCATCCTGAATTCTGCTTATCCAAGCTAGCTTCAGTGCCTTTTCCATGATTTTGAAATCACACATTTTCAAGCCGCCATCTTTTTTTTCAACTTGTTCATGGTGTTTATTTTAAAAAGGCAAAAGTAATCTACTACAACTTAACAACGTTGCCAATGAATCGAATTACAAGCGATGTGTTTTTAAAGTAACTAGATATTTCATTTTTAATTTAATAAAGTTCAGGCCTTTTAAACTGCAGGAGCAACTAAATCCTCCGTTCCATCGCGGCAAAACTCCCTGATCTCTTTATAAAGGTACTCAGCACGTTCGCGGCTGATGCCTTGTGGACTAATAACGGTGGGAAACTGGCCAGGTTGTGGAAGCTGACTTCTTTTTCGGAGAAGGTTAATGGCTTTTTCTTCCGAAAACCAATGCTGTTTGCAAAATACAGTTCCTGGGTAGTCGCTGTCGAATCGAAAATGGTAGTATGATTTTATCTGTGGTAATTTTTTGAAGAATTGTTCAAGGTACGTGACCCAGTCGTACGCTGGGACACGAACTGTTCCATTGTGTGCAGTCCCACAAGTTCGGCAACATTCACTGAAGCAGACTCTCCTACTGTGTTGGCGATGTCAAATAACGAGGAAATGAAGGTACGTCTGGTCTTTTGCTTCACTAAACCAAAGCACCAGTCGGGCAAATTTCGTGTGCCCGGGCAGTAGAAAGTCATAGTTTATAGTATAATGAAGTCCGGTCATCACCCGCCACAAATAATACCACATTTGGGCTCCGCAGTTGTCGGCGTGCATTTGAGCGTGAGTTTCACCTAATCCATGGCGTTCAAAATAGTAATGAATGTAAGAAATAGTGCTGTTCGCCCCTTTGCCAGTCGATACATTTTCGTCGATAAGGAAGTTCACCTGACGTGGGATCGCTTCGCAACAAACACCAAAGAGCGCACACTTTCTGGGTGTTTTAAAATAAATTGGCCCTGGCTGGTTCGGGTTTGAAGGATAATGCAGCTGCTGCGCGTAGTCATATGAGTAATGCACTTTCCCATTGTATGAACAGGGTTCGCGTCCGAACGAAAAGTCAACTTCTTCGAGATAACGTTGAACGTGTGCTTTAGATTCCTCGCAACTTTTCTTGTAATGTTCTCTTTCTCCTGAGGCAAGGCGGAGATGTTCCTCATGTGTCCTTACAGCTTCCGCTTTTTCCGCTTCCGGTAAATTGGCAGTTTTATGAATTCGATTATTGTTCTTCTGGCAAGTCCAGCACAAATCAGTGGCCGGTCGCATGATCAGAATGAACGGACATAACTGATTCCACAGGTCGCAGAATTTTGAATATCCCACGGACACTTGACCCTCGCTTGTACAGATATCTGCATACCTTTTCCAAAGGTCATGCTTCGTGAGATTCGAAGGTAACAATTTGACATCAATTCTTTTAAACCCCGGTACGCGCCCAGGGAGAAGGAGGGCTTGTTCTTCAGCTATATTCTTGATAAATGTCACAACTTGTTCAACTGTTTCGGCAGAAGATGAACTGCTGGGTAATCGTTTCGCGTTTCCATGGACTCGCAAAGTCAACCCATTCTTCTTATAGTGCTTCACCAGGCTGTAAAACCTGAAGTTTTGGAGGCAGTGTAAAAAGAGAAATGTTTTCATGCAAATTCTTTTTCCATGATAAAAGTAGCACATTCGTGCGTGTTGGCGATTTTTTTCCACTCTGCCAGACATGCTGGTTTCGTTGCAATTTAAGGAGCTCTGAATGATTCCCAGTATGACCAAGTCAAGTTCGGTAGAAGATAGTTCGTTGCAGTTGTTTCGACATTCGATGAAATCTTCAAGGGTAAGGGTTGTGCTGCATGCCTTCTCTCCCGCGCCCAATTTGCATTTACAGGTTTCGGCGTAGAACGTTTGCACTTTATCTCGTTCAGTTATGTGAACTTCCATGAGCTCCACATCGTCTTCTTCGTGATCAAAATTGTCGTCATCATCAGAACTGCTATTGTCGGAGGCCGAATCAACATCTTCTTTGTCTCTTGTACTGAAATAGGTTTCTGCTACGCTATCCAAACGATCTAAATCTTCCGAAGTCAAATGTAAACAGTAAGAATCTCTTGTGTTGCGCTCCATGGTTATGATAACTTGCGATAAATCGAGTAAGATTTCAGCGTACTTAGCGTCGGAATTGAGTTGATTGGTAACTAGGGTAACGAATTAGTATTCATTTCCAACGAACAGGCCTCAATCACGACCCGCCATTTTGTATAAAAACAAAAGATTTACGCCGCCAAGCCTCGCAGTGAAAAAGTTGAAAACGAGGTTGGGCGGGCAAAAACAAAGCATTTTATTCTCCGGGGAGTCAACATGGCCGCCATGTGATAAAGGCGTCATACACGCACAAAAGCACAATAAAAATACCGCTTTCGCGAGCCCCAAATCGCCAAAATAAACATAGAAAAACAAAGTTCAACAACCTGACAATTATTTTCACTCATTTTTATTTCATTTTTATCGGTTTTAAGAGCCCTAAATTTCGCGTTAGTAAAGCTAGTTTGAAAAACCGATACCGGCGATAACAAATGCGTAGCACACCACACACAAACAGAGGCTGGTAAGCCTGTGATAAGACATTGCGTGAACTCAAGTACGGCGTGAGTCGCATCCGAAAAATGGTGGGTCTCATTTCAGTTAAGAAATGAACCGCTCAAAATATACCAGGAATTTATCTTGCATTCGTCATGTAACTTCAGCGACTATAATTCTTTATTCAAGTACATATTTTTAAAAAATAAAAATGACGTTTATTAGCTAGAGTACGTGAGTTGTCCGGTAACCGTACGCTTCGCGTTAAAAGCTTGCTTAAGTTTAGTTTATAAAATAATCATAAAAAAATAATAGTAAGCTTAAGTGTTAATATCATGGGATAATTTTCTTCACAGTTCGGTTATTTAATATTTCTCAGCTTTCTCTGTCCTGTTACTGTATGAAATACGTGAAAACTTCTGTCAGTTAATTTCAAAGCTGGGCTGCGGAATTTTTTTAATACGCAAACGACCTCCTTTCGAGATCATCCAGCTGCCTGGTCTGCTCCAATGCTTTATTTACCTTTGTAACTTTCAGAGCTGAGCGCTACCGTGCCATATCACACGATTTTCCGAGTTAAATCACACGCTAAGTAGCGTGACATTTAACACGCTTGGAAAACAAAAGTTTAGCGTGTTAAGCCGTGCCAAACAAAACCCACCGTGACACCTTTTGTTTTGCTTAAAAATATGCGCATATTCCGTGTCAGTTGTCACGCTTAGCGTGCCGTGTTATCGCAGGCGTGCGCGTGTCATCACCATTTTGCTGGTTTTCCCATGGAGGGTCACAAATTCTAATAACTATTTGTACACAACTTTACCATCATCAGCTACAGCAAGGCTATGAGCATCTCCACTGCCACAAGCCACATCAATAACATGGTACCCTCGCAGACCACTCACCAGCACTGGAACAAGGTGGTCTTCACTACTCCCTGGAAAGAAAAAATTTAAAAAAGTAAACAAGTGTTATTACTGAGTACACTGATGAGTTTATAAGCACTCAGGAACTTATGTTAAAAAAACCATGAGGGAATTGTTCAGAGAAGCACGAGGCATGGCAAAAATCTGAGTACCAAAAGTGATGTTTGTTAGAGAGGGGGTTTCAATAGAGCTCTGGGGTGGGGGGGGGGGGGGGGGGTATGGGGGGAGAGATTAAAGAATCATTCTTTGCAAGGTTTATAAATAATTATTTGTCGGCCATTTGTTGGCCATTTGTTGGCCATTTGTTGGCCATGCAACCCAACCTCTCCACTTAAACCAGGAATTCCATCTCTCCCTCCTCTGTTGCTAAAATTGTGCGGTGCACCCTCCTCCAGGCTTCGTGAGGTTCTGCGAGACACATATTTCTAGTAATATTATTTGCTTGTGGGGGGACAGGGCTGGGGGGTAAAAAATTATAATATTATTTGCTTGTATCATTATTGTATCTGTAAATTATAATGTACACGTATTTACTGACCATGTCCTAGTCTGCCATAGTTGCCTCTGCCCCAGGTGTAGAGTTCCCCTTCGGATGTCACAGCAGCACTATGAGTGCTACCACAAGCAATGTGAACAACTTGCTTCCCAGCAAGACCAGCAATCAAGGTGGGCTCATCACAGAAACTATCACAGGAAAATAATAATAATAATTATTATTATTATTATAAATTATTATAATTATTATATAATTATATTATTATTATAATTACATGTATGTAGCATTGTGTGCTAATTATTATTTTTGTTACTGTACATGTACATGTAGCTAGGAACAGTACACCTGTACATGTAATTTTAACCAGGGAATTGGTAGAAACAAACAAGTGATACATGTACATGTAATTAGTGTAAGTGACATAAAGCACCTAGGAAGTTTCCCTGAGGAGAAACAAAATTTTGTTTAGCGCAGGCAAATTATCATTTAGCTGAAACAAATTTCCGTTCATACATAAACTAGGAGGCAAATTTTGGTCTGGTTGAAACAGAAGTTCGTGGCTATGTTTTACCACAAAATTCTGTCTCATGTTTTCGCCTACACTGTAGCTCGCGAAATTTCGCCAAAACTTGGACAATAGATGACCGAAATGTTGCCAAAAATGTTCGCCGTAATTTCGTCTGAAGCAAAAGATTGGCAAAATTGATTTTGTTTTCATTACTTTTCGACAGTACTGTAGATAAAGTATATGCAATAAAAATATTAATAATTAATAAATGAAAAAAAAAAAACAAACTCAACCCACATTATAAAAATAATTACAACTTATAAAAAAACAGGACACACAATGTGTACAAAGCTGTATGCTTACAAGAATCACAGGGATCCCAAAGGTTCCCAACTATGAAATCCGGGATGCCCGACACTTAAGCTTTATGCAAAAAGTTTTTTCTAGTGATGCAAAGACACAGCCCTGGGTAAGTGCCAACCTTGATGAATGGAGAGAATTTTGAAATGCCATTTAAACTGTTTTTTTTTTTTTTACAAACAGTGTAGTTTCCAATTTTGCTGATCAAACCCAAAGTTCAATGTATGGACTTACTTATTATCTCCATGTCCCAATTTGCCACCATCTCCAGAGCCCCATGAATAGACTTCCCCCTCTCGGCTCAGAGCCATGAAGTGTTTACATTCTGGGCTTGTAGCAATCTTGATGATTTCACACTTTCTAGCGAGTGATTCTATCAGCACTGGGCCCTGTAAAGCAACTTCTACTGTTTAGTTTATAGTATAATTTTTTTTCATCTTTTCAGTGAACCTCCACCCACAGATGCAGTCTGCAGACCGGTCTATTGTCGAAGTTGCTGCCAAATTAATATTAAAGTGAAATACACTTTATTACAACAACAAATTGAAAAAACCTTAACCCTCACCTGGCCTTCTGATGTGTACTGGCAGGTGTAAACTTTGCCAGTTTTCGTCAGTGCCAGAAAACACTTTTCTGCGCAGCAAATCTGAGCAATGCCAATTTCCACCAGACTACTCAGGGTGGTTGGACCTAAAGTATGACCAGCATTTCCCCACGATAGCCAGCCCCAGCCATACACTTCTTGAACAAGGGCTACGCTGGGAGTCTGTGATAAGAAACAAGATGAAGTGAGCAACCACTCTTGAAAGGGATCATTCCCTTAAGAAGGCAGCGTCACAGGTTTTTTACCATTTTTTGTTCAAACCCAGGTATGCCACCTTACCTTTACATAATTATTATTTACAAAATAATACTAAAACACAAAGAAAAGGAAATGAACCAATTGTAGTCTACATGTAGCTGTTCTAGCCCATTGTGAGAACTTGAAAAAAAGTGAGGCTACAGTACCTAAACTTTTTTAAGTTTACAATATTATTCATTCAGATCCAGTGTGTCTATGACTAGAGGCAATCGTCAACAGTGTTGGTACACTGGGATGGTAATATGGACCATTAAGTTTTACAGTTTCTGTTAATACAAAGACATTTTTTTTTTTATATTTCCTCTTTAAGGTGATTCCTGGCTACTACTGTGATGTGCATCCTGACTGCACATAATGCCTTGCATCACTTGTGTGCAGTCCAAACTAAAAACGTTTGCTTTGAGGCTATTAAGTTCATCAGATAAATAAATGTAAGTGGTTATTTTCTCCTAAAAATTCTGACTGCCATGTTTTATAAAAAAAAATAGTTACTTAATCATTCTTTTCAAGGGAATTTATACCTTAAGCAAAGTTCTATTAAATAATGTATCTGATGACTCAGTTCACTGTCAAATTACATTGTGTACCCAGTGTATTTAGAGGCTTAAAAAACAACCATCTCTTGCAAAATAATAACAACCATAAATTAACTTCTAATCACAACAGCAGTGTTTACGTACAGGTGTATTACAGAAATGTATATTTATTTTATTAATACAAGTACATGTACAGCTGAATGAGCAGCCATTTAGAAACAGACATAGTTTAAAATAGCTTTATTAAAAGTGGACCCCGAGACTTGCTTGAGAGTTTTACAGTTGATGTGGCTTTTCCCTTAAAAAAATGCAAATTTTTTTATATAATCATTTTTACAAGACGGGAGTTTGGAGTAAAAAGGGGGGGAGGGGGAGGGGGGAAGGGGGGTGTTAAGGGGAAGAGTTAAAAATGTTTCAGAATGGAGAATAAATCATTCACATTAGAGTAAAGGAGGGAGGGGTGTGCACAGGTCACCTGGACCACTCCCTTAGACCCATCACTGCATCACAGTAGCACACCTTTTGATTTGAGGATAGTGGCAGATAAGGAGAAGCCAGCCGATCCAAGTGCGAAACTAAAACAACAGCACAGTGCTGCAGCTCAACAAACTCTGATTCATCTTCTGGTAGCGCCAGGTAACGCAGAAATGATTCTGTGGGACTCACTGTTGGCATACTGGATGACAGAACCTGTGGATCAGGAAAAAAAAAACAAACTCAAATGCAAAACTGTATTATTCAGTGTGTGTACTCTGTATGAAAACGAGGTTGCAGTGCATGAAGGTTAAACCTTAGTCACAATGGTTACCATTATTTGCCTCTCCACTTTATCCAAGCTCTTAGCAAAAACTGAATGCTTGTTATTGCCTCATTATTTTTCATGTCTGCAATAATTAGTCCTACTATGTACAGTACTAGACACTACATTTACAAACTGTTAGTAAATAATTAATTTTGTATGTTCTGTACTGTAATAATATTTATAACTAATTATTTTGAACATCACTTACTAATTCTTAGAAAAACGTTTTGTAAATACTAATTAAAAATGTATCACATACATGTATACATGTACAGTAATTATAATAAAATAATTATTTAAGTAAAAAAAAAAGATTTCACTCGTATCTAGTTGTACGCAATATATTTCCCGCATTTTGTATTATTTTTGGTAACAAAATGTATCTCAATATTATTTAATATTATAATTATTGGGAACCCTGCTTCCCATTCTCTACCACACCTTCTCCTGTACTGTTGTAGATACATAAGACTCCCCATCGATCTCCTTCTCTTCCCAGTTCCCGCTATCGACCCACCCAGTGTAATGACAAGCTCACCTCTTCAGCTAACTTATTAGGCTCCAGAGTCTTCTGTGATGCACCAGTAATTTCCTCAAATCGCCTTAGCAAGTGAATAAGAGGTGCAGAGGTAAAACATGAATCCATGTCATTATCCTGCCCACTGTCCCACAGTTCTAATAACAGCAAAATAACTTCTAACATGTGTTGAAGGGAGCCACGCTGCACACCAAGCTCCAGCAATATTCCTAGAGCCACATGTTGGTCAGAAACAGGAACAGAATCAAGTGGTTTACAGTACACTCTGTCTTCATTTCCTTTTCTATTAATAAAATAATAATAAAAAATAATGTAATTGTCAATATTTTTGGTTCAACCTAGTTTGTTTGCTTCAGTTGATATTCACTCTTCCATCCTACATGTGCATTAAGGATATTTAAGCAATGTTTTTTGCCAAAATGGCATCTGAGCATCATACTGTACATGTGTATGGATGCCCATTTTTTGATTATGAAGAAATTAATGAAAAGTTTAACTACAATTTTATACAACAATGTTTCAGTGTCCATGCGTGTGCATGTAATTTTAATCAGCATCATTCAACCTACATTTACATTGTACATCGAAACAATACTTTTATAGTAATTTAAGTAATCTTTTACAATTTCAGAGACAACATGTACATGTACACTTATGGTTATTTATTTCCACAGTACAGGGCTTCCGACCAAAATTTGCCAATGTCCGACGAAATCGCAACCGTGGTTGGACATTATGTCCGGAAAATTTGCAAATGGCTGACACTCATGTAATAAACAATTATTGGTCGATAATGTTTTTTGTGATATCTGTAATAATCAAGGTCAAGTTACATAAGTGTTATCAGCGGAAGCTGACGACTGATGCTGATAAAACTAACCGAGACCTAGATTATTCTGGATATCACAAAAACCGAATCTAATAATATTGTTTTCTTATTCATTGTTTTAAAAAAAAATAAAAACAACAAATGCACTGTCACACAGAACACAATTTAATATTATTTTCCAACAATAATAGAATTCACCACTTGTGAACTTGCCATTGCTCTTGGAAATCATGCATTGCGTGTGCACTCTACAAAATTATTTGCTAATCTGCTAGAATATAGCAGATTAGTGTATAACCTGTAGAGTGAGCTCATCTCATATAATGTTCATGTACAGTGTAATATGCTTCCCTGTATACAATTATGCATGTAAATGTATGATATACTATACACATTATCATACATGACATGTAATGATGTTTATAAAATCTGCATGCAACTCACCCTGCCACCACAGATCGCAAAAACTTTGTCGCACGTTCAACCACCTCGAGCCATACAGGCGAAACTGATCCTTCATCAAAAAGGGTTGCTTCAGGAAGATATTGCAAAGCTTCCAATGCTTCATCAAGAAGCTCGCGGCATAAGTCTGCATCTTCTCCTGATCGCCAAGCCCGGCGTAAAAAAGCAAATGCAAATGACAATGCCGCTCTAGCACCAATTCTAGCTAAGCCCAGCGATGCTTGTTCAGAATCAGCCCGGTTTTTACGCTTTTTAATAACACCTTCTTTCTCTTTCTTTGCACTCTTTATTTTAACACTCTTGGAGTTATTAGCTTCTCGTTCACGAGATAAAGCAATGAAATAGCGTCCTAAAACAGCCAAACGCTGCTGAAGTCTCATTGCAGACAGTGTAGTTCCTGCTGCTTGGCTCGCAAGCTCCTGCTGCTCAAATATAAGACCTTGAAGTACCCCTCTCAGCTGCTCCGGGGTTGGCTGGTCACCCCAAGTCCATGAGTCCATCAAGGGACCTGCAGCTGGAGGTGCTCTCTCGTCCTCCTCTTTCTGTTCCCTATCTCTTGGTCCAGTTTCTGACATGGTTCACAGTTGCAGCCATTATTAGGTCCACAATGTCCATCACAGCATGTACATTTTAGAATGCAGGCGACCACAATAAAATTTTCCTGTTTCACCCTTTTGGGAAGGTACACCTTCACAGTTAATCTTAACATCAGATGGCTTGCTAGGAATTTCCCCATCTCTAACTAGTTCATTCCACAGCCTTTTAAGGCCATCATGTGAAAATGCAATCTGCAAAGAGAAAAATGCATAATACAGTGTACATTGTATTAATGCAATTACTAAAATAAACACCTTTCATTTAAACATTTACATGTAGGCCTTCAAAAACTTACTCCTTTATGTTGAACCATTCAACCATTATTCAAACCATTCAGGTATTTTCAGAACATAACAATTTCTGACTTGCCATTTAGTGAATGACTCAAACCAACTGCATTCGTAATAAATGACCCAAACATTTACTTGATCAGAAAAACTAACGCGGAGAGATTTCGACGTTTTGATGACATCCTGTCATCATTATCAAGAAAATGAAGAAAATTTACATAAGTATATAAGAAGCTCACGACAGGATGTCATCGAAAAGTCGAAATCTCTCCGCGTTAGTTTTTCTGATCAATTTAATAACAAAAGTCAATCTTAAACATTTACTTGAAGAAATAATAATGGTAATGATGCTTTTATAGAGGTTTTGCACGGCAGCCATATTGCATGGGAGGAAAATAGATTCTTTTTCCTATGGGAAAGAATGTTCTTTCTAATGCAAAACATTTTCATTGTTCCTGCCATGCAACATAGCTACCATGCAAAACCTCTATTGTGCACAATAAAAATACCTTTAGTTAAAAATATTATTTATCCATAAATATTAAAAAAGAAATAATAATAGTAATGGCAATCCTTCATTTTTTTTTTATTATCTCGTAAATATGTGAAGCGTTGAGCAAGTTATAGAATATGCAAACAGATGTGCAAATTTTCACTTATTCCATCAACCATAAACTTTAATTTGTAATTCCCCAGTGTATTACATGTAGGTGTTAAAAGATGATTGCTGTATTTTAATTCCCCAGTGTATTATATCATTCAGTTGTTTAGACAGCCTTGTTTCATGCCAAGATGTTTTGGTCATTTTACAGTGTAACTAAAATTTTTAATTGTTTTACTCTTCAATTCTTTGACTTCAAACTACGTAACTATGGAAAATTAAAACCGATCTGTGGACTTAACCTTACTGTACATTGTTTCATATTCACGGAATGGCTCTTAAGAACCCTTTGATTAACTACTGAATAGAGATTGAGCGATGCATAAAAAAAAAAACCTGAATTAACTTTACACTTAGAATTTAATTTACTGCTAAAACTGAGTTTCAAACAACAGGATCCAGGGCACAGCATTTTAAAAGCCAATTTCACTGTTAATTATAGTAATTCATAATTTAAGAGCAGTTGAAGTCCAATTCTTGACCAAAATGAATTTATGGAAGTCCACAAAGGTGTATATAGACTTGAATTCAAATTGGGCACTAAACCCTGGGATTCATTTTATACCAGGTACATTTTGAATAAACAGATCTGGGTATGCTGTAACACTGCCGTATTAAATTTTTTATATGTTCACTCAAGAGTGATGAAATAATTAAATCTGGCACGATTCAATGTTTTTCTTATTCCCAGCATGTTAGCTTACATGCGCATGTAAACGTACACTATCTATTGTTGTGGCATAAATTATTGTTAAAACGCATTCCCATACTCGTATCTGTTCGCTTGCAGTAATGCAAATGGTCACATAGTTAGCATTCGCTGTGGCAGTACAGAACATGTGAAAAATCAACTAAATACAAAAATGTACATAAGTCTTAAGCTTAATTGCATGTTGCTAGACGCAATTTTTACAATTTGTAAAAGGCGAAACCGAGAAAGATGCAAATGTCACATTCATAGCTCTCACCAAGAAACATTAAGCTCACAGGAAAGAATAAGTTAAACTAAGGCCCTTTCAATAACCAGGCGTTTATATGCTTTATTAATTATAGCTTGCAAACTAAGGAAGGAACGACAAAAAAAGAAAAGCATACCAACGTAACATCGATCTACGAGCTAGAGCGAAAAATACATGTACAAGCTGTGCTTAGAAGTTGACGCAGAAATACAGAACAATCACAAACTGCAGGGTGAGAAATGAAAAGCGTAGCCCTTGATTCGTGAAATCAGCCTGTCATAACACAACATTAATTTGATTTAAACCTACCTGTATGTCCGTTTTGAGCCATTTTGCATCGAGTCTTGGTTGCGGCCGAATCGAAGTGACAGGATTTGTGAGATTCGGCATAACGCCGCGCGTAAAATCTCGCTTGTTTTACCTAGAGAAATCACAGTACTGTGAGCGTAAGCGTCTCATTGTTTTTGGTTTAATAGATAAACCCCTTTGATTTCAGGCATCGCAATCAACTGAGAAGCATTCGGTGATGTATTTCCTGAGTGATTTCGCACGCAAAGTAAGCGTGTGTTGTCACTCTGCTTCCGAAAAATATACATGGACATGTGAAAAATGGGAGTAACCGCTGAAATGACATAGCCTGTCCCCAGTCCCCATTGCACATAGCGCGCGAAAAAATCAAGGCTAATTAACAACTACCCACCTACACTGAGGTGAATAGTTGTTTTAGTATATACTCAAACAGTGAGATAATATAACGAAAATGATGCTTTTTAACTCATTTATTCCTGTCAACGATTACAATTTTCGCGCGCAAATTGCTGGGAGGTGAATAGCACTTGCTATTCCGAGTTTCAGTAGCCAATCAGAGCGCGCCAACAATGCTATCCACTGTTTCAGTATATACTAAAAATTGTTATTTCTGTATTTTACGGATTTTTTTTTTCTTTTTTTTGGCGGAGTCTAATTTTTATGTTCCATTACCGAAAATTTGAAATTTAGCGGCCACAGTGAATGAAATTGTTTTCGCCCATTACAGGTGCGTGAATGTAGGTCGGCAATCCTAAGTTACAAGTGATAATCGTGTTAAAGATTTAAAAAAAAAAAAAAAAAAACAGCTTTTATTTTGAGAAAATATCGCCGTGCCCTTAGACAAAAATGAAAAAAGCAAATTTTAGGGCGATAGTAGATACCAAATTATCTCGTGCGTACGGAGGGGATAACAGCTTGAACACATCTGTCCTAAAAAAACACTTTATCTGAAGTGAAATTGTCGGCGTGACAAAAATAATGACTTTACCTCAGATTCGCGATCGCTTTTCTTTCATGTGTCCAATTATAAATATTCCCAAGACCCACGCTACGAGGTGTTTAACAATCGTTTTCGTTTTTCGCTATGCACGAGCCTATTTGGGTGATTTGGTTTGCAACTTCCTCATGTCCGTCCTTCCTAAGGCCCTATTTATATGGTCTCAGGGACTATCGGGACGCCATTTTTTTTTTTTTTTTGCATGATTGGTTTCTGCTGACCTAAAACACACGGGCTCCTGGAACAATTTGAGCTGTTTCGTCTCGCGTCTCGGGTCGGCGAGCCAAGGTGTTTATATGAGAAAAAGTTGTCCCGCCTGCCAGGGTTCAGCTGAGGGTTACCCTACCTGCCGAGGCGAAACAGCTCGCCCACCCGAGTTGTCACGTCCCCGAGATGAGTTCGCGATTCTCATGTAAAACGTTGGTTGAATTTTTCAATAAGTGAAAACTGGTTAGCTCGGCCAGGATAATTCGGGGGGAGGGCTGTCTTAGGTATCCGAGACCATATAAATGGGCCCTAAATTTTGTCAGAGTGTAGAAGTGCTTGGCAACCTAAGGTGAGATTGTTAGCATTTTTAATGACTGCAAAGCTGACAATCTCACATGTGATAGAGTTTTTAACAACACTTCCCAAATCAATATTTTAGGACAGATGTTCCCAGGTGAGATTGTTAGCATTTTTAATGACTGCAAAGCTGACAATCTCACATTTGATAGAGTTTTTAACAACACTTCCCAAATCAGCATTTTAGGACAGATGTTCCCAAGCTTTAATCCCCTTTGCACGCGGGAGATGTTTTTTGGTACATGCGGGTGCTACTTTAAGTTTTTCCTATTTTTTGGCCACCGGTGGCGAAAATATTGAGGGCCACAAGTTTCTGTAGCATGCACCAACTATATATGAGCATTACCCACTGCCCGACCACGGCCTGTCCCCACCTCCACACTCCCTCACTTCGCCGCGGTGTCCACTTATATTTCTGGATCAGGAAAAAAAGACAATCCACAGCAAATGGATAAAGGGGCGTCTTCCAAAGGAAAAAAACTGAGTTTACTAAAAACAAATGGCCACCGGGAAAAGATGCAAAAGCTAACATTTTGAGTGTTACACTGTAGGACCTGTTAGCTCTTCGCCAACGCGAATCGAGGGATTGTGGGCTGTATGTGGTTGACAGATGTATACTGATAGAAAGAAGGAGCTACAGTATTGACGGAAATAAGATAACGTAAAAAACAATAATTAATTACATGCACTGTAGTTGAATGAGATACGTTTGTTGATTCCGCGGGAATTCAGTGCATTTTACTGTAAGTACCCATTCTAAAGATGAGTTTTTATGCCAAGTATTTACAGCTTGGTGTGACCTTATGGCTCCGTCAATTCCAAGCCCGCTCATCCCCTCTCCCGGGCGTTTGTCTTTGTTTTTAAATAATGTTGCAAATGCCCCACGGGCAAATGGGACAAGATCAAAACTTTATTTTATTGATTGATGATGGAAACAATAAATGTTCACAAATCAGAGAAATTGATCTTAATTCATGCTAGGAATTCTTTCATTTTACCTCATCAGTATAACTGATATCCGTTCCTTCATTCGCTTTTAATAGTTATTTTATGTTTTCACACAACATTTGACTCCAATAATTTCCTGTCGATTCTCGTTTTTATTTGGCTCTTACTCATTTATTCTAATGAATTTTGATTTTGATTTTTTGACATTTTCAAGTTAAGTTGCCATTGAATTTTAAGAAAGCCCGCGGATTCTTCTGTTGCGACATATCCTGATGTCCCTGATGGAAAGACTCCACGGCCACGAATGTTGGCAAATGAGGCGTCAACATCATCAAACTTTGCCGTGATACTATTGATCTTCTGTGGCACTTGTAAGGTAAGAAGCTTTTTTAATAACTTATTTTAAAAATGTAAGCCTGAAATGGAAAATGAATGCGTTCGGTCTGTTGCTCCGGTTCACTTGAAAAGTGCGGGACCCAAACTGCGTTTATCGACTCAGTTTTTATATTTTTAAATTGGGGGCAAACAGTAAAAAATAAAAATAAACAACGAAACATGCACCACTTTTAAAATCCGAAAGATAATGTTGGTTTGACAATGCCCCAACCCCGGGCGGACCTGTTTTAGTAAATGCCCCACCCTTGGGAGGGAAGAGTTATAAAATGCCCGGGGGGGGGGATGAGCGGGCTTGAAATTGACGGAGCCATTATGTTGGGAAAGGCCAAACACTGTCATGCATCGTGAAGATTGGTTAGCGAGATAGAACTAGACAGTTTAGTGTGTTTTTCGTCATTTTCAAGCGTTGAACATTTCCATGATCTCGTAGAATGTTCTTCGACATGATCACCAAGTCTTGTCCCTGTTTCATCAATGATTTTTTTTGCACGGAAAAAGGTACAGGTTAAGCAGTATATAAAACTTGCAGAGGTGCGTGTGAAGATCGCTTTGGTCCCGATAGTTAAAAGGAGCGTGTTGATCGCACGCATACAGGATATGTCACAGGTCGCCGGCATTTGTTGTTACTTTGTTACTTTGATCGTCAGATAGACAAATTCGGCTAACGCATTGTTGTACCCAATTCAAACCTTCTGGGAATAACATGCTTTGTTCACAGTATTTCCATTTAATTTCCATGTCAATGCTTCATTGATATGGAAATATGACGAACAAAGAGTTCTAATCCCAAAAGGTTTGAATTGGGTACAACAATGCGTTAGCCGAATTTGTCTATTCTAGTATACTTCCCATTAAAAAATCATGTTTGAAAATAAGGCGTGTCCTAACACATGATTGTTGGCATTTTTAATAACTGCGAAGCTGACAATCTCACATCTGATAGAGTGTTTTGGGGCTATTTTGGGGCCATTTGAAAGTCAGAGTGACTGCAATTCTCTAGTTCTCAATTTTTTCCTGCGAGATTTATTGCAATGACTGTACTGTTGATCAATCTAACGTGCGTTGACAGCAATGTCGGGATAGTCTCCTTACTTGAAAAGATGGTTTCCTCTGGTTTGCTATAGCATAATGGGAAACTTGGAACTACTTGACAACACAAGAGCAAATATGGAGCAAATTTTGTTTCTTGTGTAAAGGAAACAACGCGACGATAAAGACTAGGGCTCAACTGATTGGCTAAGCCGGTTAGGCTTTTACACAAGTTGCTCGGCAACTTTTTGGCAACTTTTGGCCTTTCGAGCAACTTTCGAGCAACTTTTGAGCAACTTGTGGTTTCGAGCATTTTTTCGGCAACTTATGGTCTTTTCAGGCGTAAATCAGTTTCGGCAGTTGCATCGGTTTGGTTTTAGTTAGGAAAGTGCATGTTGGTATTTGTTATAATTGTAAAAATGAATTTCCAAATTCTTTTTTTTTTTTCAGTAATGTTGTTTTTTTCAAGTTTATTTTGTTCGTAAATATCAATTCACCACCACTCAGAGCGAATATTCTCAGCATGTCTGGCTTATGAGATAGACAAGCGGACCCCTGTGATTTTAGACATCAGAGGAACTGAAAAGCATTCACTTGTACGTTTTGCTATAATTTCACACGCAAAACTAGCGTGTCAGTTGTGTCAATACGTTTGTCCTAAAATGTACACAGGCATGTGGAAGATAGAATAGAAGTATAATTTCCATAGGACTTTTTCCGCTTTCTTCGCTCGCATCACCCAAGATCCTATATGGTCCCCTATAGCAACCTCGCTTCCAGAGCTTTTCCTTTTTTTAACTCTCATACTTAGCCCTGGGAATGAGTCTGCCCCTATAGACCATGAGGCGGTGTATCAGTTAGCGAATCTCACTGTTTGAAAATTTGGCAGCCGATATTCCTACATTTGCAATCTTTTTGAAAAAAATTGCGGGAAGTTTGATGTAAATTTGTAGTTGGTGCGATTTTTGGTGACTAAATTTGCACGCGAAAGTCGGATGCATAGAGACGTTGCAGATGCACCTCATTTCAACATGTACCAGGAGTTTTGCCTGGCTTACATCTGGATTAGTTACGTCCTAAGTATGGACAACCTGGCGATATTTATGACCGATTTTTATGTAACAGACCCCACGCTCGAATCACGAAGTAATCATCAGATGGAAAGCACCGCGTCTTGATTACTCTGTTGCTCTGTAGGATAAGGGTATTTTGGATGAAGTCTACATGACGCAGAATCTCACTTGGGTTTACTTATTGAGTAGTTTATTCATACCCATCATATGCAACCGTGACATTGATATATGGCTTTCTAACATCAGTTTTACATTTCATCAGATTATAATGTATGTATTTATTCCTTTTTTCTTCGCAGGATAAAACCTATTTCTTTCCAACGATTACTTGGTATTTCTTCACGGTTAGTTTGAATCCAGGCGCGGTTCCCGCGGAGTTGGATGTAAATTTGAGGTACATCACGCCGCCTGGGGCTTGGATCGGTTGAAGTGCGAATCTTTCACCATCAATATCGAAGATAAGATCGCCAGCTGTGATTAACAAGAAAAATAAAATCAAGATCAGACGAACTGTCAAATGTTTTGAGAATACATAGTGGTACGCGGCAATTTTTTTTCTTGTGTCCAATGATTGAGACAAACAGACACCAATGTAGTATTTTGTTTATTATATATGTGACCACACGTTCATTTTTGTGACAATAGCCTTTATTAAGAATGAAAGGCTCCTAGGAGCTAACTCGTGAATGCGAAACAACCTTCGTATCCTTCCCTCTCCTGCGCGTTTTGCTCTACCGAGCCCGCCCCCCCCCCCCCAACCTCTGCGTCCAACTCCCCACCCTCCCTTCCCTCCAACGCCGTCCCAATGGGTAAGGCAGGTGACTAAGCAGGCATTATTACCAGCGGAATTATATACCAAGAAAAATTTATGCTAGAAGGAGAAAATTTGCATATTTGTCCCCGTCTGTTATAACTCGTTCAACCGATTTGTGTATTCACGAGTTAAAAACGAGAGAACGTTTCAAATGTCTAAACTCGTCATGGTATATAATTTCCTTGTCTTTGTTTTGTTATTCATTGCCAGTGAAAGTATGTAAACACCTGAACCACCAGTGTAAGATGAAGCTCACGTCCAATTTAGCAGATTTACGACCAACATAAATGATGGGGTTCGCCATTGTCGAAGCCTATGCCCCATTCACACCAACGGTTAAACATGTTTAAATGTTGTTTAGTTTAACCACGTTTTAGCGTCTGTCTTGAACGTTTTGAAATGTATATGACTCAAACTACCTGAAATGGTAATAAAAGTCATTATGTTTCTTTTAGTAAATATTTCACTCCAAATATTACGTGAGGTTAGGACTGTAAACCTATTTTAACCTAAACAGCATTTAAACATGTTTAAGCGTTGGTGTGAATGGGGTATAAGTCAGGTTTCTGTAGCATGAAGCCACCAGGAGCGTTTATACTACCCACTCCACTAGTCCATTCCAGGATTGTGTTAGGATTTTCTAAAGGTGGTACAGAAAGACAGTGTGGGTCTAAGTGTCTTGTGAAAAATAGGAGGGTCATACGCTAGCGTCGACTACTATCATAATGACATTTGCAGTTAGTATGACTTTCGGCTTCAGCTGGGATTATGTGAAACCTTCATAACTTGCCCCCCCCCCCCCCCCCAAAACCTGGTTACTGACGCCCTTGTTGTGAAATTTAATTTCGGATGACATGAAACAGTAATTCTCGGAGAGATAGACTCAGTGAATGACCTTCGCGTTGCTGGTGCGATGCTCTCTAAACAAGTAAGCTATCAAAGCCTACATGATGGATATACGAAATAAATCATATACATGAACCGCTAAATCATATGATTGTTTTCCACATATAAGTTGTTATTGCAAAGTTTCATGTCGAAAAAATAACACGATGCGGAGACCAGTCTCGAACTACCGGCCTTCCGATCGATATTCCGACACGCTAACAAGTATGTTGGGTATCCTGTGGTTGTACTACCCGTGATACTTCAGTTTTGTGCTAGGCCGCCCTTGTTGTGAAATTTAATTTCGGATGACATGAAACAGTAATTCTCGGAGAGATAGACTCAGTGAACGACCTTCGCGTTGCTGGTGCGATGCTCTCTAACCAAGTAAGCTATCAAAGCCTACATGATGGATATACGAAATAAATCATATACATGAACCGCGAAATCATATGATTGTTTTCCACATATAAGTTGTTATTGCAAAGTTTCATGTCGAAAAATTAACATGATGCGGAGACCAGTCTCGAACTACCGGCCTTCCGATCGATATTCCGACACGCTAACCAGTATGTTGCGTATCCTGTGGTTGTACTACCCGTGATACTTTAGTTTTGTGCTAGGCCGCCATCTTGCTCGAATAAAGGCTTGCATATCTGAAGTATTTCTTCACTTATTACATGGTGTCAGAAGTGGGATGTAAACCCAACCGGGTGGAGGCCACCGCGGCTCTATGTACAGTGCATGTACTTACAGCCAAAAGAGCTCAGAGACGAGTATCCCTGCAGCAGATCATAGCCAGACTCGGTGTGGAACTTCTCAAATTCCAGCTGGAAGGCCTGACCGGGCTTAATGGCCCACACGCACGTGACACTGTTGGGATAGTTGCTGGGATAGTTGGGTGACATGACGATTTCATCCAGCGCTGTGACTAGACCACCGCACGCTGAAAATTAATGGAAAAGAGAGATAAAACTGGTTGTTAGAGACGGAGCGAGCCTTTGTATTGAAGCTCAGATGTTGGATTTGTTTTCTCTAAATAATTTGTTTTTTTTGAATAATTTTGTTTCTTCTGAATAGAACAGTTTGGCAAATACTAAGCATTATTTTCACACTGACAGCATTCATCGATTCGGATAATTTTGAAAATGCCGCCAAACTCAGCTTTTACGAGACTCATTTCAGGGGCGGATGCAGGATTTTTCTTAGGAGGGGGTGCACCTCTAAGGAATGACGTAACTGAAGGATGACGTAAACAAATTTTAAAAGCGAACAACGCAGACTAGGTCATCTCAGGGTGGGGGGGGGGGGGGGGGATGCGCACCCTCTGCACCCTCCCCCTAGATCCGCCCCTGCATTTTAGTTCTCGGTACGCTTAGAAACAATTTGAATTTGTTATAGCTTACAAAAATTTTCAGTAAATTATTTGCGAAATTTAAATTCTCAGGGACGGACTCTCCAAACTATTGAATCAGGCGAAGAAAATTTACCGTTTATGTTGAAATTCAATAAACAGAAACATTTTGCAGTTGTTCGGATACACCCAAGAAATTTCTTCGTTGTGTTCTACTTTATTACGATTCTTAGATACTTTTGCCAGCTCTTGAGTCGTCAATATCAAGTGATTATTCGACTATGCCGTCATTTAACAGTATAAGGGAAAGAGAACGCGCAAACTATGCGCGGATATTTTACTCATTGCTCGCTTTTTTCCTCATTAACCCTACGGGGCTCGGAAAAATACTACGCAAATTGCAACTCGTAAAATATCCGCGCGCATTGTCTGCCAAACAATCAAATAAGGTGTATGTATTGACGGCTCAAAAAATAGCCTGCGATTGGTTGAAAATTTCCCGCGGCAATTGATTGGTTTCCTCTCTTGTTGATTACTTTTCAGGTTTGGCAGATAAAACAACGCTGTAATAAATGCAATGATCCTTCATATCGTAAGGTATCGAAAATATGAGTTTTAAAGTTGTTTTCGTTTGTTTGGGTGGTTTGTTCACATCGTGTTGGCTGTGCGCACGCTAATCACGCAATCATAATTTTGCACAAAGCTTTGGGCTAAAAACTCGATAAATTTGCGCCATTTACCCATTTTGTCGACGTTTGTAACTTTGAAAAACTTCATAAAGATGTTCTTTACGGAATTTATATTCTTTTATTGAGCAATTTATGGCTAGAAAAGTCTACGTTTTCGAAACTATTTTTTTTTGCAGAACAAAAATCTGATTACGCGCAGTACAAACCTTCGTGTACGACAGATAATGACTAGAAAGAATTTCAGTTTTGATGAGCACAAGTTATCTTCAGTTTGCTTTCTTTTTGCCCGAACAACTGTTGAATCTTGATACAAAACTATTTTCGATTTTGAGATATATATTCTCCGTATTGGGCTCCATCGCTTCATGACTCCGCCCAATAAGGAATATATTTTCTTTCAAATAACCGTCAATGTAATGCAATATTTCCGTCTCAAAATCGAAATTAGTTTTTGTGGGACCATTACTTCAGCATCCGCAGATAATGATCAAAATTCAATATAGCGCTTCAAATGGGGCGTGTATTTGCTTTTATGGGCTTGTTCCGTGTTTAACCCTTTGACTTCCCTTGTTAACTCCTACTGATGATGGCTAAGAAAAAATGGATTATGAAGCAAAAAAGAAAAATGTTCCAAATCTCATTTTCTATATCACAAGTGAAAAACTAACCATAAAGAAGGTAGAACTGTGTAAATTTCACGTCAACGGTTACACTTGATTTTATCAGATCCTTGACAGAAGCACCACTATAACCAGCAACGATTGGACAAAAGCATTGAACATTTTTCAAGCAATGTGTAATGCATGTGTAGCTGTCTGATTAACGGGTGTCCGTATTCAGCGAGGTTTTCAGTTTATAGAGAAAAAGGATGCGCTTTCTACCGGGACGAAGCCCACTGACCGTAAATAGGAACGGTATGTTATGTCTTGTTGTTCAAATAAAGCGGGGTTTGAATTAGAAGGAAAATGAGCCTGCCACTGAATCATGACCGGTCGGTACATAATTGAGTACTTACTGACTTGCTGGAACGAGGCGGAAAATCCTTCAGAGTTCTCACTACCGTCAGAAACAAAGCGTATATCGATAGCATTACTCTCAGATACAAATGTGACTGCTTTGCTGTAAACCCCAGAGAGGGTGGTTATGAGTTGTTTGGAAGTACCATCGTAGATCTCCACCACATCCTTGTCTTTCTGCGTCTTAAACGAGTTGAAAGTTACCGAGACTTTCTTGCCCGAGGGAACGCTTATCTTCCAGCGGCAGTAAGCATTGTCAGGATAGCTGTTGGGGTTGTTCGGTGAGCCAAAGGTTCCCGAAGGACCAACAAGGTCGGCGCCACAAAACGAAACTGAGAAGAGATGGTGAAAGTGTAATTGTTGAGATCACATTGTCAGTGACATTCAGAATTATTGAAGAACATTTTCAGTGACTGTAAAGTAAAGTAAAAGGGGATTAGTTTCTTAAGAAAGTAATGGTTCTGTTGTTTCGAGTGTTATCAGGGGTCGAACTTAATTTTTTAGTCCACTACGTAGCAAGTTTTGCTAGTAAGATTTTTTTTCTACTGGTAAAACTAGGAAGGTCACTAGCAATTTTTTTGCAGTCATTTTCCCTTTGATAATTGACTCTGAAAATATGGTAAAAATACGTAAATAGTATATTGTTAATTTTGTAGTCTTCTTTGCCGTCTCAAGGCGTTGTCCTGTTGTTTCTTTGGCGGCTCAGGGTTGTCGGGCAAGACGTTATTATTGTCGGTCACGTTACCGGTAGTCTTAGAGGTCGAGGGCCTCTTGAAAAAAGCGGTTATTTTAGACATCTACAACAAGAGTGGCTCACAAAGCGTGAAATTCATTCTCTTCTGTCACTTTGCTGATTCCAACAAAATGTGAATGTGTAGATAAAGTGTGCACAGGTTCTGTGTAAAACCACGCTTATTTTCTCCCGTAAGCCTGGTTTCCATATAATCGCAACGATCGCAGCGATCGTTACGATTACGATCGCAGAGATAGAAAAATAGAAAAATTTATATCTCTGCGATCGTAATCGCAACGATCGCAAGGATCGCAACGTTTTGGTTTCAGTATGATCGCAAGGGTCGCAAGAATCGCAGCGATCATCGATCGTAACGATCGATCGCTGCCATCGCTGCCATCGCTGCCATCGTTGCGATCGTTGCGATTATATGGAAACCAGGCTGTAGATGACATTCGATGATGTCAGAACTTTTGCCACGAAATTCTCCAGGAACGTTCATTTTTTCTCTCGAACTTTTATTGGAGAAATGCTTACTCGCAAAAGCTTGCTAGAGGATATTTTTCAGACTCGCAACTTCCAAAAACCACTTGCATTTTGCGAGTTTGCGAGTGTTAATTTCGAGCCCTGGTTATCCCTTGGTCAGAGCAAATTGAAAGGATGCAGTACGTGAGAAGCAAAATCTATAAGCGTTCGAGGCGTGATCATGTTGCTTGGTTTTGTGTTTTTCAAGCCAGCGGTGTTCACGTCTGTATGAAAAGGCTAGAGACTACACAACGAACTTGTTCCCACAATGCAACCGACCGCCATTTTTAAATTTAGAACCCGCTTAAACTTAAGACCGGCGAGCCAAATTGTTGCACTTCTCGCAGATGATCAAAATAACGGACTTGGAGAAAGTCTACTGTTACTTTGAGTGCACATTCGTATTCAGTAACGTTTTCCGACTACCTGAGCTAGAGGCGCCTGCAAAAGGCCAGTATACTGTCGCACTTACTTCGAACTTAGTTTGCTCAGTTACCCAATTCAGACCGGTCTATTTTTTGTCTTTTAGGAATATTAAAGCTATGGCTACGCAACTTGGAGGGTTTATTGTACATCCCAAACTGTCCGGCTAAGCTAGTTAATCGAGTCATCATTTCGAATGGCTGCCATCTTGGATCCGCCATGTTGGATTTTATTATGTTACAAAAACGAAAACATTGAGTCAAAATTAATTAAAATCAAAGAGAAAAGATCTTAATTTGTAAAATTTACAACGAAAAAGTTACAAAATTTTCCGTTTAAACGTTTATTCCAGCAGAAAAATCAAAATTTGGATGGACATGTTTGTCAACAAAATGGTCACATGTCTTCATCAAAACTCTGTCACATCAACATTTTCCCGGATAAGCTAGTTTCAGGAAAAGTCACGAAGCTTTAGTCAGAGTGCAGCGCGGGAACTTTCCACTGAAACAATAATGCCATCTCCACTTTTATTTAATTTGGCCTTATTAGGTATCGAAGATCAAGAGAGTTGAGTGGCTCTGAGAAGGCCAGAGGATCAATGTACGATCCAACTTACCAGAACATGAGGCAACCGACCCAGACCATGATCCGTCCAGCTGGCACGTGCGAGACCTCGTACCTGACAGCTGGTAGCCTGGGTTGCAGTCGTAGATTACGATCTTTCCGTATGTGAAGTCTGAACCAACACGCTCGCCATTGGCTGGAGTACCGGGATCACCACAATCGACAACTGCAGAATAAAAACAAAACGACAGTAAGGGCACTAACTGATTAATAACTGAGTGCATCGGGAGGAAAATATGTGAAAAAATTACAAGTTACTTAAATGATCACACCTTCGAATTTCGTACACAAACTCTTAAGTCAGAACCATACATACTAGTATTACCCGATTTAAAGTTTGACCAAGTGGGCTATGTTTCTTTTTCTATTTTTCCTTTTTTTTGACAGTATAATGGCCGGCCATAAATATTATAAGGCACATTATAATAAACTCAACAAAATATACAGTTTCTGATTGGTCAATGACGAATGCATAAATAGATTATAGAGTGCAAATTAGGTTATAAAGTGCAATACGAAAGTTGCACGAAAATGAAAGTTGAAAGTCGCGTGCAGTTTACCGTGACGGCCTCACCAAAATTTTATTGAGAATATTATAAACAAGAGTATGAGAGTATGAACTACTCGTGCATTTCGTGATTTATGGGCACTCGTGATGTTTTGAAAGTTCTCAAATTGCATTCACCGAAGCGGCATGGCAATTTTGAGAACTTTCAAAACATCACGAGTGCCCATAAATCACGAAATGCACGAGTAGTTCATACGATTTCCTATACTTAACCCTCGGACGTACACGCAAACTTGTACACCCAATGCGGTAAAAGGGGGGGAGGGACCCCCTTCGGATTTTGCGATGTTGCAATATTTCGGAAATATTTTGTGTCTAACAGATAGTGTGTGATGTGCTCTACACGATAAGGTAAATATTATGGGTTGAAGCGCTGTAAGTAGTCCGTGACGTCATCCAAAATGGCCGCTAAGATGGTCGCCATCTTGGATGATGCGGAAGTTGCAAATTTTTTTTTTTTTGCTAAAGTTGCAAAATAACATACAATTAAACATTTGAGTTAGACCCGCGTTCAACTTCTCGGCCATGCTTGTAAAATTTCCAACTGGTCTGCCTCCTACCAGTTGGGATTTTTATGTTATGTTCAATTTGCAATATTTGCAATATTTGTTTCAATATTTGAGTGGCGTGCCTGTGAATTAGCTGGATAGCTGAGTGCTCGTCCACTATAAAACAACATTTGATGTTTATTTGATATTTTGATTTTGATTTGTATGTTCACAAATGCGTCTTCACTGTACTTCTCGCAATGAAGCTAATCAGTAGCCTGGACACGAATTGATTTCAACTTCCAGTGCGCTCGATAACGTCCTAGCGACGAGGTCGCGGTCGCATTTGCAAAGTGTCGTTGTTTTCAACTTAATGCATGCGCCGTTTTCGAAACCTCGCGCGCTCGCTAAATCTGCCAATTAATTGCTAAATAGACCACAGGAAATGAATATACTTTGGCAGGTTGGTTGTGTTCCGTCCCAGTTGTTGTCTGTTTGACATGTTCTAGAGCTGGACCCAACAAGATTGTATCCTTCATTGCATTTGAAGCTAACTACATCATGATACTGATAGTTGAAACCAATCTTCTCTCCATTGGTTGGTGTACCAGGATTACCGCAGGAATTCTCTGTAAAAAAATAGTATTTGACTTTGAATTAATTTCTGACAGACCAGGCTTATTGGGTAAACTCAGGCGCCGGACCAAAAACCAGGATCTTAAAATAACTGTTAAGATCATGCCAGCTGTATGCTCAACATCTCCCTCAGTACGTTCAGATGATCGCGTCATTGGGCGGTGACGTTAAGCCGTTGGCCTTATCTCCTAAATTTGTCAGTTGTCCTTCCTGTAGGGGACGTTAAAGATCCCATAGCACTCTTCGCACAGAGTACGGGATGTAGTCCCCGGTGTCTGTGGTCTGCTTTGTTTAAGTTATGGGGGCACCTATGTCACATTCGAAATTAACTGTAACTAACTGCATTAGCAGTCTCAGGCAAAGTCCCCCGAACAGTGTTGTAAAGCGCATTTGAGTATCACATAGAAAGTGCGCTATATAAATGTTATTATTATTATTGTTATTATTATTATTATTATTATTATTATTATTATTGTTACCAGTGATTTGCCCAATCTTCTAACCTTATAACATCATCTATCTTTTATTTGTCGCATATAACACTTTACGACTAGAGCCATTAATTTCTGGCATACCATAATTACTGGGAATGGAAAAAAACTGGGCTTACCAGTGTCGGCCCAGGCGTTTTAGAGTTAAACACCATCGATAACCTCCGTTCTTCATTCTTACCACAATATCTACTTTGTTATATGTAGCTCTATACGATAAGCCATCAAATATAATTTCTGGAATACAGAATTACTGGGAAAACTGGGCTTTCTAGGGTTGACCCAGGCATTTTAGAGTTGCGAATTTATAAAACTATTTGTAACTTAATTTCTACTTTACAATTCAACTTATTTTATTCATTAGGTGTGATTGATAGATTGATTTATTTACACATGCATGTTTTAACCAGTTTTTACCTCCTAGGCGTTACGTGTTAAATAAATGATTGATTGGTTGATTAATTGATTGATTGATTGATTGATTAATTGATGGATTCGTTCTCACTAGCTCCTTTGACGCATGTAGCTCTATGCAATGGGAAAACCCGGGATTTACCATGGTTGGCCCACTCAAACATTTTTTTAGTTTAACACCATAAACCCCATTCGTTCACCAGAGCTTCTCTAACAGGCTTATCATGGTTGCTTACCGAGTCAACGAAGCTTATTACAAATTAAGTTTAACCTTGGTAGTCCCGGTCTGTTTTAAGAATCAGGAAACCTGGACCACTGAAGCTGGTTTGAACCTAGATAAATCCAGATTTTTCAATCTTTTATGTCAACAACTTGACATTGATGTAAGATCATCTTCTCTTATTGTTAAAAAATACACGCATATAAATGACGGAAATTGTCAGCTCCTTTTGTTAAGCTTGTATGCACCTTAGAGGATAAACAAAGAACTTACCCAGACAGGCAGGTTGCGTTCCACTCCATGTTCCATCGGCTTGACAAACCCTCTCCTCTGAACCTGACAACTTAAAGTTCGCCGCGATGCAAGAATATGTTATCTTGGCGTTGTAAGAGTAGTCTGAGCCCTGGATCTGGCCGTTAGCTATCGCCGGAGGTGCACCACAATTAACCACTATAGGAGAGCAAAAAACAAACAACAGCAACATACAGTCATACATCGGTATCATCATGCGCCGGCTGCACACTTCAGCAGACTACAAGAGTTCTTGATTATGTTATCTAGGCGAATTGTAAGTGAAACGGACACATGGATCTAGCCCTCAGCTATCGCTGGAGGTGAACCACAATTTATCACTCAGAAGAGAGAGAAGAAAAAAAAAACAACAACAACACACAGTCAGACATCGGTATCTTTTAAGTCGTCGATCTGTTGTGTCCACAGCAGTCAGTCCCTTTCGCCCAGTAGTTTCTGCATAGATGACAGTTATGACGAGCACTGATCGGCGGGTTTGGCGTCTTATGCTTTAATTTAATTCAATACAATTTTAATTTCACTCATAATTATAGAAAATAATATATATTTTTGCAAACAACACAATAAATGAATTGCATAATCCATAATAAATAACATGCATATCCCGTTGTTACCAATTGGCTTTTTTTCGTGCAATGATAACAAGGCAAAAAGCTCGGAACGTTGCTTATTATAGTAAGCGTTATAACACTACTTACAGTTACAACTCGGAGTTGGCGAGTTCCAAGCTCCACTTTCACACACTGCGTAAGATTGCCCAACCATCTTATAACCGACATCACACTCAAATCTGATGGTGTCGCCATTTTTCCTCTGAAGGCCAACGAGCTTGCCATTGGAAGGAACTGCAGGCTCGGGGCAGTCAGCACCTGTACACGACAAAAAGTGAAAGGACTTTATATGAGTTTATAATCACACAAAAAAGTTATGATTTAAGGGCTAAAATATAAAAATTCAATTGAGGCTTCTAGAAATCTGTTTAGCACTGTATAGTGGTTTTGCAATTAACTTCCCGCACAAAAAGTAACGTGTACTAAGGGATTTGTTACTCTTACTGAGAACGCTCGCTGGCAACGATTATGATTTTAATCCTTCGCGACGTATTTGGAATTAGGATTTGTGCGCGCCTAATTTAGCATTGGCAATTTTCTGTAACAATCAGCCAGCTTTTGGTGACGATCAGCTAGCTCTTTGTACTGAGCTATCCTGACAATTGGCTAGATTTCGGTAGCAATCGGCTAGCTTCCGTTAGCAAATTATTAATTTTCGGTGTCTATAGAAATTTCCTCTTTTTGATGCCATTACAATTATATTATATATAAAGACAAGCAATCCCCCCGTTAAATATGATGAATAACACTTTATCGTTACCATACCTATACATCGAGGATGCTCTCCGCTCCATGTCCCGTCTGCCTGGCATGTTCGTGTTGTTGATCCGACCAATCGGAATCCTGAATTACATGCGTAAGAGACCACTGTGTTGTAGGAATTTGCGGCAGTGCTACGTGTGCCATCCTTCAGTTCACCAGGTATGATGCATTTTACCACTTAAAAGAAAAAAATGAGCGATAGACACCAACCCAATGGCCCTTATAGTAGATGAGTACGCCACGCCAACATATCAGCGGTTTCTCGCTTTCTTGACCCTATAGTCTCGTTTTGATGTTTACGAGAACCTCTGACGACGATGAACGTAAACATCAAAACGAGACTATAGAGTCAAGAAAGCGCGAAACCGCTGATATGTTAGCGTGGCGTACTCATCTACGATAAGGGCCATTGACGGTTGAGACAGTTGTGTCAAAAAACATCACTATCATCTACCATCATATTCCCACAATTTTCATGCCAGCTTGTTTTTCTCTGCCTCGCCTGATGGGTTAATGTTCCTTAAAATAATCTCAATAACAAACTTAAACTGGACAAATCGTCTTAATATTTTAACTTCTCTGGATGCATGACACCTCTGGTGATGTTGAAGTTGTACATTTTTCCAATTAAAGGGAAAATGTCACAGGGATTTGGAGTCATTTAAAAAACCAAGAAACGCGTTCGATTAAATTACCACAAAATGCACCAAAACTGTCGATGAGTGTCTCTAAGCATAGATGGACTGCATATCATCTCTAGTCATAGATCTAGAAGGAATGGGTCTGAATGAATCATCTCCAAAACGGGCTAAAAGAGATCACGATTTGTTCTTCTTTCATGAATTGGTTGATTTCGTTCTCTTGGTGGCTAAGTATTATTTTGTAAATACGTAATGAAAGGTAGCATGGTTTTGTCCAAAAAAGCTCAAATCACCGGCATTCATAATTCATATCTTTCTCGTCATTCCTAATAATATCCCACACGCTGCACGTGTCGGCTTGACCATTCAAACTAATCAAAGGCTCTTTAGAGCCAACCCGTGAATTTGAAATGCTAACGCGTAACGCAATATTGCGGTAACTTATGTTTTCACTCTGTCACGGTTCAATATTTTTTTTTAAATTAAACGTAAGGATTTTTGACAAACGCAAAAAATAAAAATACGGTATATCACTTTCATAATGTTCAGTCCGAAGAAGAAAGAAAACAGAAAGGAAGGAAAAAAAAAAAGAAGGCGCCAGCGAGATTCGAAGCTGGGCCTTTCGGCTGTAAGTGCGCGCTTGACACCACTCGACCACCGTGACCACCGGCTCAAAATGGGATAAATTTTATCACTTGAAGTTACATAACCATCAAAACGCGTGTCTCAGTTGAAAATTCCTTTTAATTTAGATCGATTTTAACGTTGCATTAAAGACTCCAAATGCGAAACATCTTTAAGCTTATTGTTGTTTATATTCGTTTACACCAATTTAGTTATTGTTATCGCTTGATTCACGCTGTTCTTGTTACAAAACGCATTCGTAAGAAAGCATTACGTCACTAAGTTTACAGCTGATGGAAGGAGTGAGCGAGTGAGTGACTCATTTGCATATCTGTCGCCGTTACCGATAACCCGTTCATTACGCATGCGCGTATATTCACGGGTTAAAAACCATCACAACAAAACGAAGCTTTCGTACACTTTGCGCTGTATTTCTGCCCAAACTTTACAACTCTTCTTAACACTTGGATTTAGTTGCTATTCCTTTCATTTAACAGTGCATTTTGGTGACCCTTTCAAATTGCAATTTCCGGTACCCTTCGTTATACCGCTAGAATCGGATAGCCCACTATAGGGAAATATATCGTAGCATAATGCATGTCTTTCAAAAAACTTAGATGTCTTTCTCAATTTTATAAACCTCACCATCACAACGAGACGTGCTGCCAGACCACGTGTCATCAGCCAAACAGGTTCTTGCAGCAGCTCCCCTGAGGACGTAGCCCTGATTACACAGGAATCGTAATTTGCTATCGATGGTTGTTGAAGGGTTGGTAGGGTCAAGCTGTCCGTTCATCAAACTTGATATAGCCGGACAAGAACTCGCTGTTGATTATATTATGATGCTTGTCAGATCATGTGGTCAGCTTTATAACTTAAATAAGGCAGAGTACTGTACCACAATTTTATGCTGCGTTTTAAATGAAGCTGAAGCTGGTTTTACCTTGAAAAAGTTGGAGGCGTGACTTATTACCATATTGATGAGTATGTTAATTGTGTAAGGTAGATGACAAAGGCAGACCACCATACTGACGTAGAGAAGAGTATACCGGAATAGAGTTGAAGAGAGTATAGTGTCGAGTAGGGAAAAATAAAGCAGAGCTAGAGAGGCGAGTAAAACTTACAAACGTATTGGAGCGATTAAATAAAAGGGGAAGTAATATGTTTAATTTAATTAGAAAGTGGGAGAAAGCATGTAATATGAAAGCAATCTGAATAAAAACGGACCAAAAGATTGCATGGCTCATTTTTACGACGTTTTAACCTTTTTAATAACACGGGTACTCTGAAGTTCAAGGCTCAGGTAATCGTTAATTTTTACACCGCCATCAATCATAATTATGGCGACAAACATTGGATCCCTGAAAGCAGAACTGACAAAACGGATCGAAATCCACCAATCACAAACCAATAAACATGACCATGCGACCAAGTTGAGTTAAACCTCCCTATTTCGATTCCTGAGACGTCCGCTATGATATTTGCTGCAGTGAAAGACGAAACTGCATGTTGAAATTCAGAGATCGCGTGTTATTAAGAGGTGCAGTAAAGTATGTGGTATAGGCTTATTGAGAAAGAATCCTGAACTGATTGGAGAGTACAATAAGATTGGAGAGTACAATAATAAACACTTAATGATTGGTTCCGAGGGAAACAGTGAAGTTTGTTTCCCGAGAATCTCGATGTTTCCCTCGACTTCGTCTCGGGAAACATCGAGATTCGAGGTAAACAAAATTCACTGTTTCCCGAGGGATCAGCCATTAAGTGATTTGTTATATAGCAACACAAAAAACACAACGCAACACAGTTTGAAAAACGCGCTGAGCACTCGAGATTAACATCATAATCATGCCACCTTTTGCCACGGTCTGATCACGTGCACTAGCGGGCAACAGTGCAATGTTACCCTCTGACGTCAAAATTGTTGCCGCTTTCGCAAATGTTGCCCACTAAGGACAATTGGCGGGAAACAGTTTGTTTGTTAGATGTCATGTGACCATGAATCAACTAATCAACGCACGCGTTGTATTGAGAAAAACTACAGCTATGTAACAAGAAGTAATAGTAATCGGACCGATTGGAGAGTACAATTCAGGGACTAATCGGGCGAAGAAATTTCAAATCGGCCGAGTGTGCAGCGCAAGAATAATTTTAAATTAAGAACACGATTATTCCTGAATTGTACGACATTAATTAAAGTTCGATTACTTAGTAGCGGCATCAATAACACAATTCGAGAACAAAAAGTCTATGTGGACGTTATTGTACTGAAAACGTCAGAATATTTTCTATCGTTTTAAAACCAGGAGGGAAACAGCAAAAAAGAACACCAGCCAGCTACAGCTGTCCAATTACAAAATGTTGGACACACACGTGATCGCGCTTCCGTAAGAAATAGGCGCACGTTTAACCAATCATAATCGAAAAATTTGTTATTGATACGATTAATTACAAATAGGCAATTTTTATTCTGACCTTGGCATGTTTTTCCGTCGGCGTTTAACGTGTATCCTGGATTGCAAAGGCACTGGTGTCCTAGGAACGTGTTGACACAAATTTGTTGGCAGGGTCCCAGTCCTCCATTAGTAGAACATTCGTTATCATCTACGAAGGGAGTAGGAAAGAAAAGAGCAAGTTATGTAATGCTTTATTATTAAACTGTGACGTCATTTTACCTTATAAGGAAAAGAGAACACGCAAACTCTCCGAAAGTATTACACAGTAGATTGCCGTATTAAACTTTAGTGTTCCGGTTTAAAGACACAGAAGCTATTACAAATAAAATAATTTCAGTCGAAAAAGCGATGGTTTAACAGATAATACGTGCTGTTTTTACTCATTGCTGGCATTTTTTTCTCGCCCTTGGGTCTAAAAAAAGCCACACAAGTCATGAAATATCCACGCGCATTGTCTGTTAAACCATCGAATAAGACGATTATATAACTTCACTTTTTATAAAGGTTTCCATTTCAATGGGTATAATACATATAAAATATAAGGGAAATAAAAGAGAGAAAGCGCAAAAGAAACCAATAAGTGTTTGGGTATTGGGCTTCCTTCCTGTTTGAGTCCCGGGGGGGGGGGGGGGGAGGATACTCCCTATAATGGGCTTTACGGGGATGCTCCGCCCGAAAGGGGTACCTTTTTGAGGCTGGAGGTATATGAAAGGGTCGGGATTTGACGAGTTGAAGTATGTTGAAGGGTAGGGATTTCACGAAAAATAGGAAATGGTAGCGAAAACACGAGTTGAAGCATAAAAAAGGTAGGGAAAACTGCATTTAAGTGTTATAAAAAGGGCCTTTCAAAATATATCAAACAGACGCACGTAAAGGCTACATGAAAGGTGTACCATTTTCAATGAAAGGTATATGAAAGGGGTACCTTTTCTGTAAAAAACGGGATAAGAAAGGGTAAGGGTTTGGAACTCCTCGGGGCGGGGCATCCCCGTACAAAACTTTGTTGAGTACCCCCACCCCCCCGGGGTTTGAGTTCACAGGAGGTTATATTAGCGGTTGGTTTAGTCCTTCTCAGGGCTAAAAACAAGATCCTAAAATTACGTAATGGTTTCTGCTATAAATATCACAATAAAGGTAATAACTTTTATCGAATGTCTACCGTTAAATTTTCTATCTGCACGAGCATAAACTAGCTATTTTTCGAATTAAATTCAAATTTTTCGTCTACGTATAAAAATGTCGTCTTTATCACGTCGTCATTCAAAACTATCGTAATTTCGTTTATTACTCATCAGTCGAGACCTAACCTGAGCACCAGCCTGAACCATAAAAGTCTTTAAGGTAAATTTTTAAAAAAAGAATGGTTTCTTAAACCTTTGCTTGCAATAATTATAAAATAATTTAACGCAAGATTAGCTTTTGCTTACCATTTTTATCTCCTGTAAGTTAATGTTTAACTTACAGGAGTTTATGTGGGCTAACATGCATTCTTTATGCATTTTTGTTAGCAAAAAATGCGTTAGATACTATTAATAGACTTTTTAGTGAATTTGTGGGGACATTCCTGTTGCATTTTTGTTAGCACATTACTGTTCTATCTGTCATCAGTCCTACGTCACTACGGAGTTAGATAGATTTGTGTTAGATATTATCAATAAGAAAACAAGAGTCGAGTTGCATATTTTTTTAATACAGTGGTTTATTGACTTGACCTTCACAGTGAAGAAATATGCGTGTTAAAATTTCATATAAAATCTGCCACGCTGTTTGCCTATTTCGAAAAATGTCTCGGAATATATTTTTTCAGTTAGGTAACATTCCAGGTAATTATTGTATTAAGACTAGTTTATTTTTAAGTGAGGAAACCTGACTCATTATAAGCCTCGTGGTTTCTTTCAGGTCTCCTCGCCATTCACTTTTTTCTGTAATCTTTTATTATTTCCATCTGTAAAATTTCTATCTGTAAAATGTTGTATATATGGCAAATAAAGAATGAATGAATGAATGAATGAACATTCCTACTGTTTGTTATCTCTTTTTCGTAGCGATGATTTTTAAGGCGTACGATTATGAATTCTATGTTTTTGGGGGAACATGTTGCAGAATACTTTCATTGTATCGAGCGTCAAAAAGTGTAACGTAATGTAATCTTATCTCACCTAGTGTAGACTGTGCTCAGATATTTTTGGCACGCTAGAAGCGCGCTTGGCTAATATCCTTTACGATGTCCAGTCTGGTTTGTCAAACTGGTTGCTTCAAGACATTTCAGTGGTATTATCATATTATAGCACTGCGTTTTAAGAAAGGGAAAACCGGAGAGTTTGAGGTAAGCTGACATTGCTGATTGAGAATGGTTGTATGCTGTACGTTTACAATGAAGTTTTGTTGAAATAATGTGTTTGTTAATTTCCATGTTATATCGCCAAATGTCACCAAATATACAACTAAATTGGATTAAAAGATTCTCAAGGAGAAAAACAGAAGCAGTAGTTTGGAGAAAAAGTGCGGAATTAGAAGAATGGATCAAGTTGATTACGGTTAAGCAATTTTGATTACATGACATGCGGTCAAGAAATATTCAAAGTTTCGATTCTGGTGGAATTTTGTCGTTATTTTGTCTTTTTAATTCATATTTTTCTGCGTTCATCACTTTTGGCTATTTTTTTCTTCCTATTTTCGGATGATAAAGCAAGCTAAAGCAAGCTCCTGGCCATAATCATGAAAACACGATATATCAGCCGGGACAGTGTCCCTTTAGTTAAAAATGTCCTCGGTTAATTTACCTCATTTGCAACTGAGTTATAGAAGCTGACTAAATTAAACAACAATAGGTTTTAACGAACCAGTGCTTTCAATTTCCTTGTAGGTTGAAAAACAAATATAGAACTTTTTCTATAAGTGTGCTTGTAAAAGCGATCAGAAACAATTTCACGAACGCTTTTGTAAGATGTGAATAAAGGAATTTTATTTTATCAAGGGGACTGTTTTAAGCGACATTATTTTATTTTTAGTGAGTCATCGTACAGTGTACTGAACAAACCTGTTTTTTTTTTAGCCATATCATTAGAAATGATTAAGCAGAGTTTTGCAATACTGTCATCAGATTGATTTTCCAGGTCAAACAAACCAATGTCAAACAGTTAGGTTTCAGTGAGGTTCGGGCTTTTAGTTCATTTTTGTTTTTACTTTATTAGGCCTCATTTTGGTTCATTTTGGTCAGAAAGATTCGTGCCCAATTTAGTCTCTGCTTAAAGAGATAATTGTGGTACGGAGAGTCCTTAGATTTTTCCTATCGATAGTTTTAATATATCTGGTATTCGAATCTATAGCTGTGAAATGGCTTATTTACGCGTCATAAACTCTTAAAAAGAGGCAGGCCAAACACGATTCCCACTAGTCGCAAGAAGTATTTAAAAGCCTTTAAAATAGCTTTCCCAAGTAGGTTTACGAGGTATTTGTCCCTTGCTATAGATCACTGTTAGGATGTTACAAGTCGCAATTATCCGCTTTGCTCTATAATATTGACCCATTGATCTTTGGATAATTTCTCTAATGACAGGATCAATCCCGGAGGATTTCATGCCATAGCCATGACTATAATTATTTTATTTCTTTATGTATTCTCTACACTGTCCTGGCATATATTAGGGCTTCTTTGGCTCAGACTCTTGTTGCAAAATGAATGGCAATCGGCTAAAGATTATGTTACCGCTGTGGAAATATTAGGATCAGTAAAGAGGCTGTGATAAGTGTCCACAGCCTGCGGCATGCAAGACTTGTGAGAAAGTGTTTCTTGATCACGAATAAGTGTCTATTAAAGATCCAAGAATGAAAATGCAATCATTTTCAGGAGTAATAAACTCCTGTCATGTTCCTATATTGGAATCACGACTTCTTGCGGGTAGTTTTAGCTCTTTAGTTTATTCTTTTGTTGAGTAGTGACCTGGAGCTAGACAGAACTTCCGTTGTCTTATCAAGGCATTGCGATCACTGCATCCAATAGTATATCCTCTGTACGCGAAGAACAGCTTCACTTGTAGAGTTGTACCAATGTATTTTGAATTCATTGAGACATACACGAGACTACACTACGTATCTTTTGTACAACAAGCGTGTAATTCTCGTGAAGTAATGTTGTGCTCCATGCGTACCATAATAATGGAGTAATTCCATAGTAATGGAGTAATGGAGTAATGGAATAAATAAAAAAAAAAGCCAACCCGGTTATAGGCCCATCGGTAACAAAACATTACTCCGGTTACACCCATTAATTCCTTATTCCTTTCTTAATTCCTTAACAGAAATTCTTTTTGACAAAAGTTTATGCCTAAATGAAATTAACTCAAAGAACGCTTCTTTATGGCAATATTTTTGCTTGCCAGCCAAAAAAACCCTACGAAGTCACATAAGCCCAGGGCTTATAAGCAGCATTTTACGGTATAGTCTCTGTAAAAAAAAAAATCACAACGAAGTATAAAAAGAGACAGGCCAAACACGACTCCCACTAGTCGCAAAATGTATTAAGTAGCCTTTAGGATAGCTTTCCCGAGTATACCTGCAAGATATTTGTCCCGTTATATTACATTAGGCATATATTAGGGTTTCTTTGGCTCAGAGTCGTGTTGCAAGATAAATAAGTTTATGTTATCGCTATGAAAATGTTAGGATCAGTAAATTTCTTTGTTCGTGATGCAGTGTTTAAGTCTGCGACGTGCAAGGCTTGTGAAAGAATGTTTCTTCGTCACTCTGAGATGTATAAGTGTGTAAGAATGAAAATGTCAAAGACGACCACGACAGCTCTAGCAACTATGTTTAGTTCATTTCTGTTCTTGGTATAACTGTTTGTTAACAGTGATACTGATTCAAACAAAAGTTAAGATGAGGGGATAAATACTGAGTAAGTTTACAGGAACTAGATTTCCACCTGAAACAGATTTTGACGATAAGATTGATGATGATCCCAATAATGAAAACAGAGAACAAAGTTGTAAAGAATTTTACTTGAAAGGAGGAATGAAACTTTTTCGCAGAATAAAAGCTAAATCATTCATTTAGTTATGTTTAATAAAATGGATGCTGAAGATTAATTGCAGAGAGCTCTTGATGCTTATCCCATGTAAAAATAAGATTTCAGCAAGTAAAACATGTTATATTCGAAAGGAAAGAAAGGAGAACTCTTAAGAAAAAGCCATGGGAGATCCTGAAAATAAGGAACGTGATCAGTTAGATACTGTAGCTCCGTCTGCTCAACATAACGATGAGCAGGATATAAGTGAAGAAACACGGCAATACAGTGAACTGTTTGGTTGTTTTAACCCATGTTTAGATAACAATCACCAAGGGAACAATCTTTCAAGTAATGCTGGAATTTTTTCTACAGCAAATGATAATGAAAAGCTGGTAATTAATCGTATGGATGATAACAGTTATAAAGAACTTGTTCATTCTTTGAACAGAGAACAAATGGAGTTTTTTTTTACCATATGTTACTCTCTGTTAAAAACGACGAGAAGCAATTGACAATTTTTAATTGACACTTTAACCTAAATGTCCAATTGCAACATCAAAAACAATATTCGGACATAATATGACAGCATTGCATGATGGGAAAAACTTACAGGAGATAGCCCAGAGGGCACTTTGATTCTTGTTACCAATGCCAGAAACATCAGTTTTAAGTCATGAACTCCACACCCTCGTCATCGAAAAGAAAGTGCTCGGAGAATCAGGTAACTTTTCCCCTTATAAAAACTATTTAAAGACTAAAGGTATCTTTAACAGGTAAAAAGCACGTAGGGCTCAGCTGTATGGTACCATGACAGCGTTGAAACGTGTGGAAAATAGGTAAACTCGATGTATTTATTTTTCTTCGAGTCGGTATCCCTCCCAGTCCACCTCGGGTTTTTCATTTCCTCGGTACCAATCCTCCCCCCTGTTCTCTTGACCTATTTTCCTTGATTGCCTTCTGAGCTCCTGAAGAGACAAGGCTTTCAATTTTTTACCTTTTATTAAAGATATTTTTAGTTTGTTTTAAAACTGTAATGGGCTCATTGCATTACACTAGATATAATTAATAAATAAAAAATATAAAATGGTTATTTAATTTTTAACCATCGCATTCCCCTGTCTTTTAAACATTGTTTTAATATAGCTAACACCAGAACAAAAAAAGGAAATCGACGAGCTAATGACGGTGTTGGAATCTGCTGGCTATCAGAAAGACGAGAGGGATTGCAGGAAAGAAGAGTTCAAACAGAAACTGAACAAAATGAAAGCCACTGCCATTCAAGGCAAAAGAGTAGCAGCACAAATGATGCTAATGGCAAAAGCCTATGATAAAATAGTAAACGAATTGCAAACACAGTTTGATGAAATGTAAACAAAATTTTTAAATATTTTCTTTTTCAAAGAGTTATTTCCTTTTAAAAACATGTATTTTAAATTTCCACATGCTTAATCCTCAGATATTAATTTGAAATATACAGGTCCAATTGTAGGTGTATAAATTTTAAAAAAAATTTTTAAAAAAATCTTGTAAACATTATCATTGTTTTATATCTTTAAATTATAGCAGTTTCTAAACAAGACTTATTTTTAACAATAAAACTAAATTAAAACTTCCCGCAATTTAATGTCTATGATCTTGCCTCCTCATTTTATTACTCAAATATCCTATTCCTATTATACACCAAACCCCTTTCTGTTTAAAACCATTACTATTATATCCCTAATCCCATCATACCTCTATTCCTATAACCCTACTCCTATTATAACCCATTCCTATTATATTCGAATAGTTGACCCCAAATTATGGTCACCTCCTAAGTTACACCTTAAATATACAGATAGTCAGCCGTAGGTTTCAAACTGATCGAACTATATTCAAATAGTTGACATCAGGTTGTAATCACCTCCAAAATTATACCTTGAATATACAAGCAGTCAACCAAAAAGTTCAAACTGATCAAATATTTACCTTACTTCTGTCTTACTAAAATTCCCATCATATCCCACATATACGCTTGCGGCTCATTTTAAGTAAGTTATTAGAAGTAAAAAGATTTTATATCAAGACTGGTTTATGTCAAGACAAATTTTTGTCAGCCCCTAGTTTACACTTTAATATGAAAGTAGTTTTCTGTAATTATACTATTCCTATTATAACCTTTTCCTGCTATAACCCATTCCTAATATACCACCATTTCCATCATACCCCCTAGTCCTATTACACCCCACTCCATTCATACCCCCATTCCTTTCACACCCCATTCCTATCATACCCCATTCCTAGTATACCCCCATTTATAATATTCCAATCATACCCCAATTCCTATTATACTACCATTCCCATTATACCCCTATTCCATTCATACTGCCATACCTTATATATACCCCCTTTCCTATTATGTCCCATTCCCTTCATACCGCCATTCCCATCATACTCCCAATCCAATCACAATCCCCTCCTATTACAAACTGGTAAGCTACCATTCCCGAACCTTTATACCCAGATTCCAGTTAGGACCTTGTTCCCGACATGCCCCCAGTCCGTTTCCCATTAAAATCTCATTTCTGTTATACACCCAATCGCATCATATCCCACTTTTACCCCTGAGTGTTTATTTTATGTAATACATATATATGTATATATATACAATTATGTATACAATGTGCCCTCCCGGTTGTTACCATAATGGCTTTATGGCAACTCCTGAACATATATATATATATATATGTAATTTTATCTATACCCCACTCCTATTATAACCCATTTCTATTATATCGGTTTTCATATCATACCCCCATTCCCCTAATACCCCTATTCAACTTAAACTCCAATCATTTAGTATACTGACAATTATCCCAAGGTTTTCGCTCCCGTCATACTTCCTTTTCCCGTTGAAGTGTCGCTTGTGTTGTACACCCGGTCATATCGTGTCCTACATTTACTCCTGAGTGTGTAGTTTATATGAGATATAAGAAACACATTTTTCGGTGTCGGGGCTGCCACAGTGTTATTGTCGCCCCATCATGCTCCAAGTCCCATTACAATCCCCTACTACAGACTATTATGCTGTCATTCCCATTATGCCCCCAATCCTTTCGTACCCCAAATTTTAATCATAATCTCATTCCCAACATACCCCCAGTCCTAGTATACCCCAATCTTACCCCCATTCCTAACATACTAACCCATTTCCCGTCATACCCCTATGCCTATTATACCCGTTTCAGACATATCCCCCATTCCTATTATGGCCCCCATCCTTTTTAAAAAACTTATATTCCTATTACACACCCATTCCTACATACCCCTATTTTTTATTCCCCCATACCTAATATACCCCCATTCCTATTACGTTTCATTCCCTTCATACCGCCATTTCCATCACATTCCTCTATTACTTACTATTATACTGCCCTTCCCATTATACCCCCAATCCCTCCATACCCCAATTCTAATCATAACCTCATTCCCAACATACCCCCATTCCTACTATACCCCAGTCTTACCCATAGTTCTATCATACAGACCCATCCCCTTCATACCATTACACCCACTATACCCCTGTCCCTAGCATATCCCCCATTCATGTTATACCCCCTTTCCTATTATACACACATTCCCTTTTTGTTGTACACCCATTTAATTATACCCCTATTCCCTTCATAGCCCTGTTCCTATACCCCCACTCCTATTATAACCCATTCCTATTATATTGCCTTTCACATCGTGCCCCCATTCCCTTGGTGCCCATGTTCAAGCTAAACCCCAATCCTTTAGTATACAGAGAATCATCCCACCCCAAATTAAAATCACCTTCTAGTTTATACCTTAAATATACAGACAGTCAGCCAAAAAGATCAAACTGATCAAACTATTTTCAAATAGCTTACCCCAAAATTTTAATCACCTCCTATTTTATATCTTAGATATACAGACAGTCAATCAAAAAGTTCAAACTGGTCATACTAACATTATTATTGCTACTATTATCATTGTTACTATTATCATTGTTACCATTATTATTGTTACCATTATTATTGCTACTATTATTATTGTTACCATTGTTGTTGTCATTGTTGTTGCTACTATTATTATTGTTACCATTGTTATTGCTACTATTATTATCGTTATCATTATTATTACCATTATTGTTACCATTATTATTGTTGCCATTATTATTGGTACTATTATTATTATTATTATTATTATTATCATTGTTGTTGTCATTATTGTTACCATTATTATTGCTACTATTATTATTGTTACCATTATTGTTACCAATATTGTTATCATTATTATTTTTACTACTACTCACCGGATAACTCCGACCATGAATTGTGATCCACTCAGTCAAATTACTATTACTTATTGTTATCATTATTGTTATCATTGCTATTACTGCTATTATTGTTACCATTTTTGTCATCATTATTGTCATCATTTTACTACTATTATTGTTACCGTTATTGTTATCATTATGATTGCTGCTGTTTTTGTTTGCCATTATTGTTATCATTATTGCTATCATTATTATTGCTAATATTATCACTATGCCCCTGATTATTTTAAAACCCCAAAATTTGTGGACGCCTCCAAGTTCATACCTTAAAAAAATACAGACAGTCAACCAAAAAGTTCAAACTGATGGAGCTGTTTTCGGATGGCTTATCCCAGATTTTAATCACCTCCTAGTTTATATTTTAATATACAGACAATCAGCTACAAAAATTCTAACTGATCAAACTGACAATAAAGGTAATAACTTAAATTTTATCGACGTTTACACGACTAAACATTGATCGCCGATATCTGAAACCATATAAAATGAAGTGCGTACAATCGGTAATTGGCAAATGGAGACCCTTTCAGTTCTAAACTTTGTGATCATAACTTTTGAGTTTGTGGATAAAATCTGGAAATTATTTTAAATTCAAATATGAAAATGTCCAAAACTTGCCTAAAACGATCTAAGCCTAAGCCAAGACACTTTTAAATCGAAGATCAACTTCTAAGGCTTCGTCCACACGTATTCGGATAGTTTTGAATCCGCAACTTTTTTGTTGCGGATTAAAAAATATTCGCCTCCACACGTACCGTATTCGTATCGTATTTGCTCTGGTACCCAGGGCTCCTCTTTAAATGTTGTTAACAGTGCATGCACAAAGGCAAAGTTCAAAGCCAAGTTCAACACGCTATTAAACAGGCTATTAGACTTGAAAAAAGTCCAAGTAGAAGTGAAGCGATAATATTTCGGTTGTCTATTTTGAATATTCGTGCAGTTAAATACTGGATCCGATACTGTTACGTCAGCGTATTAAAAAAATATCTGGATTCGACCGTCCACACGAGGCCGTTCTCGTAGCGTATTAAAAAAATTCCACTCTGGAGAGCGGATTCAAAAAGTTGCGAATTCGTAAGCCGAATTCGCCTTATACCTGTGGACGGAAGGCCAATCTACAACAAAAAAGTTGCGGATTCAAAAATATCCGGATACGTGTGGACGGGGCCTAAAAGTAAGTAATGTTTACTCTTTAAAATTCACCTTCACATGATACACCGTCAGAACCTAGCTTGTATCCCGATGAGCATGTACAGCGGTAGCTACCAACACTGTTATGACAACTTTGCTGACAGTTTCCGTTGTGGAGAGAACACTCATTGATATCTAAAAAAAAAAAAAAAAACCCAACAACAACAACACGCAATCAACTTTCAATATCTACGTTGGACTTTGTTTAGCTATACTATGCTATGCTATACCATACCGGCATATGCCATGCGATGGTACATTATGCCGTATGACATGCTATGGTCCACACTATACTGTGCTATGCTGTGCAAGCCATACTGGGCTTTGTATATGCCGTTATGCTGCCATGCAATGCGGCCATACTAAGTTATTAAGTGATTCTATACTTATTATGACGTGCACTATGCTATTCTATGCCACACCATGTCATACTACAGGGCTTTGTTGGGGGTCTGAAAAACAGCTGACATAAACAACTTTCGACTATGTAACAGTATATCCTTACCCAGTTTTCCTTTCTCTAAAAGTGTGATATGAAACACAAAACTTCCAGAGCCATCTAGACTCTTTTGCTATACCATGCTATAATGTGTTTACTCAATGCCGTACAATGCCGTGCTATAGTATATTGTGTTATGGTATGATGTGCGCTTAATCGGCCATGCTGTGCTATGCTATGCTTTGATATTCTATGCTATGCTATGCTATGCTATGCTATGCTATGCTATGCTATGCTATGCTATGCTATGCTATGCTATGCTGTGCTGTGCTGTGCTATGCTGTGCTGTGCTATGCTGTGCTGTGCTATGTTATTTTGTTCCATATCGAGACATCCCACCAGGATGCCATAATATGTTGTGCTGCAATAATACAAAAATAAAAAACCCAGAGCTTGTTTGGCTTGGAGGAAATACGGATTACATATTTTAGACTGAGATTAACTAAAATCGTAACATAACTAACTTCAACGATATGGTTAGTGAAATGGTTCCCAAATAAATGTAGAGCAGTGTTAAGTGCCAACACATGTTGTGATTTTACCCAACTGTAATAATTCAATTACACTGGAACCTCAATGAACCATGAACCTCCATGAACCATGAAGATCAGGAAAAGTGTTCCCTAAATAGATTACAAAAGTTATATGAGCGTTTCGCCGGCTGGAACCAGGAGAAGTGTCCCGTTAATGGGGGTGTTCCAAAGTAGAGGTTTCACTTTATTCACCTGTGCATGTTTTTCCGTCAGCATTCAGTGAATATCCTGCATTACACACGCATTTAAAGCTCCCGTAAGTGTTGACGCAACCTTGAGCACAGCCTGATGTTCCAGCGGTACACTCATCAACATCTACAAACGGAATCAAACGCGGCACTTATGTAAAAGAGATATGTCATGGGATTTTCAAATTAAAAATAAGTACCTCAGTTTGTCAACGCAAAATGCTTATAAAGAACCAAGAAGACGTATCAAGTGAATATTCGAAGAGGGAAGAAACCAAAATCAGAATTTATTTTAGCAGGTTTTCGACGACACAATGCAATAAACGTGAAATAATTGGCCCAATTTTCAAGTTGCAATCCATTTCTATCCTTGCCACATTTGCACCCCACGCCACGGCACTTATTTTTACTCTTAGAGCACTAGTATTTGGAATTAAAGTGCACCTAACCCCCATTTTAATCAACTCAATGTACGTTGAAAAGTCGAACAGTGAAATATTTCTTGTTTTTAACGTCGCGTTAGTGAATTATAGAGATTTCAATTTACAAAATGCTAATGAGATGACGTCAAATCAAGACTTTACCATTATTTCTACTTCAATTTACAATACGCAGTTCACAGCTTAAGGATAATTAATTTAAGAAATACTAAATAGAAACTGTTAATAGTCAATCGATTTGTAAAAAAAAAAAATATTACTTGGAGGTGGAAACAAGTAGTTGTGTAATAAACGAGTCTTGATTTGACGTCATCTTATTAACATTTTGTAAATTCAAACCTCTATAATCATGACTAACACAATGTTAGAAACAAGAAATATTTAACTATTCAACTTTTCAACGTACATAGTGTTGATTAAGCGAAATCCGGGCGAAATCCGGGCCAGATTGGCGGAAAGCGAGTGCTGTCATCACTATGACACCGACCCTACTCCCTATATTTAACTATTATAGCGCGAAAGCGCGCGTGATATCGCCTAATTCTTAGCTGATGTAGCCGTAGGCCGAGTCGGCTAAAATTATAATTAGTTCAACACATTGATAACAAAGCACAGTTTGAAGAAAAAATATCGAGTCTGGTCCGTCATTTTGCATTCTCTTGTCAAAATGCGAAATGTACATCCATCGTTGGATATATGTCATGTAGACATAGCGTATATTGATAACTTTTTGGCCATATTTGGGCAGAGTATGAATGTGTTGAATTATAATTAAAATTAAACGTAAATGATCGCCCTTACCGACGCATTGTGGAACTGCCGCATCCCATTTGCCATTTACGCAATTCAGAGTTGCCGTTCCACTCGCCTCAAATCCAGCATTGCAGGTGATGGTCATCTTTCCGCCCAGCGCTCGACTGCAACTGCGTTGACCATTAGCTATCTTTCCAGTACAGGGACATTTCAGAGCTGTCGATTAAAGAAAGTGAAAATGTATACATATTAACTGGAGGTATTTATACTACCAGTTATGAACTCCACGAAAGGCGAAAAACAAATAGCCCTCGAGAAGAGCACTGGCAGAGTCTTAAACGCAAAATGGTCTCGTTTTGAAGTAAGCCATCTAAAATAAGTTAATGGAGTGTTTTCACATGACGTCACGGCGGCCATGTTGATGTCCGAAAACAATAAAACGGCGGCCATATTGGTGTCCCAAGCTAATCCTGTGGGGATTGAACTCATTTCTAATGCAAACACTTTGTTTTGTTCAACTTAATTAACATAGCTGCAGACCACGTGAATGAAAACACTATATACGAAAGTGTTTATATATGTTGTGGTTCAATTTTATCCTTGGTTCAAATTTTATTTTCCTTTGTTTAAAACTCATTATCATACATTACCATAGCCAAAAACAAAGGAAAATAAAATTTGAACCAAGGATAAAATTGAACCACAACATATACACTGTAGAAGCGGATCTGAAAATAAAAAAAATAAAATGCGGTATTCGATATTCTATATTTATAAAGCATATTTGTATTTTTGTATCTTCTGTAACGTATTACTTTAAAAAAATATTAAAATAAACAAACAATTAAATAAATAAATAAATAAATAAGTAACGACATTTTTTGTATTGTTTTGTAAATAATGTATTTGCAAGGCTCTGTAATGTAACTAATGTAAAATTTTATAAAGGAGTAATTCTGCTGCTATTTAATAATGAAAAGTATAATTTTAATCTTGCTGCTCTTTTCTTTCACCGAAGAACCAGGGGACATTTTCGTTATTTCACAATTTCACTTTTGACTTGTTATTTTGTTTCCTACGTAGTAGGAAATACACGCAGAAAGTGGCGAAGGAGCCCAAAAGAAACCACAATGCTTTTTACATTGAACTTCCTCGGTACAACACAATATAGATCTGTACGGCTTTTGGAGTACTATACAGCTACTGAAAATATTCCCTTAAAATTACTATTTAATGATCAGTCCATCTGATTTGGGATTATTGTAAAATAGGCGAAAGAGGAGGAGTGGTTGATGTCATTACATAGCAAGATGAAATATTTTGGTCTTTTCATAGAATAGGAAAATTATGTACAATAAGAAATCTCAGAAACGAGAGAAACGCATGGAAAACTATGGAATGATTAAAAAAAACCGAGAGTAGTTGTTATAGTTGATTTCCTGTACCTGTATCGCAATGTCGCCCTTCATATCCTGCATTGCAATTACACTTATAGCCAACTGGGAGCGCCTGACATGTTCCGTGGAGTCCACATGGGTTTGAAGAACAAGCGGTGTTTGCTAAGAATGTAAAAGCCATGTAAATGTATATTTACAAAATACAAAGGTAAAAATTATCAACTAATGCATCTACCCCTAAGTTTTTGTTTAAACAAAAAAATGCGGAAATGTATAAATTAATAAAAATACAATGGTATAATAATAATCTAATATATTATTAATACCTATAAATTCACGTTTTTGTTTTGCAGAGGAACATTAAAGAAATGTACCGAAATGTAAAACGCAGTTCAGAGGCATTTAAAATATTTTTACCGTGGCTACCTCTTTCTCTCCACTGGGAATTGCTTTGCGTTACAATTGAAATAGCGGCTGCGTAAGAGACTACGGAAAAGCAGTTTCGCCAATGACGACAAGAGAAAATACCAAGGGCAGCCCTCTTGAGAGTAATTGAAAATATTTGTTTCAAAAATTGTTTTTATGGTACCATGTGTATCAATGGAAGACAAGCAAATAAACAAAAAAAAAAAATGAAATGCTTACATGGACATGCGCAAACGTAACGAACTTTAAAATCAGGGCAGCGTCGATCCGCTCGTTGGTCACTATTCAAACACGTTATTCCGCTGCTTGAGCACGTGGTCTTTTTAATTTCAAGGTCAAACATGGATAATCCGTCAACAGTCTGGCAGTCGTAAGAAGTTGGACTAGCGCATGCGCCAGAGTTTCTTTCCGTATCTCCATCTCCAGTTGTTGGTAAATCGTTGTTCAACCAATTTGTCCAACACTTGTTTTCTGAAAACAAAAAACAAAACAAAACAAAATAACAAGCAGATAAATGAATAAAAACAACAATTGAATATTTTGACCATGTTGGCTTGTTTTTCTTTGCTTTCGTAGCTCTACTCGATTCAACTCCCAGATTCAATCTTTGGCTCAGTTCCTTTTGAAAATGTGGATACAATTGTAAAGTGTGATGTACCAGTCAAATATACATATATAAGCTGTTAACAATTTCTATCTTATTTTAACGTACCATTTGATTAAAAATAGAAGTGAAACGGATTTTTATATCACGAATCTAAAAATCTTGATTTAAATTGGATTTGAAGGATCTCACCGAAGTATGGATTCGAAAAAAAAATAAATGCAAAATAAATCGTTGTTGTTGTTGTTGATTCAACGGATTTATGATCCGTTCATTTTTTATTTGCGTAAAAAACAGCAAAATCCTTTTTTGGATTCAATGGTGTGTTTCTTTGTAGGCTTTTTAGCCGATTTCTTAAGCATGTAAGATATTTTTTGACGCAAGGAATGGCTCTTTTGTAGTTGTACAGTGGCGTCGTACCCATTCATTGTGGAATTCAAACTATCCAGTCATTTGAGAACTGTTTATTTTACCAGCCCAATTCGTGAACCATAACGTCACACCCATATTTTCGCGCCAACAATATACAAATTGAATTTGATTCGTGCAGACGGAACAAGTCGATTCGTGACTACGTCGCTCGCCTTTCGCGACTTCGTTAGCACGCTCTCGGGGGCTTCGCAGTCGACTTGTGGCAAGTCTACCTAATATGCTAACGAGTTTCTTTGTTCCAATTTGATGATTTATTAACGAGTTTGAGAATTGTTGATAACTAATAGAGCGGTTTTCAATTGAGTATAGAAAGTAATCTCGCAATTTCTTTAGTTTTGCATTGCTACGCTTTGTGATTGGCTAAAAAATCTTGCGCCACTTTCTCGACCAATCAGAAGTAAAACCAAAACCAATCGTGACTTAGCTGCTCGCACGCGTTTTCCCGCGCTTGGCGCCGCCGACATGTAATTGCTTCGAGCTCTGATTGGTTCATTGGATTGTTTACGACTGCTGTGATTGGCCAGAGTAAATACTTTGGTTTTGGTTTTACGACACTCAAATGAAAACCGCTCTATAAATGGCCTACAGTTTTATTGTCTCACCTGTTCGAGCCATAGATGGCTTAACTTTCGTAACGCCCTGATCTGCAGGAGCATAGAAGTCAGACCAAGCGACAACATTTCCAATGAAATTGTCCGCGTGTCTGGCCATGTCTTCGATGTCCTGTGCACTTAGTTCGTAATTCCAGACATTCATCTGACTCACTTTTCCGATAAATGCTTCGTTTGCGCTGAAGTTTTGAGCGAGTTCATCTTGCTCTTGTCCGAGTACAAAGAAACCTTCCGTTGGAATAACCTAAAATAGATGTAAATTGTGTATTAGAATAAATCTACCAGCGTTTTCTCACGAATGCTGTTCTCTTATTGGCTACTCTACTCAATATACATTCAATTGTAGAAAGTGAGTAGAGTGAGTAGCCTAATAACGGCCGCTTCTTCGCATTTTCGAAGTGTTTGTGAAGAGTATTTGTTGTTAAGTTTTGAACGTCCAATTAGATTATTTGCTCTTGATTTATATCGCGTGATAGTTGATGAGGGAGAAGCCCAAATCAACTATCACGATAGAAATCTCGAGCTCATAATCCAATTGTTAATTAGAGGTGTATTACACAAGCACAACAGCGGTGCTCCATATTTATAGAACCTATGCCCTTCATTTTTCATGGTCATGGCTAGCGGAATTTTTCGCGCGCGCGTCGGTCCGTGTGCCGCCGTTGGGCAACCTCGTTCCCAGGTTTTTACCCTTTTGTTTTTACCTGGGAACGAGGTTGGCTGTTGGGCAAGGATAGCTCGCGGGCGTGCATGACGTCGCAAAACATTGGCGTATGACGCCACACAATATCCGGAATCTTAGCAATTTTGAAACCAAAGCGAGGTTTTGTTTTTCGCGCGGCTACACGGCCAAATGTCACGTCACTTCGGTAAACTCTTTGATGTTTTGCTGCATTTAACGAGAAAACCATTTCAAAAAAGGTCGTTATTTCCCTGCATTTTTTCGCGGTTTGCTACTCAAGATAGGGATACTAATTAACGGATACTCAGAAGCCGCTGTAGTGGAAAAAGAAGAGCTTTCAGGAAAAAAATCTTGCTTCGAGGAACTTCATACGTTTTTAGCGGAGCACTGCGGGCCGAAGGCCCGCGCGAAGCCCCATAGTCATAGAACCCATGCCCGTCGTTTTTCATGGTCATGACCAGCGGAATGTTTCGCGGGCGGCGTCTGTTACATGTGTGTCAGACTGTGTGCCCGTGTGTCCGAGCGTCGCTCAAGGCTACTAGCTCGCGAGCGCGTATGACGTCGCAAAACATGCGCGAATGACGCCACACAACATCCGGGAATGCCGAATGTCACGTCAGCTGCATGCGTACGACGTCATCAACATCCGGGATCTTTGAGGCTTTGTTTTTCGCGCGGCTACACAGCCGTCAGCTCGGTAAACACTTTAGTTGGATTCAGAGTTGGATTGTTGTGTTTGCCGGAGAATTAAAGTCGTTATTTCCCTGCAGTTTTTCGCGGTTTGCTACTCAAGACAGAGATACTAGTTAAGGGATACTCAGAAGCCGCTTTAGTGGAAAAAGAAGAGCTTTCAGGGATAAAATCTTGCTTCGAGGAACTTCATATTATCAATGCAGGAGCAATGCGGGGAGATGCTTTGTTTTATTACGGATTTCAGAACCTAAGAAGCGGAGTTTTAACGAATTTTCAAGCAGTCCAGTGCTTTAAAGGTAAAACAAATCACATTTTTCGATGGGAATTTATGTTGCTATCAATTTTTGATTGACTTTTCCTTTGAGTTCTCTTAAGTTTTGGAGACATGTTTATGAATCGAAACGTGTTCAAATTAAGTCGTGTTGTTATCTTGAATTTCATCGAGGACAGCTCTGCCTTGATGCACTAGAAATAATACGTGCTTTTCTAATGCAGATTGAATAAAATTTTTCGAAAGAAGATTGTGTTGTCCGTTTTTATGTCTTTGTTCATTCATTACATAGATTAAAAAGCGATTTTATGTAAAAAAAAACAAGACTTAGATTTTCTGTCTTCACTCGCGTCGCCATATGCAAATAAGCTTATGTTTGTGTATTTTTGCAATTTTAATTTCCAAATCAGTTTCTCGCGCAATCTTTGACAAACAAAAACTGTATTTTATTCGGAAAGCAGTCGTACTAGTTATTCTGGAAAGAGAAAAGTTGTTTTTGTGAACTTTTCTACGGTCTAAATGTTCTGTGCAGACGGTCAGGTAATACTGTTTTTGAGAAATGCTAAAATTGAAAATAGCCCGTTCTTCAATCTTAATTCTTGTGCTTCCAACCTTTCACCTTAGTTAAGTTTCACCTTAGTTAAGCTTGTTTAAAGTGCGAAGCTGATAGGCTGGGCCTATCTATATATATTATCAATGCGGGAGCAATGCGGGGAAATATCACTTCGGATTTCAGAACTGAAGAAGCGGAGATGTAAAGAATTTCCAGCAGTCGAGGGACTTAAAGGTAAAACAAATTGCATTTCTCGATGCGAATTTATGTTGATATCAATCTGGGATTGACGTTTTCTTCGTGGTCTTGTTAGTTTTGGAGAATCGTTTATAAAACGTGCTCAAATTCACTCGTTTCATGATTTCTTTCATCGAAGACAGCTCGGCCTCGATGCGCTATAAATGGTTCGCGTTTTACTTTTAAACATAAACATATGGAGATTTGAATACTTTTTTTCGAAAGAACATTGCGTTGTCCATTTTTACGTGTTTGTTCATTCATTACATAGGTTGAAAAGCGATTTTATGTAAACAAAACAAAACTTGGATTTTATAGTTCTAACTTCACTCGCGTGGCCTTATGCAAATATGTTTGAGTATTTTTTTTGCAATTTTGATTTCCAAATCAGTTTCTCGGACAATTTTTGATAAGCAACGTGTGTATTTTATTTGAAATTAGTCGTCATTTTGTACGGTCTAAATGTACTGAGAAGACGGTCGTGTAATTCTGTTTTTGAGATTTGCTAAAATTGAAAAATAGCATGGTCGTCAATTTTAATTCTTGTGATTCCGACCTTTCACCTCAGTTACAATGCAAGTTTATCATCGGCTTTCTGTTCAGAGAGCTACGCTGTTAGGCTCAGCCTATCTATATATATATATTACATGTATATGTATGCTACCCATTAGAATCCAAGAAACATTTTTCTTTTCCATACCATTATCTAGAACGCTCAATGTGACTGGATAAAATATGGATAAAACACATCACTTTTCCAAAATCGAATATTCGATTTAAGCTGATATCCTGCGTCCGATTTGATATCCATCGCCTGATTTTATTCGGACAATGAAAAAACAAGTCAAATTTGAGGACTAAATTTTAATTTTTCAGGGAAGGAAAAATCGAAAATCTTGTGGAAAAGGCGGTGTCTTGAAACACCAAAACAATCCACCAAACATACTGTTATCATCGATAAAGTGTGTTTAGGAAATTAATCAGAGGGTTCTAGAAATAAATAAGGCAGGCAGCCATTTCTAATCTTGCAGTGGAACATCGAAGTGCAGGTGCAGGTACAATCTGTTCTTCTAGGGTTATATGTTCAAAGAAGCGACACGTCTCTGTGCTGTGTTCAGGGCGTTTACAGCATAAGCGTTCTCCTCCTTTTTATGAAAACCACTCTCATTTCGCAGTTTTGCATATAAGGTAAAGTAGCACACAAGTCAGAGGTGGCCCACACGGGCGAAGCTTAACTCGCTTTCTACAGTATGAAGCTACTACGAAGATTGCTACTCCCCCCTGGATGGGATTGTCAATGACAGGGTTACCCTCAGCATTTTGTTGCTGGTACCCATCACCTGGGTGGAGAGAGGCGATGTGGAGTAAAGTTTCCACCGACCAACACTCTAACCACAACACCACCGCCTCTCCACAGGTTTGACATATACTGACGTGTTGTTAGACGTTTAATACATACAAACGCCCTGCCGTCAGATCACCGAACCACTTACTTTCCCCTTTTGTAGCGGCTCAGCGTCTGCACTCTGTTTGACTTTAGATCCGTCCTTGTACACTTTCCATGCGCCTGTCGAGCTCTGCCACGTGAAAGCCATGTGATGCCATTTACCGTCATTTGCAGGCACAAAAGTTGCTGCCTTCGTGCCCATAACCCAAATGTTAAAGCCGTTGTAGTCGTGAATTACAAGGGCGTTGTCCACAACGCTTCCTAAAGGCGCAGAGAGGTGACATTCACAGTTAATTTTAAAAAATCTCAGCTTCATCAAAAATGAGTTGAACACCATTGGAATAAAGAGAGTCTTATTCCCACAATAGGTTTACATACATATATAAACCTTATTTAAAGTGTCAAAATATTTAGCTGTAAGGCTAATTGAGGACACTATAACAAAATATATAATAATAATAATAATAATAATTATAATAATAAATATACATTAACATAAATTAAAAAGGCAATGTCACGGGAATTTTGCTGTTTCTTGAAAGTGTTTTTGCTTGAACACGAACTGCTCTTACTGTAGAACACTGGGACCGGTAGGGGTCCACTCTACCCCCCCCCCCCCCTGCCGTAATTTCAAGAAAATTAATTAGAAGCTATGGCTATGAAACGTGGATGGTTTATAGTATGGTCAAAACTGTCTAAGAGATAAGATAGGTGCACGCCATCTTGGATCCGCCACCTTAAAATTGAGATAAAAATTAACCAAAATCGAAATAATAAAAAAAAACCAAGTGATCTTTTGCATTTCCACCTTGTTATAGGCTTATCCGTTTGGTAACAGAACATTAATCCGATTATACTCCCTCTCATATATAAGCACGCCACAGTTCCTGAACAGCAATTCTTTAGAAAATTTACACCAAATGAACTGAAACAATGCTTCTATATCACAGTATTTTTTGCTTGCCAGCCAAAGAACCCTTACGAAGTTGTATAAGCGCAGGGCTTATAAACGCCATTTAACAGAATTGTAAAATTTAATGCAAGAAAGTTTGAGGTTTTCCACTTTTCACACTTTTTCCACATTTCCACTTGTTTAGCAGAAAATTAAAAAAATGGTTAAACGTGCTTGTTAAAATATGGTTGACATGGAAATGTCACATGTCAAGATGAAAAAAATCTGTCACATGAAAACGTTCAAAGTTAACGTTAGCGCGGGCAATTTAAAGTGAAGAAATAATCCCCGCAGTTGCAAATATAATGTAGTAGCTATCAGGAAAACAAATTTTAGGCTTGTCATGATGATTAATGGATTTTTTTTTTCATTTTGGTGTAATGCCTAAAATAGACTACATTGGCCTTTTAACATGCGATAAAGTAAACTACCTCCAACTTCGACAGCATATGATATTGGAGTTCCTGGATCAAGCTCACTGTTGGCTACCTTCATCCAGAAGGCAACCGTGAAAGCACTCAAAGTATCCTCACGCATCTGAACGATTGATGCTCCACGACCCAGTTGTCGACTGAACTCTAGGTCAAAGTCAGTGGTTTGTTCTAAAATCAAATGCATTAACGCTTTAAAAACAAATTGATCACAATTTCCACCACAATTTGGACCTAGAAAAAACGGCATAGTTTTCATTTTATTCATAACACCTAGGGGTTTTAAGAGAATCAGTATCATAATCATAGGAACCAGGCTGTGAATCTCACATTGGTATTGAGTGTTCATAACCTTCGTCACTCCGTATGGCATGACATCTTTGGGGGATTTAAATCTTCTTTTCTATTCTTTTCACGGTTCTAACGAGATTACCTCCCACCTCACCAAAAAAAGGAACGATTTCTTGCGAATAATTATCGGCTAAAATTTGCCCCTCTTAAGATTCGATTATATCAGTCAGTTAAAAAAAAAAACAAGTTAACGAGACTACCTTTAAATTAGGCAGCAAAATATTAAAACAAAATATAAAATCTACCGTCCTCTCTAGTGTTGGAAAAAATTTAGCAAATTTCCACCGGTTATCCGTGGTGCGGACTCCTATTTGCCACGATTTACATCATCACATGGTTTGGTCAAAATGTTGTGGACTCACGAGGCGCAGCCGAGTGAGTCAGCAACAAATTTTGACCATGTGATGACGTAAATCGTCGTAAATAAGAGTCCACACTACGGAAAACCAGTGGAAATCTGCTTTTTACCACAGTATTTAGAAATTGCGTGATGTTAGTGTTAGCACCGTTGTCTGCACTCTTTTTTACCACCCGCATCGACCAATCAGATTGCGAGATTACCGGCAATTGTGGTAAAAAAGTTTAATACACACATAACTTAGGTTTATTTAGATGTATAACTTGCTGGAATACGAAACGTGGGTCGCGCACGGTGTAGATAATACCAGAAACCCATAATGGCTTTCTGATAATACGCTATAAAAGAGCGGTTTTCAGTTGAGTGTTGTACAACCAAAACCAAAGTAATTACTTTGACCAATCACAACGGAGGCAGTAAATCCAATGAACCAATCGGCACTCAAAGCAAATACATGCAGCCAGCGCCAAGTGAGGAAAAACCGTGTAAGACTAAGTAACAATTGGTTTTGGTTGTTCTTCTGATTGATTGATCAAGTGGCGCGAGATTTTTTAGCCATTCACCGAAGCGTAGTAATGCTAAACCAAAGCAACCGCGAAAATGCTTTCGATACTCAATTGAAAACCGCTTTTTAAAACCACCGGTAAAATGCCAAAAAGAATACACATCGACTCACTCACTCACTTATCGTCAAAGTACCTCCTCGCAAATATGGCGACCATCTTTTCAAATCACAAACACAATTCATGTCAAATCACAACTGGCTAATCATAAAGAAAGCTGCCGTAGAAAATTTCAAGTTGCATTATACAATTAATATTGTCCAGGACATTCAGATACCTGTCTCGCAATTGTCTCCAGTAAATGAAGGCTTACAGTAGCAAATATAGCCATTCACTTGGTCAACGCAGTGTCCGTTGTTCTGACATGGTGAACTGCTGCACTCGTTTATGTTGATGCTGCATTTTGCATCAGCAAAACCTGGTGCGCAGTTGCAAACATGACCATAGCTAGTGTCAGCGCAGGTTGCACCGTTCAGGCAGGAGTCTGGGAGACAGCCATTGTCATTCTTTTCGCACTGGTTACCGCTGTATCCTGTAGGACAGGCGCATGAAAAGGACAGGTTTACGACTGAGCATGTGCCGCCATTTTTACATGGGGAATTTTTGCACTCCTGGAAACGTAAATAAATAAATAAATAAATAAATAAATAGATAAATAAACAAGAAAGTAAGTAAGTAAACAAATTAAGCCACCCACAAACTAGAACGCGATCAATACCGTCATAAGCTTTCATGATAAAAATTTAAAGTCACAGAAATCGAATCAGCGCTGGTTAATATTGACTTGGCTTAGTCAGTATTTGCATGGCTTCGTTTCGCCGTGTTTGGTAGCATGCATACTTGTATATCAACCTCTGATTTCTTCATCGTGTAATTTGTCGAGCGAATCAAGATCACCTCATAGTTCTTGGTGTGTTCAAAAGAAATAAGAACCCCTTATTCATCTTATACAGGCAAAAACTAACGATAAAATTAAAGAGTCGGACGTTTCATCTTACATTGGATTTGGTCTCACAGAATGTCCCCTCGTATCCATAAGGGCATTCACATATGTGTCCATCTGGTGTATCCACACAGGTAGATCCACTGGCACACTTGCCGCTGGAACAGCTGCTCGACTTCACATCACAGTGCTGGCCAGTGTAGTCTGGTGGGCACAGGCAAACATACCCATTCACCTGGAGAAACAAATTAAGCCCATGGCTTAATCTTTACTGATAACTCTCCTCGTTTATACCAGGTTTGCCGCGTTTACCGCAGTTGGCTCCACTAAGGTTTCAGACATTGCATTATTTTGGAGAATCAGGAAAATCCTAGACCGTCGAACAAAGCTTGGATTCCGGTAAACCACAAGGTTTTACTTGAATTTTGTTTCAAATGATACCCCTTGTATAGATTGTTTAATTGAATGATGTTTCATAGTCATCTATACAAAAAGTTCAACGTGAAGTAGCTATGCTATTACGGCTGCTCTGTTGTGGTGTGGTGTTATTCGCTCTGATACAGAGATTCAGCATCGCCTTTACGACAATCGGCAAACGGTAAACGTGAAAAATGGCGAGGAAATTACGGAAACATTATATTTTCTGCTGTTTTCGTTTGCCGTAAGGGCGATGATTAATCTCCCTATAATTTCTTCTTCAAACGGTTATAGCCGAATCATGTTTATAAAACCGAAGTCTACAAAAGATAGGAAAATCGGATGAAAAAATATATTCTTTTAAATCTCAAAAACTTCCTTTTGCTCTTGAATGAACTCATATACCTTGTCAAGGCATGTTGCTCCCTTAGCGCATGGGCTTGATACACATTCGTCTTCTTCCACCTCACAGTTAGCACCTGTAAATCCAGGCTGGCACACACATTTGTAGCCTTCGGCGACTTCAACACACGTAGCATCGTTGTTGCATGGGCTAGAGGCGCAATCCAGGATGTCTAAAAAAGTGATAACGAAGAAAAAATGGTTACCATTTGCCTGAAAAATTGCCCGAACATTTCAATTGCAACTCGTATTACAAATTTCAATTGGTATATCTCCACAGATACTCGTCTTTTTTCTGTTGAATTAAAAACAAACTAACATAGATCTGTTTTTGGCGCTTTACCTATATTTTAAAGATACACATATAGATATTTTATGCCCCGATTCGTTTTGTCCGTGATTATAATTTGGTATGTAATGTTATTTTTATTTTCCATTTCTTTTGATCAGTTGGCATGCGTCAGTCGGGTTCTCAGTGGTCTGGCATCGACGAAACGTGACGAGTAATCCCGATCATCTACCTCCTCAGTATTTGTTATATCAATGTCTAATTTCTGAGCTGAGACTAAGCCGGGACTGAATATTCTTGACGATTTGAGCTTGGAAACGTTCTTTAAAACTTTGTTCTTAACTACAAAGTATTTCGGTAAATAGTTGTCCTGAATGAAAACAAAGAAGAATAGGGAAGTTCCACCAATTTCCTAATTGTGACGCATATTTTCTAGTTAAAATGGATAGCAACCTTCAGCGTCGCAAAAATTCTAGTATTTTGGGCTCAATACTTAAGTTTGACTTAAATTTACTCCGCCCAAATCATTACATTTTAGCGGAGCACTCGCGAGCCGAAGGCTCGCTGCGTAACCCCATACTCATAGAACCTATCCCCGTCATTTTTCATGATCATGGCCAGCGGAATGTTTCGCGGGCGGCGTCTGTCAGTGTCCGTCCGAACGTACGTTCGCGCGGCTACACAGCCGTCAGCTCGGTAAACACTTTTCCCATGTTTAGCGGAGAAGTACAGTCTGTAGTGTTATTGACCTGTTTCCGGTCTGCGGTCTTCCGTCATAGTCCCAGGCCCTTACCGTATATAAGGCAGTGTAAATTTATTCATTTTGTATCTTGTCACTTGCACTCGTTCATTGCATTAAAGTACATTCGTTATTATCTTATACGTTCGTCTTGTTCTGATCGGAACTACAATCGAACCTACAATATGGTGTCAGGAGTTAAAAGTCACTGAACAATCGCTGAATCAAGCCTTCAGTTTTACCAGGTCGGTAAAATAATTCCTGATAAAGATATTTCCCGCTCGCTGAATCCAAGATGGCGGAACTCGCTGGTTTGCCGATCCCAACCATGGAATGGCATTCGCCGGACGCTCCACAAGCATTCAAGAAATTTAAAGCTCGATGTGAACTTTACTTTTCTGGTCCACTAAAAGGAAAATCGGAGGAAGAGAAAGTAAGTTATCTCCTTATTTGGTCGGGAGACGATGGCATTGAATTGGTTTCCACGTGGAATTTGTCTGCCGAGGAGAGAAAGAAACTTAGCACCTACTGGACGCGCTTTCAGAACTACCTATCTCCGAAGAGCAACTTTCGACTTGCAAGGTACAAGCTCAGAACCTTAAAGCAAGAACCTGATGAGGCAGTTGATTCATTTGTCAAGAAAATTCGAATCCTCGTGGAAGAGTGTCAGTTTACGAGTCCTGATGAACACATCATCGATGCGCTTATTTTCGGTTCCAATTCAAGGCGTACACAAACTAAACTCTTGGAAAAGGACGCTTCACTTACCCTTGACACCGCGCTGGACATTGCAAGGACAGAAGAAGTCACAAGTAATCAGGTCAAGGGGATTACAACTGATAATTCTACTCGCGTTGATGCTCTTAAACATGGCCAAGCTTCTTCCAATGCAGCAAATTCGCCCAGCAAACCCCGTGGCCCCATCATTCGCTTATGTGGATGCTGTGGTTCTGAACATGATATTTCTCAGCGATCTTTGTGCCCCGCTTATGGATCAATTTGTGGTGCATGTGGTAAGGTAAATCATTGGAGGAAAGTTTGTCGCTCATCGAAGCCTAATAAGAAGCAACAAAAGGCAAGGGGTGGCTCTAAGCATTTCAAGTCTTCAAAAGAGAAACGCGGCCCGGAAAAGCATTTGCATAACCTGGAGACCCATGATGAAGCTGAAGTTGACAATGAAGCATCTCTACCAGAACAGCTGTATTTCCATACCCTGTTTATTAACCAGGTTACAAAAGATGATACTCAAGCCTTCTTGGAGGTGGAAGTCGAAGCTGATCAGTGTGAGAAACCACTTCTGTGCAAGGTCGACACTGGTGCCGAAGGAAACGTCATTTCTTTGAGTACCTATAAGTCTCTGTTCCCGAGCTCGCCGTGTAATTCCAATGGTATTCCTGTTAATTTAGCATCTTCCAGTACTACCATAGTCGCATTTGGTGGACATCCTGTTGATCATCATGGCGTTTGTCAGCTCAAACTATCCCATGGAAGTTTCCGTAGATCCTACCCATTTCATGTTGTGGATGCAGATGGTCCAACCATCTTGGGCCTGCCTACTTGTACAGATTTGAACCTGGTTACCATGAACTTTAGTATGACAAGCCACAAGGGGGAATCTAAACCAAGTATTGTCCAGCAACCCATTTGCGATCCAGACCCAGTTTTCAAGAAGGAACTCCTCAAACAGTATGGTGATTGCTTTGAAGGCATCGGTTGTTTTCAAGGTGAATTTCATATTACAGTTGATCCTGCGGCTTCTCCAGTCGTACATCCTCCGCGCCGTGTTCCAGAGGCCCTCAAGGAACCCTTGAGAAAGGAGCTTGACTCTCTTGTCGCACAAGGAATCCTAGCCAAAGTTACCGAGCCAACTGACTGGGTCAACTCCCTGGTGTGTGTCACCAAGAGCAACGGTGCACTACGGCTTTGCCTGGACCCTAAGGACTTAAATCAGTCCATTAAGAGGCCTCACTATTTTACGCCCACACTTGAGGATATCTTGCCTAAACTAAGTGGTGCGAAATGTTTCTCAATCCTTGATGCCCGAAGCGGTTACTGGAACATTAGGCTTGATCAAGAAAGTTCGCTGTGCACTACCTTCAATTCTCCCTTTGGAAGGTACAGGTTTCTGCGTTTACCTTTTGGCTTGATTTGTGCTCAAGATATTTTCCAAAGGAAGGTTAACGAAACCTTTGGAGATTTACCCGGTGTGACTGGTATAGCAGACGACATCGTTGTGTATGGGTGCAATGACCGTGACCATGATAAGAATCTCCGTGCTGTCCTGCAACGTGCTCGTGAGACTGGCCTTCGCTTTAACCTGGATAAGTGCAAATTTAAGTGCGCCCGTATCCCATTCTTTGGTCACATAATTGGTGCTGATGGTCTGCAGCCTGACCCACGGAAGATTGACTCCATACTCTCCATGGACCCATCCACTAGCCTCGCAAGCTTACAGTCATTCCTTGGAATGGTTCAATTTTTGAGCCGCTACATTCCTAATTTGGCCTCCACAGCAGGTCATCTCTGGAGTCTCACCAAGAAGACAAGTGAATTTGTCTGGAGCCCTGAACATCAGTCTGCCGTAGACCACATCAAGAAAGTGATCACAACCCCTACTTCTCTGCAGTACTTTGACAGTACCCAGCCGGTGACCATTCAGGTGGATGCCTCCCAGAGGGGTATAGGTGCAGTCCTCCTACAAGCTAACGGCCCTGTGGAGTTCGCAAGCAAGTTGCTATCCGAAGCTGAGAGTCGGTACTCCAATATCGAGAGGGAAATGTTAGCTGTCCTGTTTGGTCTGGAAAAGTTTCATTATTATGCCTATGGCCGACCTGTCGTGGTAGAGTCTGACCACAAACCTCTTGAGGCTATCTTCAAAAAGTACCTGTCAAGTGCACCTCCTCGCATTGCAAGAATGTTATTGCGCATACAGAAGTATGATGTGCAGATTAAATACCTCCCTGGGACGGAAGTACCTGTTGTTGATGCCCTCTCAAGGATCAGCTCCTGCCCCGGTGAAGCAGTACAAGGGCTAGATATATCTGTACATGAAGTTCATCTTCACCTCAATGCAAGCCCAACGAGGGTGTGCCAGATTCAGGAAGAAACTGCCAAAGATGCAACCCTGTCAGCCCTGCGTGAAGTCATAATGCGCGGATGGCCTGATAGAAGATCTGATTGCCCTGCTGCTCTTTTCGCCTACTGGAACTATCGTGATGAGTTGACTGTAGCGGATGGTCTGATCCTGAAGGGTACACGCATTATCATCCCTGAGTCATTACAGCCTGCTGTTCTCAAGCAACTACACTATGCCCATCAAGGAGCTGAGAAGTGTAAGCTCAGAGCTAAGGGATCAGTATTCTGGGCAAACATCAACCGGGATATTGACGAGCTAGTAAAAAGCTGCCCTCCATGCCAGCGTCACCAAAAGCTGAACACGAAGGAACCCTTGCTGCCTCATGATGTTCCTCAGAAAGCATGGCATACATTAGGCTCTGATCTCTTCTTCTGGAACCAAGCTGACTACTTGTTAGTTGTTGACTACTACAGCAAGTTTCCTGTGGTGAAAATGCTTGCCAACACCCAGTCATCTACAGTTATTGCTCACCCGAAGTCTGTCTTCGAAGAACATGGTATCCCCACTAAGCTTATGACAGACAATGGCCCCTAGTACTCCTCTGCTGCCTTCCGAGAGTTCAGCCATACTTATGGGTTTACTCATGTCACCTCAAGCCCTTTGTATCCTCAGTCCAATGGTTTGAGTGAAAGGACAGTGCAAACTGTGAAAAATGTTTTACAAAAATGCAAGGAGTCTGGGGAGGACCCTCATTTAGCCATGCTGTGTCTTCGCACCACCCCACTGTCTCATGACTTACCATCGCCTGCTGAGCTTCTCAATGGCCGAGTGTATCAGACAAACCTGCCAGCAGTCTCTAAGCCCTCCTTCTCTGCTGGTGGAGACGTTAATGCCAAGCTCCAACTCAGACAGGATAAGCAGAAGGCACAATATGATAAAACAGCCAAGCAGCCACTTCAGCCACTCTTCCCAGAAGACCGCGTACGCATCCGTAACCCTACCGTCAACAGATGGGAGCCAGGTGTGGTTCACCGTGTAGCTGATGCCCCCCGGTCTTACCTGGTGGCTAATGGCACTGGTGGAGTACTCAGAAGAAACCGTCGCCACCTACGGAAGACTGATGAGCCTTTTGAGTTTCCAGTCCTTTCAAATGACGTCCCTGTCGATATTCCAATTGGTGACTCACATTCTGAAGAGTTCACGACCAGCAGTTCCTCTACGTCACCTGACAGTGCTAGTGTTGCCCATTCTCCCGCTGAAGAAACAGGCCCTCCTCCTGTTGCAGACCCTCCTCCCCCTGCGCAGATCAACTAGGAGAATTAAAGCTCCAGAGAGACTGAACTTATGATTGCATACATTATTTAGTTTTTTCATTCTCAATAAGAACTTGAACAGTTGAGCCTTAGCAGAGCATTTACAGTAGTTTTCTGTTTTCCTCAAAAGGAGGGGGATGTAGTGTTATTGACCTGTTTCCGGTCTGCGGTCTTCCGTCATAGTCCCAGGCCCTTACCGTATATAAGGCAGTGTAAATTTATTTATTTTGTATCTTGTCACTTGCACTCGTTCATTGCATTAAAGTACATTCGTTATTATCTTATACGTTCGTCTTGTTCTGATCGGAACTACAATCGAACCTACAATACAGTCGTTATTTCCCTGCAGTTTTTCGCGGTTTGCTACCCAAGACAGGGATACTCTCAGAAGCCGCTTTAAATAGTGGAAAAATAGTGGAAAATAAATAAAATAAATAGTGGAAAAAGAAGAGCTTTCAGGGATAAAATCATGCTTCGACTATCTTCGTACGTTTTAATCAATGCGGGAAGATGTTTGTTTTTATTACGGATTTCAGAACCAAAGAAGCGGAGATTTAAAGAAAGCGTTTTCAAGTTAGTGAGCGACTTAAAGGTAAAACAAATTACATTTTTCGATGGGAATTTATGTTGATATCAATCTGTGATTGACTTTTTCTTTGTGTCTTGTTAGTTTTAAAACGTGCTTAAATTCAGTTGTATCGATTTCTTGAATTTCATCGAAAACAGCTCTAATGCGTTATAAATGGTACGCGTTTTGCTTTTAAACATAAACTTAACTTATATTTGAAAAAAATTGTTGAAAGAAGATTGTTTTGTCCATTTTTTCGTGTTTGTTCATTCATTAAATAGATTGAAAAGCGATTTTATGTAAACAAAACAAGACTTGCATTTTATAATTCTATCTTCACTCGCGTCGCCTTATTATGCAAATAAGTTTGTGTGCCTGTTTGTTTATTTTTTGCAATTTTGATTTCCAAATCAGTTTCTCGGGCAATTTTTGACAAGCAACAAGTGTAATTTATTCGGAAAGAAGTCGTACTAGTTATTCTAGACGGAGAAAAAGTTGTTTTTGTGAACTTTTGTACGGTCTAAATGTACTGTGCAGACGGTCGCGTAATACTGTTTTTGAGAATTGCTAAAATTGAAAACTAGCTCGGTCGTCAATCTTGATTCTTCTGCTTCCGACCTTTCACCTAAGTTAAGCTTATCAGCGGCTTTCTTTTCAGAGTGCGACGCTGTGTTAGGCTCAGCCTATCTATATATATTATTTTATTGTCATTTACCTCATTGTAAAAATAATTAAACAAAATAAAGACGTTCTTAAAAGGACACTGTCCCGGCTGAAATATCGTGTTTTTATAATTATGGACAGGAGCTTGCCTTAAGCTCACTTTACTATCTTGAAATTGGAAGAAAAATTCGCCAAAAGTGATGAAAGCAATAAAACATATTAGAGCAGTTTTCAATTGAGTGTCGTAAAACCAAACCAAAGTAATTACTCTGACCAATCACAGCAGTCGTAAATAATCCAATGAACCAATCAGAGCTCGAAGCAATTACATGTCGGCGGCGCCAAGCGCGGGAAAACGCGAGCGAGCAAGTCACGATTGGTTTTGGTTTTACTTCTGATTGGTCGAGAAAGTGGCGCGAGATTTTTTAGCCAATCACAAAGCGTAGCAATGCAAAACCAAAGCAACTGTGTAGTTACTTTTCACACTCAATTGAAAACTGCTCTACGGAGACAAATTAACGGCTAAAAAGGTCAAAATTCCACAAGAATGGTAATTATCATTTCTTGACCGCCTGTCGCGAAATCAAATTTGATGAACTGTAATCCACTTCCATCCTTGTAATCCTACATTTTATCTCCAAACTACTGCTTCTGTTTCGCCATATGGAATCTTATTATCCAATTTAATCGTATATTTGGTGGTATTTGGCAATATGACGTGGGAATAAGGTAAGCGAAATATTGTTATTTCGACGAGATAGTGTTACTTAAAAAAATCGTAGCCTAGCTGGTTACGTTCTTTTGATCAAAAGGTTCAAATAAAAAGGAGTGTATATTTATGAACTTGCTGATTTCTATACGTTTATACAATTACGGATACTTTGTAAGGATACGTAGTGTAGTAATTACAGTAGTATTAGATTTAATATATCAACTACGAGGAAACCGAGATTATTGCGGGAAGATGCCAGGCAGAACTGCCGTCTCTTTAGTATATTTATTGCCACTTACCGATACATTGGCTCAAGGATGACGCTCCTTCTCCGTAAGTTGATTTGCTCCCTCCACAAAGAAGGCAGGAAGTTTGCTTAACGCTAGGTTGGTAGTATCCTTTGGCACAAGGCAAACAAGGTTCAACGCCGGTCTGGGAATATGTACCCGCGGCACAAGGCACTGAAACAGACAAAAATTAACCTTTAACTCCCATACAGGCCAAAAATCAAAATTCAAGAATAATCCTAAATTTCATTTTGTGTAATATTGAAAAACAAATGTTGCCATGCAAAAGTACTGCCCGAAGAGGTTTCATTTGAATGGTCACACAATGGGATTTAGTCCTCAAGCTGAATAGTTAACCGCATTTTTGGCATGTCTTCATAATTGACTCTGGGAGTGAATATTTTCAGCAGAATATTTTTACTTAACTGTTCAAGGAGTCTCAAATAATCGGAATGAAATCATTGAGTAACAAAGTGATGACGTCACAAAAACTTAAATTTGTGGAATTGTGGGATTTGATGAGATATTTAGAAAGAGAATAACGGGTTTATGATGGTATAATAAATAACAACATTTACTTTCTAAACGCATGAACAACACTTACTTCCGCATTCACTTATCGATTTGGCACCTGCTGCCAAGGTCACCGATGATCCGGGACAAAGGTGGCATATTGTTTGACGTAGGAGGGACTGATAAGAATTTATAGGGCATGGTAAGCAGTTAGCGAGACCAGTAGGCGAATATTCCCCTGGCTGACAAGCGGCTATATGCAAAATAATAAAATATCGTCATATGTACTGAAATGCAATAAAGTTATCGTCATCATCATCATCATCATCATCATCATCATCATCATCATCATCATCATATTGCATACTCATTGATGTCAACCAAAATATCCAGCAATTACAATTTTATTGAGCTATTTTTAAGCTGGCGTATAGATTGGTTTGTGAAGTTTATCCTCTGTGTGCTCTTAACTGAGTGTGCTCTTAACTGAGTGTGCTCAGGATCTGCGACGTTAGTAGGTCATACACACCAGTCCGTTTGCCTCTAGTATGTACACCTTGTACTATGTCAGCCATTCAAATTCTTGCATCTAAAATGGTATTATTTACTCAAGGTCAGACAAGTGTACTTGACATTAAAGGAAATCAGGCATCTTGAATCTTCGCGATTCAGTTACCTCAAACACTAAAAGTGTAAAGTTTTGAATATCTGACGGTAGGGAACTGTGCTTTATTCGCGACTGGCAAAGACATTTATTCGGAAATACAGCCAAAAATTTGATTCTAAGCAAGAATGGAAGAATGGTCTGCGATCGATGAGAATTTTAACAAAATAATGTGATGAACATGATTCTCAAATTCGCAATGATGTTACCGCTTACCGTGTAGAGATAATGGCGAAAAAAACCTAACCCGCCGAAATTTGGGTTGTTTTAAAAAAACAACACAATATACAAAAGCAAAGTAAATGAAATTGCTAAGTGTCTATTTCTCATTTCGGCAAAGACAAAATGAAATACCCATCTTGGTAGCTCATACGCTGTTAACTGACAAAAAATAGTTTCTGATGAACATGGTACTAACAGAAGAATCATCATCATCATCACCATCATCATCATCATCATCAACAGCGACTAAACAAGTATTCTGGGGCCGGATTCTCGAAGCCCTCCTAAGTTAAGACATATCCTAAGTATTGTTTCTTAACAATAGTCTATTGTCATTCCAACAATAGGCTATTGTTAACAAACAATACTTAGAATATGTCTTAACTTTGGAGGGCTTCGAGAATCCGGCCCCTGGCATTAAGCGCGGCTTTTTTTGCAAGTGTTTTCTTGGCAACGCCTTCACTAAACAAGGACAGTCGGTATTGAAACCTACTTACTTATACTTATCCTTTTCGGGCCCACGAGGACTCTTGAGGCCGGGGTATTGAAATTTGTTTTTGGTTTACTTACCTAAACATTGCGTAATGTTCTTGCTCCCAACGTTTACCGTATATTTTTCTTGCGGACAAACGGTACACTGACCCAGTTGGCCTGTATGTGGATTATATGTATCTAGCGGGCAATCTGGACAACTTCCACTGTTGTAGCTAAAGTATGTTCCTGGTGGGCAGTTCTCTAGAAAGAAAAGAAAGAATATTAACCTTGAAAAAGATAAAAATAAAAGGAATCGAACCTACGAGTTTCAGTAACCGGTCGAATGTTCTAACCATTGAGCTACGAGAGACTCGTGGCGAGCTAGGCCATATACTAGGTTCACACACCGGTCGAATGCTCTAACCATTGAGCTACGAGAGACTCGTGGCGAGCTAGGCCATATACTAGGTTCACACACCGGTCGAATGCTCTAACCATTGAGCTACGAGAGACTCGTGGCGAGCTGGGCCATATGCTATGTTCACACACCGGTCGAATGCTCTAACCATTGAGCTACGAGAGACTCGTGGCGAGCTAGGCCATATACTAGGGTCACACACCGGTCGAATGCTGTAACCACTGACCTACGAGAGACTCGTGGCGAGCTAGGCCATATTCTAGGTTCACACATCGGCCGAATGCTCTAACCATTGAGCTACGAGAGACTCCTGGCGAGCTAGGCCATATACTAGGTTCATATATGACATGCGTACTGCGTACCACCAAGATCACCAAAGTCGAAAGCGTCAAATGAGGTGATAGGCTCGGAAAGTCATAGTAGCTAGGTCCGTTTCCGTTCGGGGACTCAGATTATAATTTTTTTGCCCCACGCGCGTTACATGATAAACATTGCGTCTTTCATTTACGTTTACATTTACATATTATTACGTCGGTAAAATCGTCAAGATATCACACCAACCATAAAAATAAAACCAACAAACAATAAATAAATAAATAAATAAATAAATAAAATTCATTACCGAGCTTAAAAATTACCATCTTTCTTTATTAACCTTTTCCATTGTTAGAGCAATGGAATACAAATTTGAAACATGTTCTACAATTTATAGCTTTGTGGTAATAATGCCTGGCCTTGCTCTTGCTGGCACGTTACTTACATGTATATTAGTGGGTTTTAGTTTTCTCTGATTAGATATTTTCACATGGAGGTCCGACTGTATCTACTGTAAAAACCCGCAAGAAAGAACCTACATTTTTTAGAGTTAACCTAAACAGGTTCTTGTTTAAATGGTAGTGAACACAATTTTAGGCTATCTAGGTTCTTAAATAGGTTCTTATTTCTGTGTAACAACAAATAAAATCCAGCTACAAGATAAAAATGGTAATCAGCCTATTTTTCAGTCACCCCACCCACCCCTCCCTCCTCAACAACACCCTATTACATTAATTGATTTATCTGCACAGCAATGGCAAGCTCCTATTTTTCCAAACAGGATTCTTACCCAGCTCTGCATCACTAAATGATGATTTTTGAAAATAAGAACCTGTTTTTCATTTTCGAGGCTAAATAGGCTCTTGTTTATAGGGGGTATAAATGACAAATTTGAGGCTAACAGGTTCTTAATTTTCAAGTTCTTACTTGCGGGTTTTTACTGTAGTCGGCAGATTAGTAAATGGATACACGGCATTTAGTCAGGGTAATGACTAGAATGAATATAGCTCCATAATCAGGTTTCTGATGAAGCATTGGGCTCGATGGCATTTACCGTTGGGGTTTACGGAAGGGGTAAAGGGAATTTGCTTCGCCGAAATCCTTATTTTGAAGTGTCCATCATTTAGCATGGATAAGCAAGGTTCATGAATTACTTTAAAAACGTCAGGGAAACGCCGCAGAACCCTTGGACTACTTACGACATTTCTGGTCGTGGCCAAAATCCTGGTTGAGTCCATAAATACTGCCGTTGACGCACACGCCAGTAGTTGGTGTGTCTATGACATTGTTCAAAGTCATAGTTTGTCCGCTACCAGCATCGATTGTCTGCATCGAAGAGGCGGTCTTCGCATTGGTAACGTTTTGTTCTAGCGAGGTCTTCGCTTGATTGAAGTCATTGTTTTGGGTTAGAACCTCCACATCCAGCTCGATGATAATAACAGACTTAAGAAAGAAACAAAAATGTCAATGAGAAGCATTTTATTAAAATTAATGTTCATTTTTTAAAATGGTAAGATTTATAAATGGAGAAACTTAAAACTACCAAAAGCTGTATATAAAGCCCATCACATTGAATTGTTTTCCAGATTTATTTCACAACATTTACTGGTATGTTGCATCATAAAGTTGAATGCTCACCTGAGCTTGCCGCCGCTTTCTTCTCTGCGTCTTTACACAAGTGATCTTGATGTTCTCAAGCTTACACACGCCCTCTCGATGACAGAAATCGGGATCACCGCCTCCAAAAATCGCGTTTAATCCGTTTTGGAAATTAATTTTGGCTTGATTCTGTACATTAGGATCCGAGCAGTCTCCCACAAGATATTGCCATTCCATGCCCTTACGTGCGGCGATTGGCACATACTCCTCTGCAAGGAAATAACCTCTTTTAGTCATTTATCCTTATTGATAGAGAATTGTCAAGCACACAACTGAAAAAACTAACGATAAAAGGCAAGTACGTGTCGGTGTCTTCATCGAGGAGCACAAGAACTATTCTTCTCAAGTTCTGTTGGCAAGCACTACCGATACATACATTGTACTGTTCCGCCCGAAGACCTTGCGATCAGTTTTTTGTCTTGAAAATGTGCCAAAACAAGTTTGATTGTCTTTTGTTTGAAATGTTTCTAATTAGAGAACTGAGATATTATCTGAATATTCAATCAGACTGATCAATTCGCGCTAAGCTGTTTTCTTAGTCAATTATTATGCTAATCGTAAGTGAACATTCATTTGATATATTTAACAACTATACACAGAAGTGGAGGTGGGTGGTGGTGGATATTTACCGAGCCGTGAAGCGGCGAGGTAAATATCCACCACTACCCACCTACACTGAGGTGAACAGTTGTTTAAGTATATACTGAAGCAGTGAGATAATATAACGAAAATGATGCTTTTTAACTCATTTATTTGCTGTCAACGATTACAATTTTCGCGCGCAAATTGCTGGGAGGTGAATAGCACTTGCTATTCCGAGTTTCAGTAGCCAATCAAAGCGCGCCAATCTACTCCATCAAGCATCAACATCTACTCCATCAAGCACGATCAATTCCATTCAGGTTCAACCGTCGTTGAATTTGGATGGGATAAATAATCGTATCGAATCGTAACCCGATAAAAGGAAGATGAACCATCATTGTCCAAATGCTTCTTTTTGTATCGTCCATCGATAACCTTCTGCGATCCTGTTGAAAGGGTGTTAAAGGGGTTTTCACCCTCATTACAAATTTTCAAGTGATCATTTGTCGTTCTCTTGGCTCTTTACCAAAAACGCTTATACTGCTCTACGAACAAATCAGTGTCAAAGATGTTTGGAAGCAAAGTTGCAAGTCGTTAAATTAGCGAACTTTTACAAGGCTGACGTTTGTATAGAAGACGGGGAATGTTGCCTGTTAGTCGTAACAAAGGCCTGTAAATCTTTACTCCTAAACATCTCATGGCCTTCAAATTTGAGATCTAGATTTGAAGTGTTCTTTCAGAAGTGGAATGAATAGATTTCTTTGAATTTAAAGAAATTGATTACTTAAAAAGAAAACGTGAAATGGGTGAGTGGGCGCTCGCAAAAGCCCAACTGATATCGTAATATTCTATTATGCTTGTCATTTACCTGTGCAGTCAGGCCAGGGCATTTTTGTTGATACAGTAGGGCGAAAATCAAAAATGTACCAAGTTCCAAAACTCAGGCAGACGTATGAAGAGGCAGGGATTCGAGCGAACTCTTTCAGTGAGTTACACCGAGGTTTACATTCTTCTCCGCCCCAAATACCAGAGTAGGAGCAGGATATAAGACCGTTAATTGGTGGGTCATATGGTTTGCAGTTCACAGCTACAAGAAACAAAAACAACAAAAGCGAAAACAATTAAAAGGTTTGATAAACTATGGCTGATATACAAGCGAGCTAATTGGATGGTTTGTAACTTCTATGAGCAGGCTACAAGACTGTTAATTGATGGGTCATTAATGGTTTTGCAGTTCATAACTACAAGAAACAAAAACAATTAAAAGGTTTGATACACCATGACTGATATACAAGTAAGCTAACTGGATGGTTTTTAACTTCTATGAACAGGCTACAAGGCCGTTTATAAGTGGGTCATATGGTTTACAGTTTACAGCTACAAAAATGACTGATATAGGTCGATATACGAGTGAGCTGTTCTATTTCTCTTCGGAAAATAAAAGCTCCTTATAAAGTAATAAACATCAGCTTCAGATTATCATAATACAAAAACAAAAACAAAAAAACAAGCAAATTCAATTTATTTGAATTGAAGGTAGGGAAACAAATTAAGTTTTCAATGTAATGAATGTGAATAGACGGCAATTCATGTTACCAGCGATTTTTTTCATATCGTTTTGTAGCTAGGTCGTCATTTAAATGTGAATAGCTGACATAATGTAACCGTTAATGTGAACTGTGGATAAAGCATACGAGCAAGTAATGTTTTATTCATGTTAGTCTTGATTTGTTGTCATATACTTGAGTTCTTATAAACCTATTAAGTGGGCCGTTACCATATATGGCGACGTGTCCAGTTTATAAAATGCTACATGTAGTTGCTTTCCTGGGTGACTTAGCGACGTGCCCACTTCATGCATTATGTCATCTAGTTCGCTCTCATTTCACACAATGTTTATTTATGTAATTAATGCCGACATGTTTTTTTTTTTTAAGTTCATCGTTTTCGAAACAAAATTTGCTTTTTTTGAACTAGTCCGTCATCTACTAAGCAAAAAATCCGGCTACTTGTTTTATTTCAGTTTTATTTGTGTCGGTATATATGGACGTGATATATGATATTTAGGATGGGATCCTTATCAATATACAGTATCAACAAAAACTCAATCGTCGTGGATGGACATGACAACAAAAAGAGTACAGTGGAACCCCGTTAATACGGTCACCAACGGGCCATGAAAATTTGGCCGTATTAACGGGGTAGGATCAAATTTCATGACTGGTCTATGTTTCTTTTTCATGACAGGACAGTAAATTGCTGTTTGATTATGTTAACGACAGAGGTCAATGACATGACAAGTTACAGGCGTTGTGAATAAATACAGCATTGTTTCTCAAATACTGTACAGTATTTGTTTTGTTTGGTAAATAATTAATGCGTAATTGGTTCGAGTGGCCATATTAACGGGGTAAAATTATAAAGTATTATACAGATTGGGATTTCAGAATGTGGTCGTTGGTCGTATTAACGGGGTGGCCGCATTAACGGGGTTTTATTTTAGGAAATTGTATGGGCGTTTC
>JAJGOT010000229.1:440000-455000 GCA_022457155.1 Cladopsammia gracilis
TCGACAACTCCACCACTCATTATGCTTCAATTTGATTCTCAATTTAAACGCGAGGTACCGGGAGAGGTTATAGACTGAGAGCGAGTAGTTCCGTTTTCTTCCCGAAGAGATTTGTTTTCTCTAAATATTTTTAGTTTTGCTGTAAAATATTCAAATTGCTCATTACAACACGCATCATTGATGGGAAATAAACACGTTCATTGTTCCAGTCATTTGAAACGTAATGTACAAAAAGAGATCAAAGTTGTGCGGTACGACGCAAAGAACTGTAAGATTTAAACGGTATGAATAATGAAACATCTATTATTATAATTCAACACATTGATACACTGCCCAAATATGGTAAAAAAGTTATCGATATGCGTTATGTCTACATGACATATAACCAGCGATGGCGGTAAATTTCGCATTTTGAAAGAAAGTGAAAACGATTGCTGCCTGCAATTTCGTGTTTTTGGCGAAAAGTGTGTGAACTATTAGTTAAAAAAGGGAAAAGAAAGAAAAAAAAGAGAAGAAAAGAAAAGAGAAAAATACTGTTCACATGATTGGACAAAAAAGGCGCGAAATTTTCGCGTTGTCGCGGTCGCAGTGTTGATTCTTGGCGTAGCTGAATGAAAACTGGTTCAAAGTTTAACCGCTCGACAAGAAGTGAATGAAGGAGCACAATTTTCGTGAAATTCCTTTGGTAATCACCTCTGGAATATAATATAGACTTGATGTTTCCTCAGAAAAGTTTCTGAACTCGTCATTACGGCTGTGGGAGCTAAAAAACGAGCATTCCAAGTTTGTAAACAACATTAATCGACTCAGCTCGTACTTCGATGTTTGAAAATTTGGTGCTTATGGAAGGGACTAAAAAGCCAAATCAACTACAGGTACGATGTTTTAACCGTTTCTTGTATCCTTTAGCTGTGAATTTTTGTAAGCTTACTGTCCACGCTGCAGTTCTTTCCGACTTTTCGCCGCTATGTTTAGGTTCGTAGCCGTGTGTTTCTTCAATTTGTTTTGATTCTGAATTGAACTTTTTAGGATACAAAACACTTGTAACTAAGACATTCTATGCCATTTCGCTGTGTTTTAATTCTTGTAGTCACTACTCTGTCTTGTTCTTTGAGCAGACGAAAGCTCTTCGTAGAAACTGTCAACTGATTGTGTACGCTAAATTAATTTTAGCTTGGCAAAAGTTTCGGCATTCATTGCTTGTTGTTTAAGAAATAGTGTGAGGTAAAATATTGTAGTTAGCCTTTTTACTTAATGAAAGGTTGTATATCTCAATGATTTTTTTCTCGAAACTGTGATTTGTTATCAATGTGTTGAATTATAAAACAGTTATAGTGTTCAAGCTTGCACAATATTGACAAAGGCGCCACTTTCATTCATGAACTGTGTGATGTTGCAAGTTTTGCGCGGTAAAACATCTGTAAGCTTTTTTTTTTTTAAATAAAAGGCTTGTCGGCGATATTTATTTCTTCAAACTGTGCTTTGTTATCAATGTGTTGAATTATAAAACTATTATAGCGCTCAAGCTTGCGTGATATCGCCTAATTTTAGCCGACTCGGCCTACGGCCTCGTCGGCTAAGTATTAGGCGATATCACGCGCGCTTTCGCGCGATAATAGTTAATTAGCGGAGCACTTGCCAGGCCGAAGGCCTGGCTGCGCAGCTCCATACTCATAGAACCTACGCCGTCATTTTTCATGGTCATGGCTAGCGGAATATTTCGCGGGCGCGTGTCCGTCCGCCCGCCGCCCAACGCCGTGTTGGAACAACATCCGGGATCTTGAAAGCAAGGCTTTGTTTTTCGCGCGGCCACACAGCCGTGAGCTCGGTAAACACTTTAGTTGTTTTGTTGTGTCTAGCGGAGAATTAAACTCGTTATTTTCCTGCATTTTTTCGCGGTTCGCTACTCAAGACAGGGATACTAATTAAAGGATACTCAGAAGCCGCTTTAGTGGAAAAAGACGAGCTTTCAGGGATAAAATCTTGCTTCGAGGAACTTCATCTATTACGTTTTTATCAATGCGGGAGATGTTTGTTTCCTACGGATTTCAGAACCAGAAGCGGAGATTTGAATTTCCAAGCAAGCGAGCAACTTAAAGGTAAAACAGATTTCAGTTTTCGATGGGAATTTATGTTGATATCAATCTGTGAGTGACTTTTTATTAGTGTTATTGTTAGTTTTGCAGAATTGATTTTAAAACGTGCTTAAATTCAGTTGTATCGATCTCTTGAATTTCATCGAAGAAAGCTTAAAATTAAATGGTACGCGTTTTGCTTTTAAACGTAAACTAATCGAGATTTGAATAAATTTTTTCGAAAGAAGATTGTGTTGTCCATTTTTATGAGTTTGTTCATTCATTAGATAGATTGAAAAGCGATTTTACGTAAACAAAACAAGACTTTGATTTTATAGTACACTTCTATCTTCACTCGCATCGCCTTATGCAAATGCGTTCGTGTATTTTTGCAATTTTTGATTCTCAAATCAGTTTCTCGGGCAATTTTTGACAAACATAAACTGTATTTTATTCGGAAACTAGTGGTACTAGTTATTCTAGACAGAGAAAAGTTGTTTTTGTGAACTTTTGAACGGTCTATAAAAATGTAATGTGCAGACGGTCGCGTAATACTGTTTTTGAGAATTGCTAAAATTGAAAATAGCCCGTTCGTCAATCTTAATTCTTGTGCTTCCAACCTTTCACCTTAGTTAAGTTTCACCTTAGTTAAGCTTGTTCAAAGTGCGACGCTGTTAGGCTTGGGCTATCTATATATATTACAAAAAATGACTAATCCAATCTATCTTTTAGAAGTGGCAACGCTACCGCGTGGCGTGCAGTAACATGTGGACAGTATGTAGGGGCACCCACGAATTGTTTCGCCACATGAAAAGAGATGGTTTTCTAAACGGGGTTGTAAACTGATGTTTTTCGGACCCAATATAAACTTACGCTGACGTTTTCGAGAGAGGTAAACAAATGCTATTTGTGGTTCTCACAAAGTCCTAAGCTAAAAGTTTCGAAAGCTCCCTCAAAAAATTTCGGATGATAGGATTTTGTTCCTGATTGTCGGCCTGTTGAATTTTCAGCTAATAAGGCATCCGAGCATGATCGAAAATCGGTAGCTGATACAAACATCCCAAATAAACGGCATCAAATCATCAAAAGGAACAGAAACATGACTTTCTTAAAGTACCTGTAACCCTTAAATACATATTTTCAGAATCAACTCTACGCACATTGAATAGTTAAATGGTGAAATATTTCTTGTTTTGAACGTTGCGTTATTGAGTTATAGAGATTTGAATTAACAAAATGTTAATTAGATGACGTCAACCCGGGAATCATTTATTATACAACTACTTGTTTTCACCCGCAAGTAATATGTTTTATGAATCAATTGACTATCCACAGTTTATTTTTAGTATTTATCAAATTAATTATCCTCAATCTGTAAACTGCGCATTGTAAATTGGCGCAGAAATAATGGCAAAGTCCTGGGTTGACGTCATCTAATTAGCATTTTGTAAATTTAAATCTCTATAACTCAATAACGAGACGTTCAAAACAAGAAATATTTCACCATTTAACTATTCAATGTGCGTACAGTTGATTCTGAAAATATGTATATTAGGGTTATGGGCACTTTAAACATGAAGTTCCGATATAAAAGGCTTACCTCCTCTCCCATTTCACACCGTTTGGGTGTGAAATACAAATACGGCGTCTTTCAGTCACAAAACGTGGTTAACTTGCAAGTCCTTTAAATATATTTGCTTCAAAAATCTAATTAAACCAAGATTTTACCTAAGCAAAAAATGAAATAGAAGTTCATAAAGACTTCTGATATAACTTTCATAAAGTTTTTCCAAATTGTGTTAGCAATGGTCTTAGTAATGACGCATGTTTTTTGTCTTCAGTGGTTGATTGACACGGACTGGAGGTGAGGATGGCCAGGCCAAGCTCCTGTTATACCGGAACTTCGTGTTTAAGCCCATGGTCAACTTGGCTCGTTAGGTGCCCCTGTGTATAATGAAACATCTGTTATAAAAAAGCACTAACCAGCAACAGTGACGGTAAACACGCATGATGCCGAGTTGTTGCTCTTATCCGTAGCAGTGTAGGTGATGCGTGTAGTACCCGTGGGGAAGTCATAAGGAGATGCGATATTCACTGATTTAACGACTGTTGGTTTGGCAAGCGGATCGTGCAATTCCGAGTTGTCGCTCACCACCGGGTCACTCCAGGTCACTGTTCTTGTTGGACGTTCAGGATCAGGTTCCATTATTTACATCGGCCGGGCATGTTATAGCTGGTGGTTGGTCATCTAAAAGGATACGAATGGAAGTGAAAAAAAAAAATGAATAATTTTCTGTAATAAAAATAGGCGTGGGTTATGTTCTTGCTGAAATGCTCCAAAAATTGCATCGGGTTTGCACTTGGAATTGCTTTAGTTTTTTGATTCTCGGAAAAGTTATTAATACTTCGTCGAGTTAAAGAAAGATAATTTAAAGGTGACGGAAGCTTGAACCAGGTTTTATTAACGTAGAGTTTGACCATACACCTTATTTCAAAATGGCGGCCATTTTATTGTTCTTTTATATCCATTTAAATTAGCCCTCTTGGCCTCGTCAGCATGTGCAAAATACAAAAGAATTTCAAGCAAAAATGAGGCCAAGTGGGCTAATTAAAATGGATATAAAAGAATAATAAATTGGCCGCCATTTTAAAATAAGGTGTATGTTCTTTTAAGTTTTTAGCTCGTAATAAGCGAAGGATGTGTTGGTTTGTAGCAAATTTTCATTCCATCGGCTGTAAAATTTTATTCTAATTCCGCTGACCAGTTTATTAGGCTTCGAGCCCTGGAATGCGCGCGGAGATTTAGACTTTTTAAGTGTGCCAAGTTTCGCTGCCATTTGAAAAAGTTCAATCAAGCAGTTTTTGTTTCGAAAACGATAAATTGAAAATCATGTCTTTAGCGTAACACAATAAGATGACGTAATGTTCTAAATTTGTTTACTCGTCAATTCTTTAACTTCAAACTATGAAAAATTAAAACCGATCTGCGGATTTGAAATGTATTTTTTAAGACTGAAGAAAACGCTACAGCATGTGTAGCCTGCGAGCAAGCTCTCGGGCTTGGGAGCGTGCCCGACACAAATACGCATTGTTTGAAATAAGAGAGAACTGGATGACGTAATCTTTGAGATTTACATTTTATGACGCAATACGTCATCCAATTCTTCCCATTCATTCAAATTCTTTTTAATTCATCGTTTTCGAAACAAAGTTGAAAGTCTGACTCCTGGTCCACTAAGTATAAACATGATAAGATGTTCGACATGGCGAAGAGTACGATCCTTTCATTCAGTCATCGTTCCTGCAAATCACGTTGTTTACTATTGATAGTTTTGGAAATGAAGGCTGCACCACAATGAAGCCAGTGATTCTTCTAAGTCTTATATATATACCAAAAGTGAACATTACTGATGTAAGTAGGGTTGTGGGAGACGCTTTCGTGACACTTAAGTGACGCTCTTTTACCGGAAGTGAGAGTAACCGGAAGTCGCTAAACAGGAAGTGTAGCGGCCAAGTTATGAACCGGAAGTGCACAAATTAAAATATGCGTGCATAAATTTGCATGCAAAACTATAAATAATAATAACAAGAGGCTCCAAGCAGCCTATACTCATGCGCATGCGTAAGAAAGTTTTATGATATACTTTAAACATGATAAGAAAATGTCCAACATGGACAAGAGTTACTCCTTCCATTCAGTCATCGTTCCTGCAAACCACGTTGTTTACTATTGAATATTTTGTAAATGAAGGCTGTACCACAATGAAGCCAGTGATTCTTCTGAGCTCTTATATATACCTAACGTGAACATTAGTAATGTAAGTAGTAAGTGACGCTGTTTTACCGGAAGTGGGAGTAGCCGGAAGTCACTAAACAGGAAGTGTAAATGGCAAAGCTATGAACCGGAAGTGCACAATTTAACATATGCGTGCATAAATTTGCATGCAAAATCGTGACACAAAAAATAAAAATAATAATAACAAGAAAAACGGAACCGAAACCTTACCTCACGCCGCTTCGCGCATGAGTAAAAAGAGCGTTTCGTATTCATGAGTTGGCTAATAGGAGCCTTTCATTTTCTTTAATGACTTACTGGTCACGATTTACGAAGGTGTGCCAAACACAAGAGTGTTTTAAGTAATGTTTACTACATGAGTGGGAGTGTTGTATCGGCCTATACAATCACGATGCGCAGCTGAGTGAATGTATAGTGCCGATACAACACGGACGCGAATGTAGTAAACAACTTGTGAAATTCACATTCACATGTAAATAGACCTTATTCGCTTGGGAAATTTTTTAATCCATTAGAGACCACGTGTCATTCCCCTGGGTATTATTTCTTTCTTTTCCGTTAACGCTTGGGAAGATGGATGTCGTTCAGACAAAGAATTTAACTCCCAAGAGGTTTGTATTGGGTAAACATTACGCCCAAGCGAATAAGGTCTGTTAGACCACTCGTGGGTTGTATTTGGAATGCAAATTAGATACAACCATGCACTCGTGAGTTGTATCAAGATTGTATCTATACAGCGTAACCATAATAAGCCAATTCCAACCATTCCAACCACCATAGTAAGCCATTCCAACCATGTGATTGGAATAGCTCATTTCTATTTGTTAGTACCCTTATGAATTATTAAGTAATTTTACAATGAGATATCTAACTCCTCGATAGCATCGTCTTTGATACATTACCCAATCTTTCTCATTTGATGCACAATGATACGAAATCGAAAAAACCGGACAAACACTAAATAGGCAGGAAAACGTTAAAAATATCATTATCTTTCCTGAAAGAAAGGCACTCTCTGGACATTACAAGAAAAACATGTTGAGCGGAAAATACTTTCTTTCTTACAGATGAAAAATATAAAATACTGCAAAAATGTTGTACCATCGCAGGATGGGTAGTTTCCTTGCCACGTGCCATCTGCACCACAAGTCAAAGGACTATTTCCTGTCATGACGTAGCCTTGAACGCATTTCATGACGCATCCTCGCAGGTACGGCTGTGGTGTTGTCATACAATCCACTGGTGTTACTGTGCCAAATGCCAGCTGTCTCAGGGCGGGGCACTTACGAGCTACAAATCAAAGAATAAACCAGTCAAAGAATATGATATTTAAAATTTTGTGTTTTGATCGGGTCATGTAGCAGCTCTCGTAAGGTCTCACACCATTGGTTCGGAGAACAATAGAACAAACAACCCAACAATGGGCTCTGGACCTAAAGACAATACAAGCTGTGTTTTACAAGGCCAATGAAAGTAGAGGTTTCGGAGAGCTGCTACACTACTGTTTTGATCCTTTACCCTATTAAAATTTATATATCGTAGCGTATAATCTGTAAAGCGTGTTTCTGTTAATTATTCATTTCTATTTGTAGATTTGTTTTCCGTTTACAATTTTTAGCAATTAAATCAGTAATTTTTCCTTAAGCTGTTTTTAGTTTGCAGCTGTGTCCCCGTCTTAGCCCCCCTGTGGGCACAGGCGACTGCGCCCATAGGGGAACTAGAGTGAGAATACGGCTGACTTTAATGCAGCTCGGATAATGTCTATGAGATGACATTTCATTTAATTTGTTTAAACGTATTGATACAACGGTGGCTGTATTACAGTACCTTCGCAAGTGGCTTGAGTCCCTGACCATTGACCATCAGCCTGACATGATCTCACGGAGCTTCCCGTTCTATCATATCCCACGTTACATGTAAAGGTACATTGATCATTGTATTCATATCCCTTTCCAGTGCATGTCTTGTTCCCGTAAGCCTGGTTTGGTAGCACTGCACAAGTGATGACTGCAACAAAACATAAAACACGTCACTAATCCTTTGAGGCTTCCTCAAGGCAGCTCAGTGATGGGGCCCGATACAGGTGGACGTTGGTTATGCCTTATCCCTATAATTTCAAGGAAAGTTACCCCTTGACCCCATAATTATTATGACAGTTATCCATTATTTATTAAAAATTATTTTGCCAGTTATCCTCACATCTATACAACCTCCCAACAGGGGCTCTTTTATGTCAATATGTATGCGTTTTAGACTGCGAGCAGTCTCTTTCATTTAAACTCATGAATACGCGGAGCGTTGAACGAGATATACATGTAGTATACGGTGGCAAATATGCAAATGGTCACTCGATTAATCACTGGGATGTAAAATATTTTTAATTCTCCAGCATCCTGTTGTCTAAACAGTCTCGTTTCACACAATGCATATCATATGTCACGCTAAGATGCACTTTTGGTCATTTTCACTGTTTTACTCTTCAATTCTTTGACTTCAAAATCACTGATGGGAAATAAAAACCGATCTGTGGACTTCGAATGGATTTTGTAGCATTTAGGGGAAATGTCTGCCCGTATTCACGAAATGGCTCTTAAAGACCTTTGATTCGATTTTGCTTCGGCGAGTGAAGACGAACGAACCGGATCTAATGCGACTGTTCAGATTCTACACTCCACACTCCAACACAAAAATCGCAAGCAAAGCAAATCGCTGTGAATCACAGTGGATAACGACGGTAATTTATAAAGGCGATTTGAAGTCGCAGGTTAAATTGCCACTAAAACCGTCCAAAAACAGCGTTAAAATCGTTTTTGCCTCCGCTGTCTGGGAGGCTTAACCACTACCCCGATTATAATACTCGAAGAGTTCTTGTTAATACTTACTCTTACAACTTGCAGTGGTGCCACTCCAAGTTTTGTCGCTTTGGCATGTGCGAGAACTTGAACCCTCCAGATTGTAGCCGTCGTTGCACCGGAATTCACAGACGTCGGAGAACTCATTACCGCATACAGAAAGAAAACCACCGTTTGCTGGTGCCACAAGCTTCTCACACTGCACAGCTTTAACATAGAAATAAATCACAGTTTAGGTTACACTCAAGGAGTAACAACAAACAACAACAACAAAAATCTTTATTAGTTAGTTATTACAGAATTTATAATACTGGCCTGCAGGTAGCAAAAGCTAATCTTGGCAGGCCAGTGAAATTAATTACATGATTAGAAATCGCTACACACACCAATTTGTTGAAATAAAAAGAAAGGATCAAACAATAGAAAAAAAAAAAGAAACAAGTGATTGAAATAAAAGAAAGAGAATTGTGAAAATATAGAGTTTGACCGTGTCGCGCATAAAGCCCCATAATATAAGCGCCCAGTTTTAAAAAACAGATATCAAAATTTCCCGACAAGAGGTTTTGGAGGCCAATATCTGCTTTTGTCCTAGGGTGAAGTTGATCATGGTACAAGCTGGTACAAGAATCTTCCTTTGATGGGCGTGGCTTAAATGGCTTTGACGCCTAAGAGGTACCAACTCTAAAACAACACATGAACTGACATATTTTAAAATATCGTTAGAAACGATTCATTTTTTTCCAAATTGAATGTACACTCTTTTGTTGATGAGCCATTCATGAGACAACAATAAAAACCACACTGACCGTTAACTAGTTCCTGTAACATTTTTTGTGATCAATACCCTAAAAGGTAACGGCATGATTCTAACGGTGGTCATTTTAGATTTTAGCACCTTAAGTGGTACCAATCTACAAATTTTAACCCTTAAAAGGTACGAAGAGCACCCCTGTTATGTTTATATGAAAGTCCCCCCTCCCCTCCCCTCCTTCCTTGGGCATGAATGAGTGGTGGTTTGCACATCGGTCATGTTGGTTGACAATGAGTTTAATTGTTAGATTATTATTCCCAAAGGATGGAAATTTCATTGTTATATCATTCAACATGGCCGCCGTGCATTATGCTTAACCTCCAAATTCAGGTGAAATTTCATTTTCGTCGAAAGGACTGACGCTTGGTGTTAAAACAGGAACTTGGTTGTCAACCATTTGTGCAAGACTGCCAGCATAGGTCTGATTGCTCCAAAACTTCAAATCATCAATTTGGAAACACACACACAAAAAAAAAAATAATAAGGAAATGCAAGGTTTGAATACGACCGAATAAAAATAGCCGGTTGGCCGGATTAACTGCGTACTTATGGTAAAATGAAATGCGAGACGTCGTAAATTTCGAATCTGCGAATATCGTTATGTTATAAGATTCACAATAACATGTAAGTTGTAATATTCATTTGGGCCGTTTTCAAATAAGTGTTGTAAGACAAAAGCCAAAGTAATCGCACTGGTCAACCTCCGTGAACCAAATACTCAGAGCAAATACATACACCTTGTTTGATGGTTTGACAGATAATACGTGCGGATATTTTACGAGCAATGAGTAAAATAACCACGCGTATTATCTGTCAAACCATCAAATAAGGCATTTTATTATTCGACTGCCTAATTTTGTAATTAACTTCTCAATATAGCCGACATTTTCGCCCAGTATTTCACTATCGTCCTGAGCGCGCGCACTTAAAATTGACTTTGTTCTGTTCCTAACCCGGGTGGGGGGGGGGGGGGGTACTCCCTTATATAAGCTATATAGGTATGTGCGGCCCTAAAGGGTATGGTTTTCAAGCCGTTTTGGTCTGAAATAGGGTATAGATTTTGACCATTTTGGTCTGAACTATGGTATGATTTGCGCACTCTGCTCTGGAATTGGGTATGGTTTTTAAAAGAAGCTACTTTTTACATACCTTGAGAAATGCAGTTTGATTAACATCTGAAATAGGGTATCGATTAAAGGGTCTAGTCTGAAATATGGTATCGAATTTTGTATAAATAAATATGTATCCTGCGCAGCGTTAATTATAGTTACGTGTGTCACAACTGTTTACGTTGTAACAAGAAATAATAACTCCTTCGAGTAAAACGTCTCCTTACTTTATTGTTGTTGCCTTTTTGCCTTTGAAATAGGGTAAGGGTTTTAAGAAGTGTGCCGCACACCCCCACCCAAATTTTTGGGGAGTACCCCCAGGGAGGTTCCTACCCTGTCAAACCGATATGCTACAGTGTAATACGCCCGCATATTTTGTGCGTTCTCTTGCCCTAATACGGTTAAATGACGTCATAGTCGAATAATAAATGCCAGTAAGCCACCGCCAAACGGATGAAAACGCTAGCGGGAAAGTCACAGGGTTTACTTCTGATTGGATAAGAAAGTGGCACGTCATTTTGTAGCCAATAACAACGCGTAGAAATGACACTCAATTGGAGACCGCTCTAATGTAAGATAGTTACGTGTGCAAGGAATGTCGCTTTTCGGGTCGCCTTCGTATCCAGTCCAGCATGTGCATTGGTCTATCAGAATGCTACCATTATCAGCCGTGGTGGAATTCTCCGGGCATGGGAGGCATTGACTTGGGGTCGCCCATTGTTTGTATGTGCCTCGGATGCAAGCTAAAGTAAAGAAAATAATAAATATGGTAATTATTATAAGCATGCACAGAATACTTTCGTTTAGAATCGACTATAATAATAATGTGGTTATCTCCCGCTTTGCGAACATGTCTCTCTTATCGACGCTATGTTTCGGACAAGAGTTGAAATCCGGACGAATCACTACCTTATTCTGTTACGGACTCTTTCTATTACGGACATTGGTCATAAAGGCAATCGTTGTAGCGGGAGTTAAATATTGAGTGTTTGGAAAGGGCGGTGGGGTGGGGGGGATGGTTGTGGGTGGGGGGGGGGGATGGTTGTGGGTGGGGGGGGATGGTGGCTGGGTGGGGGGGGGGGATGGTGGCTGGGGGGGTTGTGGGTGGACAATGACAATGATATATTTTTCTTTTATTTTAGCCAGTTTTCTTTATTGCCTCTTTGCTTGAGAATAAACGCATTCCATCACTGACTTTCATCACTTGGTTTGAGAGTGAAAGACGAAAAGCTCTACAAATCTTCCAGATTTTTTCATGATTTTCCGAGTTTGTTTAAAAATAATAAGATAGAAGAGGGGGCTTAGGAATTTTAGTGAAATAAATCTAACTTAAATTATTAATTGTATCTTAGCGTGAATAGCTGTATAACTTGGTGTGCATGTGTGTATGTTGTTTCCCATTTTTATCTCTTTCTTACGTCGTGCTATCACGTGTTACTTTATAAACGTTCATCGAATGCAAATGGCTCGTATTTCTTTCAGAGAAACGTATATTTAACTTATTATAATAGCGTCCCTGACTTATGCCTCAAAATAATATAAAAACCTATGAAATTTTCGTATTTTTCTGGAAGTTCTATTCTTATGGTGGCATACATAGTTAGTTATTAGGTTGTAGTTATTATCTTTTTATTTACTTTTGTATGCCTTTACAATTCAGTTGTAGTACTGCGAATTAAGGTCTTTTTAATAAACTTGACACATCTATCTATCTACTCATGAAAAATATTCATCTCTAATTTGTCATTGGCTTCGCCCCCTAACGAGCCGTATTTCTCACTCGTCCATCCATTGACGTCCCCGTTTACGCATAATTAGAGAATAGTTCGTTTTAGTCAGTTCTCTAACGAAAATTAGTTTTACGTCCACCGGAATATTTCCACACGACATCGTTAAAAACTGCATGTAGGAATTAGCATTCACCAACAGCCGTTTGTTTTCTTTGAACCGAATATTCTTTATCGTGTGTGCCAATTTGAATTGTTCGTATCGATACCCGGTCTTGCTCGAATTTACAATGCACTTTTCCTGACATATGACCCTGAAAGAAAGTTAAAAAAGAAACTTACGAATGCACTGTCTCGGGGTTCCGGCACCAGAATATCCTTGTTTGCAGACACACTGATATATTCCGCTGACTGTACCGCAGGCACAGAAAGCGTTCGAGTCACAACCATTGGTTGTGGTGCATTTGTTGTTGTTCACTGGCATAAAAATGTTGTCATGCGCATCTGTGAAAAAAGACAAGAACACGCAAAAGATTGATTATTACAACATGGCTAAGATGTTAGTAAACTAACATTTTTTTAGAAACGATGTCTAAAAACTATGCCACAATGCACTGTTTCATTTACGCATAAATGGAAAGAAAAAAGAAAAGAAAAAACAATGTAACGCTATTTAATAGTCTTCAAAGGGATTATGTCACGAGAACTGTGCTACAGCTAGCTGTAGTCAACTAACGCGTTCACTATTTTTCTTGTCGATAAATTCAGTTTCATCGCATTTTATTTTTATTGCACGTTGAAGCAATTAAAAATATAAACCTCGATCCTTCCTTTACACAGTCAAACAGTTTTTTAATAACAAACCTTAATAGCTTCTTAAAGGAAAATTTCGTGACAGTTTAATTCCGCGAATTTTGAATAGTGATATTTCACAGCACCGAATTTTCGCGAATTTAGAGAATAAATTTACGATTACAATTTTGGAAATAAATAAACGAACTTTTCGAGACATCAGCTTTTTTGTGCGGCTAAAGCTCGGTTTCCATATTATCGCTACAATCGCTGCGATCGCTGCGATCGCTAAAAAAAAGTTCAGCGATCGTAACGATTATATATGGAAACCACTCTCCATCGATTGTAGCGATCACAGCGATCGCAGCGACAACGATCGCTGCCATCGCTGTGATCGTGGCGATCATATGGAAACCACACTCCAGTGATCTCAGCGATCGCAGAAACAGCAAATATACCAGGATGCACTGCATACGCTCACTCATTTTAAGGTGGCTGCCAACACGAACGCTGAGAAAGGGTGCAATTTGGCCCTTTTTGTGGAAGAAGTGCAAAGAAGAAGCTCTCTCGAACCCAAAATCTATGGGTTCTCTGTCTTTTCCGTCGCCTTCTACGTTGGAAAACACCCATTAGTAAAAAAAGAAAAAAAAAAACAAGCTTCAAGTGGGAATCGACGATTCACAGCCGCCATGTTGAATTTCAAGAATGACGCGAACGATTTTGTCAGTTCTAGGTCCCCTCGATCTTCATTCACTTTCTCAGCGATGGTAGCGATCGCAGCGATCATATGGAAACCGGGCTTAAACAAATGGCCATATATGCGAACATTTCCCGTGATAAGTTGGCTACAACCGAGGTTATCTTGAAACTTAACGCACGGAAAGGTACCAAAATCTCTTTTCTAAGCCCTGAAGGGTGCGTGGAGCATCCCCGTTACTTTAGTTTTTACATTGGAGTCCTCAACCCACACAAGAAGAAGAAGAAGAAGAAGAAGAAGAAGAAGAAGAAGAAGAACAACAACAACAACAACAACAACAACAACAATAACTAATAAAACAAACCGAGAAAAATAAAAATCGATAATTACTTATCTTTATTTTTGTCATTTATCATAAATATTTCATTCTTAAATAATGCTGGATGAAGAAGAATAGTTATCCTGTGAACCATCGCACAGCCAATTAGAACTCATTATATTTAGCTCATAAAGAGCCCATTAGCTTATAAAATACTTTGGGGTAAAATTGAGCAGCAATAAATCAGTTTAAATGTGTCACGCAATCCGTCACGCTATTTCAAATAAGCCGTGAAAATAAACAAAATCGAGCCAGTTGAAAGTTATTTTTTAAATAACAGATGTTCATAAGCTGATTTAATAAGACTTACAGTGAATACAATATTTTGTGATGAGATTTTTAGTGAAGTGGGACACCAAGATGCGGCCGCTCCATACACTTCTTACTAAAAATGTCTAATACTCGTTCGCCTATCTTGAACGAAGTACTCTTGCACTTCAAAATGTGGCCCACATCTGTAGTTTTAAACTCTACAATTTCATAAACATTTTGGAATCGAAAACTGCTTCTGAATTTTGATACGTCAGTCAGTGAAAACACTCTATTATCAATTCATCGCAATTTTCTAACTAAATTCTTCTCACTATAACAAATGATCTCCTGATATCTAGCGTTCCGTATTCGAGGAATATTGGAGAGCGCTGTTATTAGCCTCCTAAATAAATTAATTACGATTTAGGAGATTGCTTCACGAAAAAAAAAAACGGGTTGCAGTGACTACCTCCGAAGTGGCTTTGAATGAATTTTTTCACAAAAATGTGC
>JAJGOT010000229.1:460000-545000 GCA_022457155.1 Cladopsammia gracilis
CGAGAAGCCCCCCCCCCAGTCACAGATTGCCTAAAAAGGCCCAGTCTTAATAGGGTTAAATACGTGTTAAATGTTAAATACGTGATCGGTCTGAAGTTACATCAGATACCAAGCAGCCTATTTTCTTGATACCGAATTTTGAGAAGTCATAGAACAACAAAGTTGCAGTTATCGGGGTAAATTTGGGCCATGGGAAACGAAAAATAGTACAGTTAGTCGAGTTATCCGAGTTGGAGTTATCCGGGTAAAAATGACTCAAAAATAGGACCAAATCCAAGGGAAATCGAATGTAGTTCGAGTCAGCGGGGAGTTCGAGTTATCCAAGTTCGGGTTAGCGGGGTTCTACTGTAGACAGTTTAGTGTGTTTTTCGTCATTTTCAAGCGTTGAACATATCCATCTCATAGAATGTTCTTCGATATGATCATCTAGTCTTCTCCCTGTTTCATCAATGATTTCTTTTTGCACTACAAAAAGTACAGGTTAAGGCAGTATATAAAACTTGCAGATGTGCGTGTGAAACGGTCAGCGATTTTTAACCCTTTGACTCCCAAATTTCCACCAAAAAACGCTTTTTCAGGCTACAAATGCCATTTTATGGCCATTATCTAGCCAAATTGAGGCCGAACAGTCACTAGCATCGTTTGCAGCTCTGCAAACTAAACCCTTGTAGAAGTATTTGAGTACTTGAGTTCGGGCATGCGCACTGATCGAAATTTCGACAGTTTTTGAACGAGAAAAACACGACTTGCCTTGACTTTTTCTTTTTTTATTCTCAAGCCCGTTCTTTTAGTTTCCTTTTTGTCTGTTGTTTTTTTCATCAGTTTTGTTGACCTTTTAATAGTCTTTCTTGACAATGTAAAGATTTCACCCAGACTTCGCGGAATGTGGAAATTTTGATCGTTAACTGAGCCATCGGTGGGAAAGGGCATATTTTCCTTTAATTTTGTAACATATAGTTCAGAGGTTGTTTCCGTGAAACTCCAGTTCAATTCATCCAATCGGTCTCATCTGCATGGGTATGTTTAGCACGATTTCCTCCTTCCCTTGCCGATAATTGAAAAAAAAAATCTTCGGACGCAAAAACGGATGACGTCACAAGTGGTACAATATGTATGACCCTAAACAGCGCCTAAAAGCGCGCTTGGGAGAGAAAGGGTTAAGATATCTTTGGTCCCGATAGTTTATCTACCTCGCAAATGAAAGGAGCGTGTCGATCACACACATACAGCGTATGTCACAGGTCGCATTTGTTGAAGGCACTAAGTTGCGTTGATCAGATTCTAGTACACTTTCCCATTAAAAAAAAAAATCATGTTTGAAAAGTGCGTGTCCTAAAATATGCAATATGATTGTTGGCATTGCTGACAATCTCACATCTGATAGAGTGTTATGGGGGCTATTTTCGAGGCCATTCGAAAGTCAGAGTGACTGCAATTCTCTAGTTCTCAGTTTCTTTCTGCGAGATTTATTGCGGCAATGACTGTACTGTTGATCAATCTGACGTGCGTTGACAACAATGTCGGGATAGTCTCCTCACTTGAAAAGATGGTTTTCTTTGGTTTGCTATAGAATAATGGGAAACTTAAAACTACTTGACAACACAAGCGCCAATATGGAGCAAAGTTCGTTTCCTGTGTAAAGGAAACAACGCGACGGCAATGACTAGGGCTCAACCAGGCTCAACTCGGATTGAGGGGGCTAAGTCAGGTTCAAACGCCGGATTCCGACTCAGCAGGCGTAAATCAGTTTCGGCAGTTGCATCGGTTTGGTTTTAATTAGGAAAATGTTCGCATTTGTTGTCGTAAAAAAGAATTTCCAAATTGGGTTATTTTTCCAGTAATGTTGTTATTTTCAAGTTTATTTTGTTCATAAAAATCAATCCACCACTCAGAGCGAATATTCTCAGCATGTCTGGCTTATGAGATAGACAAGCGGACCCCTATGAAAGATGTGAAACACACATGTGAAAGATAGAAGGATAATTTCCATACTGAACTTTTTCCGCTTTCTTTGCCTGCATCAGCCAAGATTCTCTATGATCCCCTATAGCAACCTCGCTATCAGGGTTTTTCCTTTTTTAACTCTCATATTTAAAAAACGAAAAAGTCCTGGGAATGAGCCAGCCCCTATAGACCATGAGGCGGTGTATCAGGTGGCGAATCTCACTGTAAATTTGGATCCGCGTTTCCTCTACATTTGCAATATATTTAAAACAATTCGCGGGAAGTTTGAAGTAAATTTGTAGTTGGTTCGATTGCTCGTGACTAAATTTGCACGCGAAAGTCGGATGTATAGCGACGTTGCAGATGCACCTCACTTCAACAATTACCAGGAGTTTGCCTGACGTACATCTGGACTAGTTACTCCTATCCTAAGCATGGACAACCGGGCGATATTTCTGACCGATTTTTCTGTAACAGGCCCCACGCTCGAATCACGAAGTAATCCTCAGATGGAAAGCACCGCGTCTTGATTACTCTGTTGCTCTGTAGGATAAGGGTATTTTGGATGAAGTCTACATGACGCAGAATCTCACTTGGGTTTACTTATTGAGTAGTTTATTCATACCCATCATATGTAACCGTGACATTTATATATGGCTTTCTAACATCAGTTTTACATTTCATCAGATTATAATGCACGTATTCTATTCCTTTTCTCTTCGCGGGATAAAACCTATTTCTTTCCAACGATTACTTGGTATTTCTTCACGGTTAGTTTGAATCCAGGCGCGGTTCCCGCGGAGTTGGATGTAAATTTGAGGTACATCACACCGCCAGGGGCTTGGATCGGTTGAAGTGCGAATCTTTCACCATCAATATCGAAGATAAGATCGCCAGCTGTGATTAACAAGAAAGATAAAATCAAGATCAGACGAACTGTCAAATGTTTTGAGAATACATAGTGGTACACGGCAATTTTTTTCTTGTGTCCAATGATTGAGATAAACAGACACCAATGTAGTATTTTGTTTATTATATATGTGACCACACGTTCATTTTTGTGACAAGAGCCTGTATTAAGAATGAAAGGCTCCTACGAGCTAACTCGTGAATACGAAACAACCTTCGTACCCTTCCCTCTCCTACGCGTTTTGCCCTTCCGACCCCCCCCCCAACCTCTGCGTCCAACTCCCCACCCTCCCCTCCTTCCAACGCCGTCCCAATGGGTAAGGCAGGTGACCAAGCAAGTCTTATTACCAGCGGAATAACCAAGAAAAATTTATGATGGAAGGAATGAGTGAAAATTTGCATATTTGTCCCCGTCTGTTATAACTCGTTCAACCGATTTGTGTATTCATGAGTTAAAAACGAGAGAACGTTTCAAATGTCAAAACTCGTCATGGTATATAATTCCCCTGTCTTTGTTTTGTTATTCATTGTCAGTGTAAATATGTAAGCACCCGAACCACCAGTGTAAGATGAAGCACACGTCCAATCCAGCAGATTTACGACCAACATAAATCATGGGGTTCGCCATTGTCGAAGCTTATGCCCCATTCAAACCAACGGTTAAACATGTTTAAATGTTGTTTAGTTTAACCACGTTTTAGCGTCTATCTTGAACGTTTTGAAATGTATATGACTCAAACTACCTGAAATGGTAATAAAAGTCATTATGTTTCTTTTAGTAAATATTTCACTCCAAATGTTACGTGAGGTTAGAAGGTATTTTTCTAAACCTGTTTTAAACCAAACAACATTTAAACATGTTTAAGCGTTGGTGTGAATGGGGTATAAGTCAGGTTTCTGTAGCATGAAGCCACCAGGAGCGTTCATACTACTTACTCCACTAGTCCATTCCAGGATTGTGTTAGGATTTTGCAACGGTGGTATAGAAAGACAGTGTGGGTCTAAGTGTCTTGTGAAAAATAGGAGGGTCATACGCTAGCGTCGACTACCATCATAATGACATTTGAGGTTAGTATGACTTTCGGCTTCAGCTGGAATTATGTGAAACCTTCATAACCTTGCCCCCCCTCCCCCCCCCCCCAACTTGGTTACTGACGCCCTTGTGAAATTTAATTTCGGATGACATGAAACAGTAATTCTCGGAGAGATAGGCTCAGTGATGACCTTCGCCTTGCTGGTGCGATGCTCTCTAACCAAGTAAGCTATCAAAGCCTACATGATGGACATACGAAATAAATCATATACATGAACCGCGAAAATCATATGATTTCTCTCCACATATAAGTTGTTATCGCAAAGTTTCATGTCGAAAAAATAACACTATGCGGAGACCAGTCTCGAACTACCGGCCTTCCGATCGATATTCCGACACGCTAACCAGTATGTTGGGTATTCTGTGGTTGTACTACCCGTGATACTTTAGTTTTGTGCTAAAAAAAATAGAGGCTTCGTGTTGTTGCATATCTGAAGTATTTCTTCACTTATTACATGGTGTCAGAAGTGGGATGTAAACCCAACCGGGTGGAGGCCGCCGCGGCTCTATGTACAGTGCATGTACTTACAGCCAAAAGAGCTCAGAGACGAGTATCCCTGCAGCAGATCATAGCCAGACTCGGTGTGGAACTTCTCAAATTCCAGCTGGAAGGCCTGACCGGGCTTAATGGCCCACACGCACGTGACACTGTTGGGATAGTTGCTGGGATAGTTGGGTGACATGACGATTTCATCCAGCGCTGTGACTAGACCACCGCACGCTGAAAATTAATGGGAAAGAGAGATAAAACTGGTTGTTAGAGACGGAGCGAGCCTTTGTATTGAAGCTCAGATGTTGGATTTGTTTTCTCTAAATAATTTGTTTTTCTTGAATAATTTTGTTTCTTCTGAATAGAACAGTTTGGTAAATAGTAAGCATTGTTTTCACACTGACAGCATTCATCGATTCGGATAATTTTGAAAATGCCGCCAAACCCAACTTTTACGAGACTCATTTCAGTTCTCGGTACGCTTAGAAACAATTTGAATTTGTAACAGCTTACAAAAATTTTCAGTAAATTATTTGCGAAATTTAAATTCTCAGGGACGGACTCTCCAAACTATTGAATCAGGCGAAGAAAATTTACCGTTTATGTTGAAATTCGATAACTAGAAATATTTTGCAGTTGTTCGGATACACCCAAGAAATTTCTTCGTTGTGTTCTACTTATTACGATTCTTAGATACTTTTGCCAGCTCTTGAGTCGTCAATATCAAGTCATTATTCGACTATACCGTTATTTAACCGTATAAAGGAAAGAGAACGCGCAAACTATGCGCGGATATTTTACTCATTGCTCGCTTTTTTCCTCAACCCTACGGGGCTCGGAAAAATACTACGCAAATTGCAACTCGTAAAATATCCGCGCGCATTATCTGTCAAACAATCAAATAAGGTGTATGTATTGACGGCTCAAAAAACAGCCTGCGATTGGTTGAAAATTTCCCGCGGCAATTGATTGGTTTCCTCTCTTGTTGATTACTTTTTCAGGTTTCGCAGGTAAAACAACGCTGTAATAAATGCAATGATCCTTCATATCGTAAGATATCGAAAATATGAGTTTTAAAGTTGTTTTCGTTTGTTTGGGTGGTTTGTTCACATCGTGTTGGCTGTGCGCACGCTAATCACGCAATCATAATTTTGCACAAAACTTTGGGCTAAAAACTCGATAAATTTGCGCTATTTACCCATTTTGTCGACGTTTGTAACTTTGAAAAACTTCATAAAGATGTTCTTTACGGAATTTATACTCTTTTATTGAGCAATTTATGGCTTGAAAAGTCCACATTTTCGAAACTATTTTTTTTGCAGAACAAAAATCTGATTACGCGCAGTACAAACCTTCGTGTACGGCAGATAATGACTAGAAAGAATTTCAGTTTTGATAAGCACAAGTTATCTTCACTTTGCTTTCTTTTTGCCCGAACAACTGTTGAATCTTGATACAAAACTATTTTCGATTTTGAGATTTTGAGACCAATATCACGCTAGCGTGGCACAAAATATATTTGGTTTATTGGGAAAAAGAGCCCAGCATCAAATTCAGCATATCGATATTAGTAAAACTAATATATAGATAGCCCAAGCCTAACAGCGTCGCACTTTGAACAAGCTTAACTAAGGTGAAACTTAACTAAGGTGAAAGGTTGGAAGCACAAGAATTAAGATTGACGAACGGGCTATTTTCAATTTTAGCAATTCTCAAAAACAGTATTACGCGACCGTCTGCACAGTACATTTTTATAGACCGTACAAAAGTTCACAAAAACAACTTTTCTCTGTCTAGAATAACTAGTACCACTAGTTTCCGAATAATTACTGATGATGGCTAAGAAAAAATGGATTATGAAACAAAAAAGAAAAATGTTCCAAATATCATTTTCTATATCAAAAGTGAAAAACTAACCAAAAAGAAGGCAGAACTGTGTAAATTTCACTTCTCAAACTCCTTAATAATTCATGACGAGAACACAAAGGAAATCACTACCGTGAAGGAGGTTTTGAAATCGTTTCTTAATTTGCATAGATTTTGGCGATTTTATTCCTTCGTTTTCTCCGCATTTAACGATCAGTTTGAGAAGCTATATCAAACACTCGAAACAGTGTTTCATCAGATTTCCAAACACCTTGAAGTGGTTTAAAAAAACTCGGCTGCGCCTCGTTTTTCCAATCCACTTCTCGGTGTTTGGAAATCTGATGAAACACTGTTCCTCGTGTTTGATATATTACGTCAACGGTTACACTTGATTTTATCAGATCCTTGACAGAAGCACCACTATAACCAGCAACGATTGGACAAAAGCATTGAACATTTTTCAAGCAATGTGTAATGCATGTGTAGCTGTCTGATTAACGGGTGTCCGTATTCAGCGAGGTTTTCAGTTTATAGAGAAAAAGGATGGGCTTTCTACCGGGGCCAAGCCCACTGACCGTAAAAAAGAACGATATGTTATGTTTTGATGTTCGAATAAAGCGGGGTTTGAATTAGAAAGAAAATGAGCCTGCCACTGAATCATGACCGGTCGGTACATAATTGAGTACTTACTGACTTGCTTGAACGAGGCGGAAAATCCTTCAGAGTTCTCACTACCGTCAGAAACAAAGCGTATATCGATAGCATTACTCTCAGATACAAATGTGACTGCTTTGCTGTAAACCCCAGAGAGGGTGGTTATGAGTTGTTTGGAAGTACCATCGTAAATCTCCACCACATCCTTGTCTTTCTGCGTCTTAAACGAGTTGAAAGTTACCGAGACTTTCTTGCCCGAGGGAACGCTTATCTTCCAGCGGCAGTAAGCATTGTCAGGATAGCTGTTGGGGTTGTTCGGTGAGCCAAAGGTTCCCGAAGGACCAACAAGGTCGGCGCCACAAGACGAAACTGAGAAGAGATGGTGAAAGTGTAATTGTTGAGATCACATTGTCAGTGCATTCAGAATTATTGAAGAACATTTTCAGTGACTGTAAAGTAAAGTAAAAGGGGATTAGTTTCTTAAGAAAGTAATGGTTCTGTTGTTTCGAGTGTTATCAGGGGTCGAACTTAATTTTTTAGTCCACTACGTAGCAAGTTTTGCTAGTAAGATCTTTTTTCTACTGGCAAAACTAGGAAGGTCACTAGCTATTTTTTTGCAGTCATTTTCCCTTTGATGACTGACTCTGAAAGTATGGTAAAAATACGTAAATAGTATATTGTTAATTTTGTAGTCTTCTTTGCCGTCTCAAGGCGTTGTCCTGTTGTTTCTTTGGCGGCTCAGGGTTGTCGGGCAAGACGTTATTATTGTCGGTCACGTTACCGGTAGTCTTAGAGGTCGAGGGCCTCTTGAAAAAAGCGGTTATTTTAGACATCTACAACAAGAGTGGCTCACAAAGCGTGAAATTCATTCTCTTCTGTTACCTTGCTGATTCCAACAAAATGTGAATGCGTAGATAAAGTGTGCACAGGTTCTGTGTAAAACCACCTTTATTTTCTCCCGTAAGCCTGCTTTCCATATAATCGCAACGATCGCAGCAATCGTTACGATTACGATTGCAGAGATAAAAAAAATAGAAAAAATTATATCTCTGCGATCGTAATCGCAACGATCGTAAGGATCGCAACGTTTTGGTTTCAATATGATCGCAAGGGTCGCAAGAATCGCAGCGATCATCGATCGTAACGATCGATCGCTGCCATCACTGCCATCGTTGCGATCGTTGCGATTATATGGAAACCAGGCTGTAGATGACATTCGATGATGTCAGAATTTTTGCCACGAAATTCTCCAGGAACGTTCATTTTTTCCCTCGAAATTTTATTGGAGAAATGCTTACTCGCAAAAGTTTGCTAGAGGATATTTTTCGGACTCGCAACTTCCAAAAACCACTTGCATTTTGCGAGTTTGCGAGTGTTAATTTCGAGCCCTGGTTATCCCTTGGTCAGAGCAAACTGAAAGGATGCAGTAGGTGAGAAGCAAAATCTATAAGCGTTCGAGGCGTGATCATGTTGCTTGGTTTTGTGTTTTCTAAGCCAGCGGTGTTCACGTCTGTATGAGACTGATAGCCATGAAAGGCTAGAGACTACACAACGCACTTGTTCCCACAATGCAACCGGCCGCCATTTTTAAATTTAGAACCCGCTGAAACTTAAGACCGGCGAGCCAAATTTTTGCACTTCTCGCAGATGATCAAAACAACGGACTTGGAGAAAGTCTACTGTTACTTTGAGTGCAAATTCGTATTCAGTATCGTTTCCCGACTACCTGAGCTAGAGGCGCCTGCAAAAGGTCAGTATACTGTCGCACTTACTTCGAACTTAGTTTGATCAGTTACCCAATTCAGACTGGGCTATTGGATGGACATGTTTGTCAACAAAATGGTCACATGTCTTCAACAAAAATCAGTCAAATCAACATTTTCCCGGATAAGCTAGTTTCAGGAAAAGTCACGAAGCTTTTGTCAGAGTGCAGCGCGGGAACTTTCCACTGAAACAATAATGCCATCTCCACTTTTATTTAATTGGTCTAATTAGGTATCGAAGATCAAGAGAGTTGAGTGGCTCTGAGAAGGCCAGAGGATCAATGTACGATCCAACTTACCAGCACATGAGGCAACCGACCCAGACCATGTTCCGTCCAGCTGGCACGTGCGAGACCTCGTACCTGACAGCTGGTAACCTGGGTTGCAGTCGTAGATTACTACCTTTCCGTATGTGAAATCTGAACCAACACGCTCGCCATTGGCTGGAGTACCGGGATCACCACAATCGACAACTGCAGAATAAAAACAAAACAACAGTAAGGGCACTAACTGATTAATAACTGAGTGCATTGGGAGGAAAATATGTGAAGAAATTACAAGTTACTTAAATGATCACAACTTCGAATTTCGTACACAAACTCTAAAGTCAGAACCATACATACTAGTATTACCCGATTTAAAGTTTGACCAAGTGGACTATATTTCTTTTTCTATTTTTCCTTTTTTTTGACCGTATAATGGCCGCCCATAAATATTATAAGGCACATTATAATAAACTCAACAAAATATACAGTTTCTGATTGGTCAATGACGAATGCATAAATAGATTAGAGAGTGCATATTAGGTTATAAAGTGCAATACGAAAGTTGCACGAAAGTGAAAGTTGAAAGTCGCGCGCAGTTTACCGTGACGGCCTCACCAAAATTTTATTGAGAATATTATAAACAAGAAATCATACGATTTCCTATACTTAACCCTCGGACGTACACGCAAACTTGTACACCCAATGCGGTAAAAGGGGGAGAGGGACCCCCTTCGGATTTTGCGATGTTGCAATATTTCGGAAATATTTTATGTCTAACAGATAGTGTGTGATGTGCTCTACAAGATAAGGTAAATATTATGGGTTGAAGCGCTGTAAGTAGTCCGTGACGTCATCCAAAATGGCCGCTAAGATGGTCGCCATCTTGGATTTTACCAAGAATTCAAATTTATCGAAAAGATGCGGAAGTTGCAATTTTTTTTTTTTTGCTAAAGTTGCAAAATAACATACAATTAAACATTTGAGTTAGACCCGCGTTCAACTTCTCGGCCACGCTTGTAAAATGGCCAACTGGTCTGCCTCCTACCAGCTGGGATTTTTATGTTATGTTCAGTTTGCAATATTTGCAATATTTGTTTGAATATTTGAGTGGCGTGCCTGTGAATTAGCTGGATAGCTGAGTGCTCGTCCACTATAAAACAACATTTGATGTTTATTTGATATTTTGATTTTGATTTGTATGTTCACAAATGCGTCTTCACTGTACTTCTCGCAATGAAGCCAATCAGTAGCCTGGACACGAATTGATTTCAACTTCCAGTGCGCTCGATAACGTCCTAGCGACGAGGTCGCGGTCGCATTTGCAAAGTGTCGGTGTTTTCAACTTTATGCATGCGCCGTTTTCGAAACCTCGCGCGCTCGCTAAATCTGCCAATTAATTGCTAAATGATAATCACAGGAAATGAACATACTTTGGCAACTTGGTTGTGTTCCGTCCCAGTTGTTGTCTGTTTGACATGTTCTAGAGCTGGACCCAACAAGATTGTATCCTTCATTGCATTTGAAGCTAACTACATCATGATACTGATAGTTGAAACCAATCTTCTCTCCATTGGTTGGTGTACCAGGATTACCGCAGGAATTCTCTGTAAATGAAACGGCAAACGAAAATTAAAAGGTAGTATTTGACTTTGAATTAATTTCTGACAGACCAGGCTTATTGGGTAAACTCAGGCGCCGGACCAAAAACCAGGATCTTAAAATAACTGTTAAGATCATGCCAGCTGTATGCTCAACATCTCCCTCAGTACGTTCAGATGATCGCGTCATTGGGCGGTGACGTTAAGCCGTTAGCCTTGTCTCCTAAATTTGTCAGTTGTCCTTCCTGTAGGGGACGTTAAAGATCCCATAGCACTCTTCGCACAGAGTACGGGATGTAGTCCCCGGTGTCTGTGGTCTGCTTTGTTTAAGTTATGGGGGCACCTATGTCACATTCGAAATTAATTGTAACTAACTGCATTAGCAGTCTCAGGCAAAGTCCCCCGAACAGTGTTGTAAAGCGCATTTGAGTATCACATAGAAAGTGCGCTATATAAATGTTATTATTATTATTATTATTATTATTATTATTATTATTATTATTATTATTATTGTTACCAGTGATTTGCCCAATCTTCTAACCTTATAACATCATCTATCTTCTTTTTTCCGTTTTCATTGGTTTTATTTGTTCATATAACACTTTACGACTAGAGCCATTAATTTCTGGCATACCATAATTACTGGGAATGGAAAAAAACTGGGCTTACCAGTGTCGGCCCAGGCGTTTTAGAGTTAAACACCATCGATAACCTCCGTTCTTCATTCTTACCACAATATCTACTTAGTTATATGTAGCTCTATACGATAAGCCATCAAATATAATTTCTGGAATACAGAATTACTGGGAAAACTGGGCTTTCTAGGGTTGACCCAGGCATTTTAGAGTTGCGAATTTATAAAACTATTTGTAACTTAATTTCTACTTTACAATTCAACTTATTTTATTCATTAGGTGTAATTGATAGATTGATTTATTTGCACATGCATGTTTTAACCAGTTTTTGTTAAACAATAAAAATGCAGACAATGAACAGACTTGCACAATTATTCATTTTATGAAATGGTAAAAAGGGAAACTTGGTTTTGGTTTGGAAAGTTATATATTGAAATAGTAAGTAATAATATTAAAGGGATAAAATATCGTATGTTCATGGGATAAAAGTCATTCGAAGGTTTACTCGTTATTTTCATTTATCTATGTTTCACTGAGCAACAGCTCGCTGGTAAAAATATCTATGATATTAAAGTATTTACATGCCCTGATTGATCTATTCGCCTTATGCTCCGATAGGTGTCAACCTTAGATAATGAAATAAAACTCAGGTCAAGTTTTTCTAAGCGCTCTTCCTGGAAATAGTATTTTTAGTTAGAGTAACTTATCCTTATTTTATTGTCTTGTTTTTCAGTAAAACTGTATCGATTTAAGTGACTTATTTCGGATTTAACGTTAGAGCTGTTTAATTATTTATGAATTCTGCTCACACTTCACACAAAGGCGCAAGTCCTAGTGTCAATTCATAAAATGCTCTGTTTGCTAATTGAAACACGTTCCAACTCGTGAACATGTGGTAACTTTAATGATATGGAAAAGGGTTGGACTAAGTTAGAGAAGGTTGGGCTAAATCTAGCCTATCACAAACCATGAAGAAGGTTAACACCTTGTAATTTTTATGAATTACTTTAATCTATAATCTTTAATTTTACTCATGTTTCACTTACAAATGTAAAATTTTAAACGGTAAAAACGTTGTCTGTAATTTTTATATTGTTCAGGTTGTTTTATTTTGATGGGATACTTCGGCGATAGTCGTGAAATTTAGACACGAAAATGATTTTGACAATGTAACCTTCCTCGAGCAGATTTATGGTAATCATTCTAAAATGAAGGCGTATCTCTGCGTAGAACCCATTGCGCAACCATTACGTTAGCGTAAATTTGAGACACCTGTCACTCAATCACGGTTACACCGTTGACATTTCATGACATGTACCCATCGCTATAAAATGACTTGGACAACTTCGAATTAGGAGAGATTGCTGTAAAACTCTTGAAGAGAATATTGCAGAGAATATTGCAGAGAATATTGCAGAGAATATTGTGAAGTAGCTGAACTGTAAAGAACAGTAGAAGACTAATCAAGAGTAAAATCCAGAGCCAACAACTGAAGACTGCTTTATTGAGTCCAAAACCAGTGAATGTAAAATAAGTTGCTAGTCCCCGTCAAAGCTTATTTTACATTTTTACCTCCTAGGCGTTACGTGTTAAATAAATGATTGATTGGTTGATTAATTGATTGATTGATTGATTAATTGATGGATTCGTTCTCACTAGCTCCTTTGACGCATGTAGCTCTATGCAATGGGAAAACCCGGGATTTACCATGGTTGGCCCACTCAAACATTTTTTTAGTTTAACACCATAAACCCCATTCGTTCACCAGAGCTTCTCTAACAGGCTTATCATGGTTGCTTACCGAGTCAACGAAGCTTATTACAAATTAAGTTTAACCTTGGTAGTCCCGGTCTGTTTTAAGAATCAGGAAACCTGGACCACTGAAGCTGGTTTGAACCTAGATAAATCCAGATTTTTCAATCTTTTATGTCAACAACTTGACATTGATGTAAGAACTTGAAACGGCTCACAATCACGGCACTTTCATCTTCTCTTATTGTTAAAAAATACACGCATATAAATGACGGAAATTGTCAGCTCCTTTTGTTAAGCTTGTATGCACCTTAGAGGATAAACAAAGAACTTACCCAGACAGGCAGGTTGCGTTCCACTCCATGTTCCATCGGCTTGACAAACCCTCTCCTCTGAACCTGACAACTTAAAGTTCGCCGCGATGCAAGAATATGTTATCTTGGCGTTGTAAGAGTAGTCTGAGCCCTGGATCTGTCCGTTAGCTATCGCCGGAGGTGCACCACAATTAACCACTATAGGAGAGCAAAAACCAAACAACAGCAACATACAGTCATACATCGGTATCATCATGCGCCGGCTGCACACTTCAGCAGACTACAAGAGTTCTTGATTATGTTATCTAGGCGAATTGTAAGTGAAACGGACACATGGATCTAGCCCTCAGCTATCGCTGGAGGTGAACCACAATTTATCACTCAGAAGAGAGAGAAGAAAAAAAACAAACAACAACAACACACAGTCAGACGTCGGTATCTTTTAAGTCGTCGATCTGTTGTGTCCACAGCAGTCAGTCCCTTTCGCCCAGTAGTTTCTGCATAGATGACAGTTATGACGAGCACTGATCGGCGGGTTGGGCGTCTTATGCTTTAATTTAATTCAATACAATTTTAATTTCACTCATAATTATAGAAAATGATATATATTTTTGCAAACAACACAATAAATAAATTGCATAATCCATAATAAATAACATGCATATCCCATTGTTACCAATTGGCTTTTTTTCGTGCAATGATAACAAGGCAAAAAGCTCGGAACGTTGCTTATTATAGTAAGTGTTATAACACAACTTACAGTTACAACTCGGAGTTGGCGAGTTCCAAGCTCCACTTTCACACACTGCGTAAGATTGCCCAACCATCTTATAACCGACATCACACTCAAATCTGATGGTGTCGCCATTTTTCCTCTGAAGGCCAACGAGCTTGCCATTGGAAGGAACTGCAGGCTCGGGGCAGTCAGCACCTGTACACGACAAAAAGTGAAAGGACTTTATATGAGTTTATAATCACACAAAAAAGTTATGATTTAAGGGCTAAAATATAAAAATTCAATTGAGGCTTCTAGAAATCTGTTTAGCACTATATAGTGGTTTTGCAATTAACTTCCCGCACAAAAAGTAACGTGTACTAAGGGGTTTGTTACTCTTACTGAGAACGCTCGCTGGCAGCGATTATGATTTTAATCCTTCGCGACGTATTTGGAATTAGGATTTGTGCGCGCCTAATTTAGCATTGGCAATTTTCTGTAACAATCAGCCAGCTTTTGGTGACGATCAGCTAGCTCTTTGTACTGAGCTATCCTGACAATTGGCTAGATTTCGGTAGCAATCGGCTAGCTTCCGTTAGCAAATTATTAATTTTCGGTGTCTATAGAAATTTCCTCTTTTTGATGCCATTACAATTATATTATATATAAAGACAAGCAATCCCCCCGTTAAATATGATGAATAACACTTTATCGTTACCATACCTATACATCGAGGATGCTCTCCGCTCCATGTCCCGTCTGCCTGGCATGTTCGCGTTGTTGATCCGACCAATCGGAATCCTGAATTACATGCGTAAGAGACCACTGTGTTGTAGGAATTTGCGGCAGTGCTACGTGTGCCATCCTTCAGTTCACCAGGTATGATGCATTTTACCACTTAAAAGAAAAAAATGAGCGATAGACACCAACCCAATGGCCCTTATAGTAGATGAGTACGCCACGCCAACATATCAGCGGTTTCTCGCTTTCTTGACCCTATAGTCTCGTTTTGATGTTTACGAGAACCTCTGACGACGATGAACGTAAACATCAAAACGAGACTATAGAGTCAAGAAAGCGCGAAACCGCTGATATGTTAGCGTGGCGTACTCATCTACGATAAGGGCCATTGACGGTTGAGACAGTTGTGTCAAAAAACATCACTATCATCTACCATCATATTCCCACAATTTTCATGCCAGCTTGTTTTTCTCTGCCTCGCCTGATGGGTTAATGTTCCTTAAAATAATCTCAATAACAAACTTAAACTGGACAAATCGTCTTAATATTTTAACTTCTCTGGATGCATGACACCACTGGTGATGTTGAAGTTGTACATTTTTCCAATTAAAGGGAAAATGTCACGGGGATTTGGAGTCATTTAAAAAACCAAGAAACGCGTTCGATTAAATTACCACAAAATGCACCAAAACTGTCGATGAGTGTCTCTAAGCATAGATGGACTGCATATCATCTCTAGTCATAGATCTAGAAGGAATGGGTCTGAATGAATCATCTCCAAAACGGGCTAAAAGAGATCACGATTTGTCCCTCTTTCACGAATTGGTTGATTTCGTTCTCTTGGTGGCTAAGTATTATTTTGTAAATACGTAATGAAAGGTAGCATGGTTTTGTCCAAAAAAGCTCAAATCACCGGCATTCATAATTCATATCTTTCTCGTCATTCCTAATAATATCCCACACGCTGCACGTGGCGGCTTGACCATTCAAACTAAAAACCATCACAACAAAACGAAGCTTTCGTACACTTTGCGCTGTATTTCTGCCCAAACTTTACAACTCTTCTTAACACTTGGATTTAGTTGCTATTCCTTTCATTTAACAGTGCATTTTGGTGACCCTTTCAAATTGCAATTTCCGGTACCCTTCGTTATACTGCTAGAATCGGATAGCCCACTATAGGGAAATATATCGTAGCATAATGCATGTCTTTCAAAAAACTTTCTCAATTTTATAAACCTCACCATCACAACGAGACGTGCTGCCAGACCACGTGTCATCAGCCAAACAGGTTCTTGCAGCAGCTCCCCTGAGGACGTAGCCCTGGTTACACAGGAATCGTAATTTGCTATCGATGGTTGTTGAAGGGTTGGTAGGGTCAAGTTGTCCGTTCGTCAAACTTGATATAGCCGGACAAGAACTCGCTGTTGATTATATTATGATGCTTGTCAGATCATGTGGTCAGCTTTATAGCTTAAATAAGGCAGAGTACTGTACCGCAATTTTACGCTGCGTTTTAAATGCAGCTGAAGCTGGTTTTACCTTGAAAAAGTTGGAGGCGTGACTTATTAACTTATAGTTGAGGATGTTAATTGTGTAAGGTAGATGACAAAGGCAGACCACCATACTGACGTAGAGAAGAGTGTACCAGAATAGAGTTGAAGAGAGTATAGTGTCGAGTAGGGAAAACTAAAGCAGAGCTAGAGAGGCGAGTAAAACTTACAAACGTATTGGAGCGATTAAATAAAAGGGGAAGTAATATGATTAATTTAATTAGAAAGTGGGAGAAAGCATGTAATATGAAAGCAATCTGAATAAAAACGGACCAAAAGATTGCATGGCTCATTTTTACGACGTTTTAACCTTTCAATAACACGGGTACTCTGAAGTTCAAGGCTCAGGTAATCGTTAATTTTTACACCGCCATCAATCATAATTATGGCGACAAACATAATTATGGCGACAAACAATGGACCCCTGAAAGCAGAACTGACAAAACGGATCGAAATCCACCAATCACAACCCATAAACATGACCATGTGACCAAGTTGAGTTAAACCTCCCTATTTCCAATCCTGAGACGTCCGCTATGATATTTGCTGCAGTGAAAGAAGAAAGGGCCGTTTACACGACAGAAAAAATGGGTACGGATCCGTCAAAAAAGGAGTACGGACCTCACATTTTCGCCCGTGTAAACTATGTGTACCATGTCTTAATGGATTGGTCCGTACCCGTGTTGTATCAGGTTTTGGGGCCATAGACGTCTATGGCCCCAAAACCTGATACAACACGGGTCCGGACCCGTTAATTAATTTCTTACGTCAGCTTGCATAATAACTTCGCTAATCGCATACGCAGTAAAAATCCGCGTGCCTCTGGGGACTAGAAATTGGTCCGGTCCCCCCAAAAGTGTAGTGTAAACGCAACCTTCCAAACTTGGTTCTTAGGCCTTTTTTATCCCACCTGTAGTAGAATATTATCCGTGTAAACGGCTAACATTATGCGGTCCGTACCACTTTTTTGACGAGTCCGTACCTGATTTTTCTGCCGTGTAAACGGCCTTGAAACTGCATGTTGAAATTCAGAGATCGCGTGTTATTAAGAGGTGCAGTAAAGTATGTGGTATAGGCTTATTAAGAAAATATCCAGTAAAAGAAGTAATAGCGGAGCTCTCGCGGGCCGAAGGCCCGCTCACGCAGCCCCATACTCAAAGAAACCACGCCCGTCATTTTTCATGTAATGGCTACCGCAATGTTTCGCGGGCGCGCGTCTGTAACATGTGTGTCTGAGCGTCCGAGTGTTGCGCAGGACTAGCTCGCGGGCGCTTATGACATCGCAAAACATGCGGGTATGACGCCCCACAACATCGGGATCTTAGCAATTTTGAAGCCAAAGCGAGGCTTTGTTTTTCTCGCGGCTACATGGCCGATGTCACTTCACTGCTGTAGTAAACACTTTGGTTAAATGTTTTGCTGTGTTTAGCGGAGAAAACTGTTTGCAAATTAAAGTCGTTATTTCGCGGTTTGCTACTCAAGACAGGGATACTTATTATTAGTGGAAAAAGAAGAGCTTTCAGGGCTTCGAGGAAATTCGTACGTTTTTATCACTTGACTGCGGGAGCAATGCCGGAGATTTTGTTTTTGGGATTTCAGAACCGAAAAAGAGGAGATTTAAAGAATTTCCAAGCAGTCGAGGGACTTAAAGGTAAAAAAAATAGGTTTTTTGATTGGAATTTATGTTGATATCAATCTGTAATTGACTTTTTCTTTGTGTTCTCGTTAGTTTTGAAGAATTGCTTAAAAACCTGCTTAAATTCAGTCGTATCTAATTCTTGAATTTCATCGAAGACAACTCGGCCTCGATACGCTATAAATGGTTCGCGTTTTGCTTTTAAACATAAACTTATGGAGATTTGAATAAAATATTTCGAAAGAAGCTTGTGTTGTCCATTTTTATGTGTTTGTTCAAGCGATTTTATGTAAACAAAACAAGACTTGAATTTTATAGTTCTATCTTCACTCGTGTCGCCTTATGCCATATGTTTGTGTATTTTTTGCAATTTTGATTTCCAAATCAGTTTCTTGGGTAATTTTTGATACGCAACAGGTGTACTTTATTCGGAAATTAGTCAAACTAGTTATTCTAGACCGAGAAAAAGTTGTTTTTGTGAACTTTTGTACGGTCTAAATTTACTGGTCGCTGTTTTTTTTTAGAATTGCTAAAATTTAAAAATAGCCCAGTCTTCAATCTTAATTCTTATGCTTCCGACCTTTCACCTTAGTTAAGCTAATCATCGGCTTTCTGTTCAGAGAGCTACGCTGTTAGGCTCAGCCTATACATATATATATATATATATATATATATATATATATATATATATATATATATATAATAATAATTATTTGTGGTTGTCGTCACTTGGACAGAGAGTGCTCGATACAAATAGTAGAGCAGGAATATATTTTCACACGATGTGATGTTACAAAACAGTAACTCGAGTTTCACGCTCGGTGGCGATCATCAGTCTGATGATCGCCACCGAGCGTGAAACTCGAGTTACTGTTTTGTAACATCACATCGTGTGAATATATATATATATATATATATATATATATATATATATATATATATATTTATTAGTAATTGGACCGATTGGAGAGTACAATAAGATTGGAGAGTACAATAAGAAGTAATAGTAATCGGACCGATTGGAGAGTACAATTCAGGGACTAATCGGGCAAAGAAATTTCAAATCGGCCGAGTGTGTAGCGCAAGGATAATTTTTAATTAAGAACACGATTATCCCTGAATTGTACGACATTAATTAAAGTTCAATTACTAAGTAGCCGCATCAATAGAGCGGTTTTCAATTGAGTGTTGTAAAACCAAAACCAAAGTAATTACTCTGTCCAATCAGTCGTAAACAATCCAATGAACCAATCAGAGCTCGAAGCAATTACATATCGGCGGCGCCAAGCGCGGGAAAACGCGTGCGAGCAAGTCACGATTGGTTTTGGTTTTACTTCTGATTGGTCGAGAAAGTGGCGCGAGATTTTTTAGCCAGTCACAAAGCGTAGCAATGCAAAACCAAAGCAATTGTGTAATTACTTTCGATACTCAATTGAAAACTTCTCTAATAAAAGTTCAATTACTAAGTAGCCGCATCAATAACACAATTCGAGAACAAAAGGTCTCTGTGGACGTTTTTGTACTGAAAACGTCAGAATATTTTCTATCGTTTTAAAACCAGGAGGGAAACAGCAAAAAAAGAACATCAGCCAGTTACAGCTGTCCAATTACAAAATGTTGGACACGCACGTGATCGCGCTTCCGTGAGAAATAGGCGCACGTTTAACCAATCATAATCGAAAAATTTGTTATTGATACGATTAATTACAAATAGGCAATTTTTATTCTGACCTTGGCATGTTTTTCCGTCGGCGTTTAAGGTGTATCCTGGATTGCAAAGGCACTGGTGTCCTAGAAACGTGTTGACACAAATCTGTTGGCAGGGTCCCAGTCCTCCATTAGTAAAACATTCGTTATCATCTACGAAGGGAGTACGAAAGAAAAGAGCAAGTTATATAATGTTTAATTATAAACTGTGACGTCATTTTACCTTATAAGGAAAAGAGAACACGCAAACTCTCCGAAAGTACTACACAGTAGATTGCCGTATTATACCTTAGTGTTCCAGTTTAAAGATACACAGAAGCTATTACAAATAAAATAATTTCAGTCGAAAAAGCGATGGTTTAACAGATAATACGTGCTGTTTTTACTCATTGCTCGCATTTTTTTCTCGCCCTTGGGGGTCTAAAAAAGCCACACAAGTCGTGAAATATCCACGCGTATTGTCTGTTAAACCATCGATGAAGGCGATTATATAACTTCACATTGTGTAAAGGTTTCCATTTCAATGGGTACAATACATATAAATTAAAAAAATAAATATCGTAAAAAGGGTTGTTGTTGTTCATCGTGGTAAACACACTAGCTAGTAAAGAAGTATTTTTCGTTTGTCTCACGATATAGTCACTTCCGATGTGGATCGCGACGTTTCGACTGCATACTGCTGGTCTTCTTCAGGCGATGGGGTCGACTGCTTGCTCGAGCAAGCTCGCACGCTTCACAAACCATCTCACCTTTCTAACAAGGTGCATCTCAGCTTTCTAACAAGGTGCATCAAGAACCGCGTTGTCCCGAAAGATCTACGAGTTCGAGCACCAGTTCCCACAAAGGGCGCGCGGAAAGTCGCCGAACTTACATCTATGCGATTCCTGAGGGAACGGATCAGACTGACGCAGAAGGCCAAAGGAGATATAAAGAAGGAAGCAGAGTCTACAGCCCAGAGTATTTCATCCAAACTCTCGACAGACGACGCTAACAGGATACTAGAACAAATCAAGACCAACACCCAACGAGTCTTTAACATCACCAAAGACAGACAACAGCAGAAGTTTGAAAAACTTTTGCGCGAAAAACAGGCGGCCGTGTCACCAACTGACACAACGTATGTTGACAAAACTAACTGGGTTATTAATTTATCTTCTAGGTCCCTAAGCGATGCCGAGATAGCCCTGCTGAAGAAAGGACTGAATTTTGCCGTAACTCCTGAGAACATCATACCTGCCACAGAGATCGTCGCAAAGGTTGAATCAGCCATCAGACAACTCAACCCCGAACAAGCAGACACTGTCAGAAGAGCTGTTAACAACATCCTTCAACAGGTAGAACCACCAGAGCCTAACATCACGAAGGAAATGCAAGACGCGCTGAAACGCCTAAAAGAGGACCAGACCATCACGGTTCTCCCAGCAGACAAAGGGCGCGCTAGCGTGGTCATGGATACCGACACCTATCACACCAAGATGTCTTCCCTGATCGAGAACGGACCCTACCGGCTCCTAAACAAAAACCCGACAGACCGTCTGACTCGGAAGTTGTCCGAGAAACTACTAACCTTGAAGCGGAGCGGACATCTATCGGAGGCCGTTTACAACAAGATCAGACCTCGACACAAACAGCCGCCTAGAATCTACGGTTTACCGAAGATCCACAAGGCCGACGTACCCTTAAGACCTATTGTGTCATGCATTAACACCTTTGCATATGATTTATCCGCCTACTTAGCTAATATCTTGTCTCCTTTAACAGGTAACTCAGAGTTCACGGTGACCAATTCAGCTCACTTCGTATCCACCATCAACAGTGAGACGATCCTAGACAACGAGATCATGGTGTCTTTCGACGTAGAGTCGCTGTTTACCAACGTTGCTATCGAAGCCGCCGTACAAGCCACACTACAGAAACTGGAGAACGACCCTACCCTTGCAGACCGTACGACGCTAACGCCTGCTCAGATCGCTGACCTCCTGACTTTCGTATTGAGATCCACATACTTCCAGTATAACGGATCAATTTACGAACAACAACAAGGCGCAGCCATGGGGAGTCCGGTTTCCGCTGTTATTGCCAACCTCTACATGGAGAGCTTCGAGGAACAAGCAATAACTACATCATCTTACAAGCCTAGGATCTGGAAACGCTACGTAGACGACACCTTCACCATTCTAGATCGCGCAATCGTCGATAGCTTCTTACAGCATCTAAACGACCAGCAGCCTTCCATCCGTTTCACCATGGAGACAGAGAATGACAACAAACTCGCCTTCCTCGACACCGCAGTTTCAAGAGAACCCGACGGCCGCCACACCAACAGCGTATACAGGAAGCCTACACACACTGATCAATACTTAGCGTATGATTCACACCACCCGCAATCAGTAAAACGCGGTATTGTCAAGTGTCTTTACGAGCGCGCCAAACGTCTCGTAACGAAACCCTCTGTTATCTCCAAGGAGAAAAAACATCTGTCATCTGTTCTTGTTTCTAATGGTTATCCTTTTTCTTTCTTGCAGAAACTTACCAAGACCAGAAAACCCAACACCAGTGCTGAGCCCACGACCGAGTTCAAATCTACTGCGGTTTTACCTTATGTCAAAGGTCTATCCGAACACCTTCGCCGCTGCCTACAACAACAAGGCGTACGCGCTGTTTTCAAGTCGGAGACTACACTTACATCACACCTAGTACGGCCTAAAGACGCTGTTGACTCGACTAAACAAGATGGCGTGGTTTACAGAATTCCCTGTGAATGCGGTAAAGTTTATATCGGCGAGACTGGAAGACCTATGCAAGACAGAATAAAAGAGCATGACCAAGACATCCGATTCGCCCGTACCCAGACCTCCGCCGTTTCAGAGCACGCCAACAACACCGGACACCACCCGCTTTGGAATGAAGTAAAGTTTATTGATCGTGATCCTCATTAGTACACACGCAGGGTCAAAGAGGCGATCCACATAAGACTTAACCCTAACAACATCAACAGGGACAGTGGAATAGAAATTCCAGAAGCATGGATGCCCACGATCAAGAAACACAACAACAGGAGAGCCGTACGACTACGGACCGCCGAGGGAACAATTCACCGAAACAACGTGGATCAAAATGCGCCAGTCACAGCTGTTGAAAACCAACCAATCACAGCAGAGCATCGTGCTTCATAAGGTGACGCGTAACCAGTCGACCCCATCGCCTGAAGAAGACTATAGCAGTATGCAGTCGAAACGTCGCGATCCACATCGGAAGTGACTACATCGTGAGACAAACGAAAAATACTTCTTTACTAAAAAAAATAAAATAGAGAGAAAGCGCAAAAGAAACCAATAAGTGTTTGGGTATTGGGCTTCCTTCCTGTTTGAGTTCACAGGAGGTTGTATTAGCGGTTTGTTTAGTCCTTCTCAGGGCTAAAAACAAGATCCTAAAATTACCTAACGGTTTCTGCTATAAATATTACAATAAAGGTAATAACTTAAATTTTATCGACGTTTACACGACTAAACATTGATCGCCGATATCTGAAACCATATAAAATGAAGTGCGTACAATCGGTAATTAGCAAATGGAGACCCTTTCAGTTCTAAACTTTGTGATCATAACTTTTGAGTTTGTGGATAAAATCTGGAAATTATTTCAAATTTAAATATGAAAATGTCCAAAACTTGCCTAAAACGATCTAAGCCTAAGCCAAGACACTTTTAAATCGAAGATCAACTTCTAAGGCCTCGTCCACACGTATTCGGATAGTTTTGAATCCGCAACTTTTTTGTTGCGGATTAAAAAATATTCGCGTCCACACGTACCGTATTCGTATCGTATTTGCCCGTCCACACGTATCCGGATTCGCTCTGGTACCCAGGGCTCCTCTTTAAATGTTGTTAACAGTGCATGCACAAAGGCAAAGTTCAAAGCCAAGTTCAATACGCTATTAAACAGGCTATTAGACTTGAAAAAAGTCCAAGTAGAAGTGAAGCGATAATATTTCGGTTGTCTATTTTGAATATTCGTGCAGTTAAATACTGGATCCGATACTGTTACGTCAGCGTATGAAAAAAATATCTGGATTCGACCGTCCACACGAGGCCGTTCTCGTAGCGTATTAAAAAAATTCCACTCTGGAGAGCGGATTCAAAAAGTTGCGAATTCGTAAGCCGAATTCGCCTTATACCTGTGGACGGAAGGCCAATCTACAACAAAAAAGTTGCGGATTCAAAAATATCCGGATACGTGTGGACGGGGCCTAAAAGTAACTAATGTTTACTCTTTAAAATTCACCTTCACATGATACACCGTCAGAACCTAGCTTGTATCCCGATGAGCATGTACAGCGGTAGCTACCAACACTGTTATGACAACTTTGCTGACAGTTTCCGTTGTGGAGAGAACACTCATTGATATCTAAAAAAAAAAACCAACAACAACAACAACACGCAATCAACTTTCAATATCTACGTTGGACTTTGTTTAGCTATACTATGCTATGCTATACCATACCGGCATATGCCATGCGATGGTACATTATGCCGTATGACATGCTATGGTCCACACTATACTGTGCTATGCTGTGCAAGCCATACTGGGCTTTGTATATGCCGTTATGCTGCCATGCAATGCGGCCATACTAAGTTATTAAGTGATTCTATACTTATTATGACGTGCACTATGCTATTCTATGCCACACCATGTCATACTACAGGGCTTTGTTGGGGGTCTGAAAAACAGCTGACATAAACAACTTTCGACTATGTAACAGTATATCCTTACCCAGTTTTCCTTTCTCTAAAAGTGTGATATGAAACACAAAACTTCCAGAGCCATCTAGACTCTTTTGCTATACCATGCTATAATGTGTTTACTCAATGCCATACAATGCCGTGCTATAGTATATTGTGTTATGGTATGATGTGCGCTTAATCGGCCATGCTGTGCTATGCTATGCTTTGATATTCTATGCTATGCTATGCTATGCTATGCTATGCTATGCTATGCTATGCTGTGCTGTGCTATGCTGTGCTGTGCTATGTTATTTTGTTCCATATCGAGACATCCCACCAGGATGCCATAATATGTTGTGCTGCAATAATACAAAAATAAAAAAACCCAGAGCTTGTTTGGCTTGGAGGAAATACGGATTACATATTTTAGACTGAGATTAACTAAAATCGTAACATAACTAACTTCGACGATATGGTTAGTGAAATGGTTCCCAAATAAATGTAGAGCAGTGTTAAGTGCCAACACATCTTTGATTTTACCCGACTGTAATAATTCCATTACACTGGAACCTCAATGAACCATGAACCTCCACGAACCATGAAGATCAGGAAAAGCGTCCCCTAAATAGAGGAGTCCCTTTAATTTAAGTGACAATTACAAAAGTTATATGAGCGTTTTGCCGGCTGGAACCAGGAGAAGTGTCCCTTTAATGGAGGTGATCCAAAGTAGGTTTCACTTTATTCACCTGTGCATGTTTTTCCGTCAGCATTCAGTGAATATCCTGCATTACACACGCATTTAAAGCTCCCGTAAGTGTTGACGCAACCTTGAGCACAGCCTGATGTTCCAGCTGTACACTCATCAACATCTACAAACGGAATCAAACGCGGCACTTATATAAAAGAGATGTGTCATGGGATTTTCAAATTAAAAATAAGTACCTCAGTTTGTCAACACAAAATGCTTTTAAAGAACCAAGAAGAGGTATCAAGTGAATATTCGAAGAGGGAATAAACAAAAATCAGAATTTATTTTAGCAGGTTTTCGACGACACAATGCAATAAACGTGAAATAATTGGCCCAATTTTCAAGTTGCAATCCATTTCTATCCTTGCCATTTGCACCCCAGGGCACTTATCATCTTAGAGCACTAGTATTTGGAATTAAAGTGCACCTAACCCCCATTTTAATCAACTCAATGTACGTTGAAAAGTCGAACAGTGAAATATTTCTTGTTTTTAACGTCGCGTTAGTGAATTATAGAGATTTGAATTTACAAAATGCTAATTAGATGACGTCAAATCAAACCTTTATCATTTTTCTACTTCAATTTACAACACGCAGTTCACAACTTAAGGATAATTAATTTAAGAAATACTAAATAAAAACTGTTAATAGTCAATCGATTTGTAAAAAAAAAATATTACTTGGAGGTGGAAACAAGTAGTTGTATAATAAACGAGTCTTGATTTGACGTCATCTTATTAACATTTTGTAAATTCAAACCTCTATAATCATGACTAACGCAATGTTAGAAACAAGAAATATTTAACTATTCAACTTTTCAACGTACATAGTGCTGATTAAGCGAAATCCGGGCGAAATCCGGGCCAGATTGGCGGAAAGCGAGTGCTGTCATCACTATGACACCGACCCTACTCCGTATATTTAACTATTATAGCGCGAAAGCGCGCGTGATATCGCCTAATCAGTTCTTAGCTGACGAGGCCGTAGTCCGAGTCGGCTAAAATTATAATTAATTCAACACATTGATAACAAAGCACAGTTTGAAAGAAAAAATATCGAGTCCGGTCAGTCATTTTTGCATTCTCTTGTCAAAATGCGAAATTTACATCCATCGTTGGATATACGTCATGTAGACATAGCGTATATTGATAACTTTTTGACCATATTTGGGCAGAGTATCAATGTGTTGAATTATAATTAAAATTAAACGTAAATGATCGCCCTTACCGACGCATTGTGGAACTGCCGCATCCCATTTGCCATTTACACAATTCAGAGTTGCCGTTCCACTCGCCTCAAATCCAGCAGTGCAACTGATGGTCATCTTTCCGCCCAGCGCTCGACTGCCACTGCGTTGACCATTAGCTATCTTTCCAGTACAGGGACATTTCAGAGCTGTCGATGAAAGAAAGTGAAAATGTACAGCTATTTCAATTAACGTTGTCGGATGAAAGCTTAAAGCCAAAACCGCAAGGTAGTATGGGTTAGGGTTAATAGCCATTGAATAAAAATCCCATACTGCCTTGCGGTCTTGGCTTTTCGCCTTTTTCATCCGACAACGTTAATTGAAATAGCTGTATACATATTAACTGGAGGTATTTATACTGCCAGTTATGAACTCCATGAAAGGCGAAAAACAAATAGCCCTCGAGAAGAACACTGGCAGAGTCTTAAACGCGAAATGGTCTCGTTTTGAAGTAAGCCATCTAAAATAAGCTAATACGAAAGTGTTTATATACACTGTAGAAGCGGATGTGAAAATAAAAAAAATAAAATGCGGTATTCGATATTCTATATTTTAAAAAAAGCATCATTTGTATTTTTGTATCTTCTGTAACGTGTTACTTTAAAAAAATATTAAAATAAACAAACAATTAAGTATTGTTTTGTAAATAATGTATTTGCAAGGCTCTGTAATGTGGCTAATGTAAAATTTTATAAAGGAGTAATTCTGCTGCTATTTAATAATAAAAAGTATAATTTTAATCTTGCTGCTCTTTTCTTTCACCGAAGAATCAGGGGACATTTTCTTTATTTACAATTTCACTTTTGATTTGTTATTTTGTTTCCTACGTAAAACAATCACAAAAGTAGAGTAGGAAATACACGCAGAAAGTGGTGAGGGAGCCCAAAAGAAACCACAACGCTTTTTACATTGAACGTCCTCAGTACAACACAATAGGCCTTAATCACGCCCCGCCATTTTGTATAGATGTGTTTTCACTCACGTGGTCTGCAGCTATGCTAATTTATTTGAACAAAACAAAGTGTTTGCATTAGAAAAGAGTTCAATCCCCACAGGACTAGCTTGGGACATCAATATGGCCGCCGTTCTATTGTTTTAGGACACCAACATGGCCGCCGTGACGTCATGTGAAAACACTCCATAAAAACAAAAGATTTTTGCCCGTCCAACCTCGTTTTGAACTTTTTCACTGCGAGGCTGGGGAGTCAACATGGCCGCCGCGTTATAAAGGCCTATATAGATCCGTACGGCTTTTGGAGTACTATACAGCTACTGAAAATATTCCCTTAAAATTACTATTTAATGATCAGTCCATCTAATTTGGGATTATTGTTAAAGTGCACCTAACCTCCAATTTTTTTTTGGCTTAATCAACTCTATGTACGTTGAAAAGTTGAATAGTTAAATATTTCTTGTTTTTAACGTCGCGTTAGTGAGTCATAGAGATCTGAATTTACAAAATGCTAATTAGATGACGTAAATTCGGGAATTTGCCATTATTTCTACGTCAATTAACAATACGCAGTATACAACGTAAGGAAAATCAATTTGAGAAATACCAAATATAAACTGTGGATAGTCAATTGATTCGTAAAAAATATTACTTGGAGGTAAAAACAAGTAGTTGTATAATAAATGATTGCCGAATTTACGTCATCTAATTAGCATTTTGTAAATTCAAATCTCTATAACTCACTAACGCGACGTTAAAAACAAGAAATATTTAACTATTCAACTTTTCAACGTACATAGAGTTGATTAAGCAAAAAAAAAAACAATTGGGGGGTTAGGTGCACTTTAAAATAGGCGAAAGAGGAGGAGTGGTTGATGTCATTACTTGGTAAGATGAAACATTTTGGTCTTTTATAGAATATATATAGGAAAATTATGTACAATTAGAAATCTCAGAAACGAGATCATAGAGAAACGCATGGAAAACTATAGAATGATAAAAAAGCCGAGAGTAGTTTTTATAGTTTCCTGTACCTGTATCGCAATGTCTCCCTTCATATCCTGCATTGCAATTACACTTATAGCCAACTGGGAGCGCCTGACACGTTCCGTGGAGTCCACATGGGTTTGAAGAACAAGCGGTGTTTGCTAAGAATGTAAAAATCATGTAAATATATGTTTACAAGGTAAAAATCATCAACTAATGCATCTTCCCCTAAGTTTTTGCTTAAACAAATGCGGAAATGTATAAATTAATAAAAATATAATGATATAATAATGAAAGACAAGCAAATAAACAAAAAAAAAACATGAAATACTTACATGGACATGTGCAAACGTAACGAACTTTAAAATCAGGGCAGCTTCGATCCGCTCGTTGGTCACTATTCAAACACGTTATTCCGCCGCTTGAGCACGTGGTCTTATTTATTTCAAGGTCAAACATGGATAATCCGTCAACAGTCTGGCAGTCGAAAGAAGTTGGACTAGCGCATGCGCCGGAGTTTGTTTCCGTATCTCCATCTCCAGTTGTTGGTGAATCGTTGTTCAACCAATTTGTCCAACACTTGTTTTCTGAAAAGTAAAAAAAGGAACAAAACAATACAAAACAAAAACAAGCAGATAAATGAATAACAACAGCAATGGAATTTTTTGACCATGTTGGCTTGTTTTTCTTTGCTTTCGTAGTTTTGCTCCATTCAACTCCCAGATTCAATCTTTGGCTCAGTTCCTTTTGAAAATGTGGTTACAATCATAAAGTGTGATGTACCAGTCAAATATATATACAAGCTGCTGGATTTTTTGGATTCAATGGTGTATTTTCGATCCGATGTTAGTTGTGTTTCTTTGTAGCCTTTTTAGCCGATTTCATGTGAGATGTTTTTTGACGCAAGGAATGGCCCTTTTATAGTTGTACAGTGGCGTCGTAGGTATCTTCCATTCATCTTGGAATTCAGACTATCCAGTCATTTGAGAACTATTTATTTTACCAGCGCGATGTTTGAACTATTACGTCACACCCATATTTTCTTGCCAACAATATGCAAATTCAATTCGATTCGTGCAGACAGAACAAGTCGACTCGCGACTTTGTCGCTCGCTTTTCGCAACTTCGTTGCGCAATCGGAGGCTTCGCAGTCGACTTGTGGCAAGTCTACCTAATATGCTAATGATTTTCTTTGTTCCAATTTGATGATTTATTAACGAGTTTGAGAATTGTTGATAAGTAATAGAGCGGTATTCAATTGAGTGTCGAAAGTAATCTCGCAATTGCTTTGGTTTTGCATTGCTTCGCTTTGTGATTGGCTAAAAAATCTCGCGCCACTTTCTCGACCAATCAGAAATAAAACCAAAAGCAATCGTAACTTGTTCACACGCGTTTTCCCGCACTTGGCGCCGGCTACATGTATTTGCTTCGAGCTCTGATTGGTTCATTGGATTGTTTAGGACTGCTGTGATTGGCCAGAGTAATTACTTTGGTTTTGGTTTTACGACACTCAAATGAAAACCGCTCTATAAATGGCCTATAGTTTTATTGTCTCACCTGTTCGAGCCACAGATGGCTTAACTTTCGTAACGCCCTGATCTGCAGGAGCATAGAAGTCAGACCAAGCGACAACATTTCCAATGAAATTGTCCGCGTGTCTTGCCATGTTTTCGATGTCCTGTGCACTTAGTTCGTAATTCCAGACATTCATCTGACTCATTTTGCCGATGAATGCTTCGTTTGCGCTGAAGTTTTGAGCGAGTTCATCTTGCTCTTGTCCGAGTACAAAGAAACCTTCCGTTGGAATAACCTAAAATAGATGTAAATTGTGTATTAGAATTAATCTACCAGCGTTCTATCACGAATGCTGTTCTCTTATTGGCTACGCTACTCACTATCTATTCTGTTGTAGAAAGTGAGTAGAGTGAGTAGCCTAATGGCGGCCGCTTCTTCGCGTTTACGAAGTGTCTGTGAAGAGTATTTTGTTGTTAAGTTTTGAACGTCTAGTACATTTATACTAAAACAATTAGATTATTTGCTCTTGGTTTCTATCGCGTGATAGTTGATGAGGGCGAAGCCCGAATCAACCATCACGCGATAGAAATCTCGAGCTCATAATCCAATTGTTAATTAGAGGTGTATTACACAAGCATAAGAGCGGAGCTCCATACTCATAGGACCTATGCCCTTCATTTTTCATGGTCATGGCTAGCGGAATTTTTCGCGGGCGCGTCTGTCCGTGTGCCGCCGTTGGGCAGGGATAGCTCGCGGGCGCGTATGACGTCGCAAAACATGCGCGTATGACGCCACACAATATCCGGAATCTTAGCAATTTTTAAACCAAAGCGAGGCTTTGTTTTTTGCGCGGCTACACGGCCGAATGCCACGTAACTTCGGTAAACTCTTTGATGCTTTGCTGCGTTTAACGGAGAAAACCATTTCAAAAAAAGGTCGTTATTTCCCTGCATTTTTTCGCGGTTTGCTACTCAAGATAGGGATACTAATAAACGGATACTCAGAAACCGCTGTAGTGGAAAACGAAGAGCTTTCAGGAATAAAATCTTGCTTCGAGGAACTTCATACCTTTTTATCAATGCGGGAAAATGTCACTTCGGATTTCAGAACTGAAGAAGCGGAGATGTAAAGAATTTCCAGCAGTCGAGGGACTTAAAGGTAAAACAAATTGCATTTTTCAATGCGAATTTATGTTGATATCAATCTGTGATTGACGTTTGCTTTGTGGTCTTGTTAGTATTGGAGAATTGTTTATAAAACATGCTCAAATTCAGTCGTGTCAGCTACGGCTGATGCGGCTTTCCTCTCCAAATATAGTTATTATTTCATCGAAGACAGCTCGGCCTCGATGCGCTATAAATGGTTCGCGTTTTGCTTTTAAACATAAACATATGGAGATTTGAATAAATTTTTTCGAAAGAAGATTGTGTTGTCCATTGTTATGTGTTTGTTCATTCATTACACAGGTTGAAAAGCGATTTTATGTAAACAAAACAAGACTTGGATTTTATAGTTCTAACTTCACTCACGTGGCCTTATGCAAATATGTTCGAGTATTTTTTGCAATTTTGATTTTCAAATCAGTTTCTCGGGCAATTTTTGATAAGCAACGTGTGTATTTTATTCGAAATTAGTCGTCATTTTGTACGGTCTAAATGTACTAAGAAGACGGTCGCGTAATTCTGTTTTTGAGATTTGCTAAAATTGAAAAAATTGCTTGGTCGTCAATCTTAATTCTTGTGCTTCCGACCTTTCACTTCAGTTACAATGTAAGTTTATCATCGGCTTTCTGTTCAGAGAGCTACGCTGTTAGGCTCAGCCTCAGCCTGTATGCCTTGTCGAAGACAGAGGATCACTCTAGTAAAGTGCGATCTTGTAGCTTGAAAAGGTTAATGTAGAATGAGTTGTAATTATCAAGCTTCCAACTCCATGTCTTGATAGTTTTGAATAGCCAACGGTTTACGCAAGCCTTAATACACTTGTAACTCCCCTGAAGAAGGCCGTGATGGCCGAAACGTAGGGCCAATAAAGCAAAATCAAGTCAAGACATGGAGTTGGAAGCTTGATAATTACAACTCATTCTATATATATATATATATATATATATATATATATATATATATATATATATATATATATATATATATATATATTACATGTATATGTATGCTACCCATTAGAATCCAAGAAACATTTTTCTTTTCCATATCATTATCTAGAACGCTCAATGCGACTGGATAAAACATGGATAAAACACATCACTTGTCCAAAATCAGATATTCGATTTTAGCTGATATCCTGCGTCCGATTTGATATCCATCGCCCGATTTTATTTGGACAATGAAAAAAACAAGTCAAATTTGAGGACTAAATTTTAATTTTTCAGGGAAGGAAAAATCGAAAATCTTGTGGAAAAGGCGGTGTCTTGAAACACCAAAACAATCCACGAAACATACTTTTATCATCGATAAAGTGTGTTTAGGAAATTAATCAGAGGGTTCTAGAAATAAATAAGGCAGGCAGCCATTTCTAATCTTGCAGTGGAAAATCGAAGTGCGGGTGCAGGTACAATCTGTTCTTCTAGGGTTATATGTTCAAAGAAGCGATACGTCTTTGTGCTGTGTTCAGGGCCTTTACAGCATAAGCGTTGTCCTCCTTTTTATGCAAACCACTCCCATTTCGCAGGTTTTGCATATAAGGTAAAGTAGCACACAAGTCAGAGGTGGCCCACACGGGCGAAGCTTAACTCGCTTTCTACAGTATGAAGCTACTACGAAGATTGCTACTCCCCCCTGGATGGGATTGTCAATGACAGGGTTACCCCCAGCATTTTGTTGCTGGTACCCATTTATACACCTGGGTGGAGAGAGGCGATGTGGAGTAAAGTTTCCACCGACCAACGCGCTAACCACAACGCCACCACCTCTCCACAGGTTTGTCATATACTGATGTGTTGTTAGACGTTTAATACATACAAACGCCCTGCCGCCAGATCACCCAACCACTTACTTTCCCCTTTTGTAGCGGCTCAGCGTCTGCACTCTGTTTGACGTTAGATCCGTCCTTGTACACTTTCCATGCGCCTGTCGAGCTCTGCCACGTGAAAGCCATGTGATGCCATTTACCGTCATTTGCAGGCACAAAAGTTGCTGCCTTCGTGCCCATGACCCAAATGTTAAAGCCGTTGTAGTCGTGAATTACAAGGGCGTTGTCCACAACGCTTCCTAAAGGCGCAGAGAAGTGACATTCACAGTTAATTTTAAAAATCTCAGCTTCATCAAAAATGAGTTGAACACCATTGGAATAAATAGGTTTACATACATACATAAACTTTATTAAAGTGTCAAAAATATTTAGCTGTAAGGCTAATTGAGGACACTATAACAAAATATATAATAATAATAATAATAATAATAATAATAATAATAATAATAAATATACATTAACATAAATTAAAAAGGCAATGTCACGGGAATGTTGCTGTTTCTTGAAAGTGTTTTTGCTTGAACACGAACTGCTCTTACTGTAGAACACTTGGACCGGGAGGGGTCCACTCTACACCCCCCCCCCCCCCGTTTCCCTCTCATATATAAGCATACCACAGTTCCTTAACAGCAATTCTTTAGAAAATTTACACCAAATGAACTGAAACAATGCTTCTTTATCACAGTATTTTTTGCTTGCCAGCCAAAGAACCCTTACGAAGTTGTATAAGCGCAGGGCTTATAAACGGCATTTAACAGAATTGTAAAATTTAATACAAGAAAGTTTGAGGTTTTCCACTTTTCACACTTTTTCCACATTTCCACTTATTAAGCAGAAAATTAAAAAATGGGTTAATGTGCTTTATATGGTTGACATGGAAATGTCACATGTCAAGATAAAAAAATCTGTCACATGAAAACGTTCAAAGTTAGCGCGGGCAATTTAAAGTGAAGAAATGATCCCCGTAGTTGCAAATATAGTGTAGTAGCTATCAGGAAAACAAATTTTAGTTTTAGGCTTGCCGTGATGATTAAATGTACTTTTTTTTGCATTTTGGTGTAATGCCTAAAATAGACAACATTGGCCTTTTAACATGCGATAAAGTAAACTACCTCCAACTTCGACAGCATATGATATTGGAGTTCCTGGATCAAGCTCACTGTTGGCTACCTTCATCCAGAAGGCAACCGTGAAAGCACTCAAAGTATCCTCACGCATCTGAACGATTGATGCTCCACGGCCCAGTTGTCGACTGAACTCCAGGTCAAAGTCAGTGGTTTGTTCTAAAATCAAATGCATTAACGCTTAAAAAGCTAATAATATACATGAAAAAATTACTCGATTCTAAGGCTAAGAGCAGTGCAGTTCAAGTGTAACACCAGTGCAAAACGTGTAACACCGGTGCAAAAAGTGTAACACCAGTGCAAATTAGAAATCGGATTTTTTTTTTGCCAAAAAAAGAAGAAAAAAAAAATTCCAAAAAAAAATTTTGGAAAAAAAAAATTCCAAACAAAAATGGATGCAATTTTTTTCATGTATAATTATTAATAAGTAATCATACGGTTTTCTCGTTCAATTTGGGATTAATTTGCGCCGAAGCGGCTCGTGCAATTTTGAGCTTTTTGAAAAACTCACTCGTGCAAATTAATCCCAAATTGAACTCGAAACCGTATGATTACCTATACAAATTGATCACAATTTCCACCACAATTTGGGCCTAGAAAAAAAAAACGGCATAGGATATAATGGGTAATTAGTTTTCATTTTATTCATAACACTTAGGGGTTTTAAGAGAATCAGTATCATAATCATAGGAACCAGGCTGTGAATCTCACATTAGTATTGAGTGTTCATAACCTTTGTCACTCCGTATGGCATGACATCTTCGGAGGATTTAAATCTTCTTTTCTATTCTTTTCACGGTTCTAACGAGATTTCCTCCTACCTCACCAAAAAAAGGAACAATTTCTTGCGAACAATTATCGGCTAAAATTTGCCCCTGTTAAGACTCGATTATATCAGTCAGTTTAAAAAAAACACAGCAGCTACACAATTGCAACTACCAATTCCAGATTGAAGTTAATGAGACTATCCTTAAATTTGGCGGCGAAATATTAAAACAAAATATAAAATCTACCCTCCTCTCTAGTGTTGGAAAAAAGTTAGCAAATTTCCACCGGTTTTCCGTGGTGCGGACTCTTATTTACCACGATTTACGTCATCACATTGTCAAAATGTTGTGGAGTCACGAGGCGCAGCCGAGTGCTGAGTCAGCAACAAATTTTGACCATGTGATGACGTAAATCGTCGTAAATAAGAGTCCACACCAAGGAAAACCGGTGGAAATCTGCTTTTTACCACAGTATTTAGAAATTGCGTGATGTTAGTGTTAGCACCGTCGTCTGCACTCTCATTACCACCCGAATCGACCAATCAGATTGCGAGATTAGCGGCAATTGCTGGAATACGAAACGTGGCTCGCGCACGGTGTAGATAATACTAGAAACCCATAATGGGTTTCTGATAATACGCTATAAAAGAGCGGTTTTCAGTTAAGTGTTGTATAACCAAAACCAAAGTAATTACTTTGAACAATCACAACGGAGGCAGTAAATCCAATGAACCAATCGGCACTCAAAGCAAATACATGCAGCCAGCGCCAAGTGCGGAAAAACCGTGTAAGACTAAATCACAATTGGTTTTGGTTGTTCTTCTGATTGATTGATAAAGTGGCGCGAGATTTTTTAGCCATTCACCGAAGCGTAGCAATGCTAAACCAAAGCAACCGCGAAATTGCTTTCGATACTCAATTGAAAACCGCTTTTTAAAAGCACCGGTAAAATGCCAAAAAGAATACACATCGACTCACTCACTCACTTATCGTCAAAGTACCTCCTCGCAAATATGGCGACCATCTTTTCAAATCACAAACACAATTCATGTCAAATCACAACTGGCTATATCATAAAGAAAGCTGCCGTAGAAAATTTCAAGTTGCATTATACATTAATATTGTCCAGGACATTCAGATACCTGTCTCGCAATTGTCTCCAGTAAATGAAGGCTTACAGTAGCAAATATAGCCATTCACTTGGTCAACGCAGTGTCCGTTGTTCTGACATGGTGAACTACTGCACTCGTTTATGTTGATGCTGCATTTTGCACCAGCAAAACCTGATGCGCAGTTGCAAACATGACCATAGCTAGTGTCAGCACAGGTTGCACCGTTCAGGCAGGAGTCTGGGAGACAGCCATTGTCATTCTTTTCGCACTGGTTACCGCTGTATCCTGTAGGACAGGCGCATGTAAAGGACAGGTTTACGACTGAGCATGTGCCGCCATTTTTACATGGGGAATTTTTGCACTCCTGGAAACGTAAATAAATAAATAAATAAATAAATAAATAGATAAATAAATAAATAAATAAATAAACAAGAAAGTAAGTAAGTAAACAAATTAAGCCACCCACAAACTAGAACGCGATCAATACCGTCATACGCTTTCATGATAAAAATTTAAAGTCACAGAAATCGAATCAGCACAGGTTAATATTGACTTGGCTTAGTCAGTATTTGCATGGCTTCGTTTCGCCGTGTTTGGTAGCATGCATACTTGTATATCAACCTCTGATTTCTTCATCGCGTAATTTGTCGAGCGAATCAAGATCACCTTATAGTTCTTGGTGTGTTTAAAAGAAATAAGAACCCTTCTTCATCTTACATTGGATTTGGTCTCACAGAATGTCCCCTCGTATCCATTAGGGCATTCACAAATGTGTCCATCTGGTGTATCCACACAGGTAGATCCACTGGCACACTTGCCGCTGGAACAGCTGCTCGACTTCACATCACAGTGCTGGCCAGTGTAGTCTGCTGGACACAGGCAAACATACCCGTTCACCTGGAGAAACAAATTAAGTCCATGGTTTAATCTTTACTGATAATTCTCCTCGTTTATACCAGGTTTGCCGCGTTTACCGCGGTTGGCTCCACTAAGGTTTCAGACATTGCATTATTTTGGAGAATCAGGAAAATCCTAGACCGTCGAACAAAGCTTGGATCCCGGTAAACCACTAGGTTTTACTTGAATTTTGTTTCAAATGATACCCCTTGTATAGATTGTTTAATTGAATGATGTTTCATAGTCATCTATACAAAAAGTTCAACGTGAAGTAGCTATGCTATTACGGCTGCTCTGTTTTGGTGTGGTGTTATTCGCTCTGATACAGAGATTCAGCATCGCCTTTACGACAATCGGCAAACGGTAAACGTGAAAAATGGCGAGGAAATTACAAAAACATGATATTTTCTGTTGTTTTCGTTTGCCGTAAGGGCGATGATTAATCTCCCTATAATTTCTTCTTCGAACGGTTACAGCAGGCAAATCATGTTTATAAAACCGAAGTCTACAAAAGACAGGAAAATCGGATGAAAAAATATATTCTTTTAAATCTCAAAAACTTCCTTTTGCTCTTGAATGAACTCATATACCTTGTCAAGGCATGTTGCTCCCTTAGCGCATGGGCTTGATACACATTCGTCTTCTTCCACCTCACAGTTAGCGCCTGTAAATCCAGGCTGGCACACACATTTGTAGCCTTCGGCGACTTCAACACACGTAGCGTCGTTGTTGCATGGGTTAGAGGCGCAATCCAGGATGTCTAAAAAAGTGATAACGAAGAAAAAATGGTTACTATTTGCCTGAAAAATTGCCCGAACATTTCAATTGCAACTCGTATTACAAATTCCAATTGGTATCTCCACAGATACTCGTCTTTTTTCTGTTGAATTAAAAACAAACTAACATAGATCTGTTTTTGGCGCTTTACCTATATTTTAAAGATACACATATAGACATTTTATGCCCCGATTCGTTTTGTCCGTGATTATAATTTGGTATGTAATGTTATTTTTATTTTCCATTTCTTTTGATCAGTTGGCATGCGTAAGTCGGGTTCTCAGTGGTCTGGCATCGACGAAACGTGACCAGTAATCCCGATCGTCTACCTCCTCAGTATTTGTTTTATCAATGTCTAATTTCTGAGCTGAGACTGAGCCGGGACTGAATGTTCTTGGCAGGTGGTTCGATACAGTTTTCTGGAGACCATACCAACATTTTTCAATCGGCTTTTAAGCGGCCTTCTCCAAGTCAGATCAACGTGAAATTTTCACCACTAACTGGTTTTGAATTGAAGTTTGGCAAGATATATTTTCTGGTAAAATCGATATTACCATGACGACGATAAACAAGAAACTTAGAAATCAGTAAAAGTGAAATTTAGCGCGTTTAAGATTTCGCATTGAAAATCCCACATAGGCATCTTAAAATATGGTATATGGCATATATATTTTACAAGAATAAAAAATTATGTATGTTTGAATTCAAATAAATCGCAATAACATTTCAAACCTTACCATTTGTGTACTGGTATTAAATTGATCGAGAGATTAACACTGGTTTTGTGAAATTATTTAATGATAATGTCAAAAAGTAGCTTGATGTTATGTTTGTAAACCTTGAAAGTTTTGTTTACTTTCTCTTTTGCGATCTTGAAAACTACCTTTTTTCCTAACATCGCTTCATGTGCAATTTTGGGGTAATTTTCGATTTTAATGGCTTTTGCAAAAATCTGAGAAACGGCTCGATGGATTTTTTTAAAACATTCACTGTGCATGCTTACCGATGTGCAAAATATTATCTGAAAGTTTCATTGGCATTGATTCACTGGAACGCCTTTAAATTTAAAGATGAAGACGACGTACGAACCGGCCGAAAAAATGGCGTTACAAATTTACTTTTTTAAGTTATTCTCAGTAATGATTTCAAATCAATGCGCACTACATTCTTCCGTGACTGAAACATTGCAATGTACGCTCGTTGATGCAAATTTCTTTGCATCTGTTTTCTTGGGGCAGTACGCAGCTCTTACAAGGTCTTCTCTGATTTGCTGAGAAAACAATAGAACAAACAACACAACAGTGGCTAACAATAGACCCTAGACCTAAAAACAATAGAGCTGCATGATGTACAGGTCCAATGAAATTAGAGGTTGTAAAGAGCTGCGTGGTATCTGGTTTTCTTTTGCGTTCCAAACGCCTGCTGTAAAAACGTTTTCAAAACGCAAAAGGGCATTTATTGCTCAAAATAATCCTAAAAAGAGACTTTAGGGAATCTGGAAAGTAGCAAGGACAGTAATAAGGTACAATCATGCTCGAATATAGATAATAATAGATGCACAGCAGATCACAACGAAAGTATAAATCACGGAGGAATGCAATGCGCATTGATTTGAAATAATTATTAAGCATAACTTTAAAAAGTAAATTTGTAACGCAATTTTTTCGGCCGGTTCGTACGTCATCTTCACCTTTAAATTTAAAGGCGTTCCAGTGAATCAATGCCAATGAAACTTTCAGATAATATTTTGCACATCGGTAAGCATGCACAGTGAATGTTTTAAAATATCCATCGAGCCGTTTCTCAGATTTTTGCAAAAGCCATTAAAATCGAAAATTACACCAAAATGGCACATGAAGCGATGTTAGGAAAAAAGGTAGTTCTCAAGATCGCAAAAGAGAAAGTAAACAAAACTTTCAAGGTTTACAAACATAACAGCAAGCTACTTTTTGACATTATCATTAAGTAATTTCACAAAACCAGTGTTAATCTCTCGATCAATTTAATACCAGTACACAAATAGTAAGGTTTGAAATGTTATTGCCATTTATTTTAATTCAAACATACATAATTTTTTTATTCTTGCAAAATATATATGCCATATACCATATTTTAAGATGCCTATGTGGGATTTTCAATGCGAAATCTTAAACGCGCTAAAATTAACTTTTACTGATTTCTAAGTTTCTTGTTTATCGTCGTCATGGTAATATCGATTTTACCAGAAAATATATCTTGCCAAACTTCAATTCAAAACCAGTTAGTGGTGAAAATTTCACTTTGATCTGACTTGGAGAAGGCCGCTTAAAAGTCGATTGAAAAATGTTGGTATGGTCTCCAGAAAACTGTATCGAACCACCTTAACTACAAAGTATCTTGTCCTGAATGAAAACAAAGAAGAATAGGCAAGTTCCACCAATTTCCTAATTGTGACGCATATTTTCTAGATAAAATGGAAAACAACCTTCAGCGTCGCAAAAATTCTAGTATTTTGGGCTCAATACTTAAGTTTGACTTAAATTTACTCCGCCCAAATCATTACATTTTAGCGGAGCACTCGCGAGCCGAGGGCTCGCTGCGTAGCCCCATACTCATAGAATCTATGGCCGTCATTTTTCATGATCATGGCCAGCGGAATCTTTCGCGGGCGGCGTCTGTCAGTGTCCGTCCGAACGTACGTTCGCGCGGCTACACAGTCGTCAGCTCGGTAAACACTTTTCCCATGTTTAGCGGAGAAGTACAGTCGTTATTTCCCTACAGTTTTTCGCGGTTTGCTACCCAAGACAGGGATACTCAGAAGCCGCTTTAAATAGTAGAAAAAGAAGAGCTTTCAGGGATAAAATCCTGCTTCGACGAACTTCGTACGTTTTAATCAATGCGGGAAGATGTTTGTTTTTATTACGTATTTCAGAACCAAAGAAGTGGAGATTTAAAGCGTTTTCAAGTTAGTGAGCGACTTAAAGGTAAAACAAATTACATTTTTCGATGGGAATTTATGTTGATATCAATCTGTGATTGACTTTTTCTTTGTGTCTTGTTAGTTTTAAAACGTGCTTAAATTCAGTTGTATCGATTTCTTGAATTTCATCGAAAACAGCTCGAATGCGTTATAATGGTACGCGTTTTGCTTTTAAACATAAACTTAACTTATATTTGAATAAAAGTTTTCGAAAGAAGATTGTTTTGTCCATTTTTTCGTGTTTGTTCATTCATTAAATAGATTGAAAAGCGATTTTATGTAAACAAAACAAGACTTGCATTTTATAATTCTATCTTCACTCGCGTCGCCTTATTATGCAAATAAGTTTGTGCGCCTGTTTGTGTATTTTTTGCAATTTTGATTTCCAAATCAGTTTCTCGGGCAATTTTTGACAAACAACAAGTGTATTTTATTCGGAAAGTAGTCGTACTAGTTATTCTAGACGGAGAAAAAGTTGTTTTTGTGAACTTTTGTACGGTCTAAATGTACTTTGCAGACGGTCGCGTAATACTGTTTTTGAGAATTGCTAAAATTGAAAAATAGCTCGGTCGTCAATCTTAATTCTTCTGCTTCCGACCTTTCACCTAAGTTAAGCTTATCAGCGGCTTTCTTTTCAAAGTGTGACGCTCTGTTAGGCTCAGCCTATCTATATATATTATTTTATTGTCATTTACCTCATTGTAAAAATAATTAAACTAAATAAAGACGTTCTTAAAAGGACACTGTCCCGGCTGAAATATCGTGTTTTTCATAATTATGGAGAGGAGCTTGCCTTAAGCTCACTTTACTATCTTGGAATTGGAAGAAAAATTCGCCAAAAGTGATGAAAGCAATAAAACATATTAGAGCAGTTTTCATTTGAGTGTCGTAAAACCAAAACCAAAGTAATTACTCTGACCAATCACAGCAGTCGTAAACAATCCAACGAACCAATCAGAGCTCGAAGCAATTACATGTCGGCGGCGCCAAGCGCGGGAAAACGCGTGCGAGCAAGTCACGATTGGTTTTGGTTTTACTTCTGATTGGTCGAGAAAGTGACACGAGATTTTTTAGCCAATCACAAAGCGTAGCAATGCAAAACCAAAGCAACTGTGTAGTTACTTTTCAAACTCAATTGAAAACTGCTCTAAGGAGACAAATTAACGGCAAAAAAAGTCAAAATTCCACAAGAATGGTAATTATCATTTCTTGACCGCCTGTCGCGAAATCAAATTTGATGAACTGTAATCTACTTCCATCCTTGTAATCCTGTATTTTATCTCCAAACTGCTTCTGTTTCGCTCTATAGAATCTTTTTATCCAATTTAGTCGTATATTTGGTGGTATTTGGCGATATGACGTAGAAATAAGGTAAGCGAAATATTGTTATTTCGGCGGATAGTGTCACTTCTCTATACGTTTATATAATTACGGATACTTTGAAAGGATACGTAGTGTAGTAATTACAGTAGTATTAGATGTAATATATCAAATACGAGGAAACCGAGATTATTGCGGGAAGATGCCAGGCAGAAGTGCCGTCTCTTTAGTATATTTATTGCCACTTACCGATACATTGGCTCAAGGATGACGCTCCTTCTCCGTAAGTTGATTTGCTCCCTCCACAAAGAAGGCAGGAAGTTTGCTTAACGCTAGGTTGGTAGTATCCTTTGGCACAAGGCAAACAAGGTTCAACGCCGGTCTGGGAATATGTACCCGCGGCACAAGGCACTGAAACAGACAAAAATTAACCTTTAACTCCCATACAGGCCAAAAATCAAAATTCAAGAATAATCCTAAATTTCATTTTGTATAATATTGAAAAACAAATGTTGCCATGCAAAAGTACTGCCCGAAGAGGTTTCATTTGAATGGTCACACAATGGGATTTAGTCCTCAAGCTGAAAAGTTAACCGCATTTTTGGCATGTCTTCAAAATTGACTCTGGGAGTGAAAAGTTTAACTCGTTTTTTAACCTGGACGATCACACTCGGCAAAATATTTTTACTTAACTGTTCAAGGAGTCTCAAATAATCGGGATGAAATCATTGAGTAACAAAGTGATGACGTCACAAAAACTTAAATTTGTGAAATTGAGGGATTTGATGAGATATTCAGAAAGAGCATGACGGGTTTATGATGGTATAATAAATAACAACATTTACTTTCTAAACGCATGAACAACACTTACTTCCGCATTCACTTATCGATTTGGCACCTGCTGCCAAGGTCACCGATGATCCGGGACAAAGGTGGCATATTGTTTGACGTAGAAGGGACTGATAAGAATTTATAGGGCATGTTAAGCAGTTAGCGAGACCAGTAGGCGAGTATTCCCCTGGCTGACAAGCGGCTATATGAAAAATTATAAAATATCGTCATGTGTGCTGAAATGCAATAAAGTTATCGTCATCATCATCATCATCATCATCATCATCATCATCATCATCATCATCGTGAATATTGCATACTCATTAATGCCAACCAAAATATCCAGCAATTACAATTTTATTGAGCTATTTTTAAGCTGGCGTTAGATTGGTTTGTGAAGTTTATCCTCTGTGTGCTCTTAACTGAGTGTGCTCAGGATCTGCGATTTTAGTAGGTCATACACACCAGTCCGATTGCCTCTAGTATGTACACCTTGTACTACGTCAGCCATTCAATTTCTTGCTTCTAAAATGGTATTATTTACTCAAGGTCAAACAAGTGTACTTGACATTAACTGAAATCAGGCATCTTGAATCTTCGCGATTCAGTTACCTCAAACACTAAAAGTGTAAAGTTTTGAATATCTGACGGTAGGGAACTGTGCTTTATTCGCGACTGGCAAAGACATTTATTCGAAAATACAGCCAAAACTTTGCTTCTATGCAAGAATGGAAGAATGGTCTGCGATCGATGAGAATTTTAACAAAATAATGTGATGAACATGATTCTCAAATTCGCAATGATGTTACCGCTTACCGTGTAGAGATAATGGCGAAAAAAACATAACCCGCCGAAATTTGGGTTGTTTTAAAAAACAACACAATATACAGAAACAAAGTAAATGAAATTGCTAAGTGTCTATTTCTGATTTCGGCAAAGACAAAATGAAATACCCATCTTGGTAGCTCATACGCTGTTAACTGACTAAAAATAGTTTCTGATGAACATGGTACTAACAGAAGGATCCTCATCATCATCATCATCATCATCATCATCATCATCATCATCATCATCATCATCATCACAATCATTATCATCAACAGCGACTAAACAAGTATTCTGGAGCCGGATTCTCGAAGCCCTCCTAAGTTAAGACATATCCTAAGTATTGTTTCTTAACAATAGTCTATTGTCATTCCAACAATAGGCTATTGTTAACAAACAATACTTAGGATATGTCTTAACTTTGGAGGGCTTCGTGAATCCGGCCCTTGGCATTTAGCGCGGCTTTTTTCGTGTTTTGTTTTTACCAGTTTGTTAAGTTTGAAGTGCAAGTGTTTTCTTGGCAACGCCTTCACTAAACAAGGACTGTCGGTATTGAAATTTATGTTTTTTTTACTTACCTAAACATTGCGTAATGTTCTTGCTCCCAACGTTTAAGGTATATTTTTCTTGCGGACAAACGGTACACTGACCCAGTTGGCCTGTACGTCTATTATATGTATCTAGCGGGCAATCTGTACAATTTCCACTGTTGTAGCTAAAGTATGTTCCTGGTGGGCAGTTCTCTAGAAAGAAAAAAAAGAAAAGAAAGAATATTAACCTTGAAAAAGATTAAAATAAAAGGAAAACACTTTGAATCCCCGATAGGAATCGAACTTACGAGTTTCAGTAACCGGTCGAATGCCCTAACCATTGAGCTACGAGAGACTCGTGGCGAGCTAGGCCATATACTAGGTACACACACCGGTCGAATGCTCTAACCCTTGAGCTACAAGAGACTCGTGGCGAGCTAGGCCATATACTAGGTTCTCACACCGGTCGAATGCTCTAACCATTGAGCTACGAGAGACTCGTGGCGAGCTAGGCCATATACTAGGTACACACACCGGTCGAATGCTCTAACCATTGAGCTACGAGAGACTCGTGGCGAGCTAGGCCATATACTAGGTACACACACCGGTCGAATGCTCTAACCATTGAGCTACAAGAGACTCGTGGCGAGCTAGGCCATAAACTAGGTTCACACACCGGTCGAATGCTCTAACCATTGAGCTACAAGAGACTCGTGGCGAGCTAGGCCATAAACTAGGTTCACACACCGGTCGAATGCTCTAACCATTGAGCTACAAGAGACTCGTGGCGAGCTAGGCCATATACTAGGTTCACACACAGGTCGAATGCTCTAACCATTGAGCTACGAGAGACTCGTGGCGAGCTAGGCCATATACTAGGTTCACACACCGGTCGAATGCTCTAACCATTGAGCTACGAGAGACTCGTGGCGAGCTAGGCCATATACTAGGTTCACACACAGGTCGAATGCTCTAACCATTGAGCTACGAGAGACTCATGGCGAGCTAGGCCATATACTAGGTTCACATATGACATGCGTACTGCGTACCACTAGGATCAGCAATTTCGAAAGCGTCAAATGAGGTGATAGGCTCGGAAAGTCATAGCTAGGTTCGATTCCGTTCGGGGACTCAGATTATTATTTTTTTGTCCCACGCGCGTTATATGATAAACATTACCGAGCTTAAAATTTACTATTAAACACTTAATGACTGGTCCCGAGGGAAACAAAATTCACTATTTCCCGAGGGATCAGTCATTAAGTGATTTGTTATATAGCAACACAAAAACACAACACAACACAGTTTGAAAAACGGGCCGAGAACTCGAGGTAATCATCATGATAATCATCATCATCATAATAATAATAATAATAATAATAATAATAATAATAATAATAATAATAATAATAATAATAATAATAATCAGTGAAAACAGTGAAAATGTTGCCCGCTAGCGCTTTCGCAAATGTTGCCCGCTCATGGACGTTTGGCGGCAAACAGTTTGTTTGTTAGATGTCATGTGACCATTAATCAACCAATGAACGCGCGCGTTATATCGAGAAAAACTCCAGCTATATAACAACTTTCTTTATTGACCTTTTCCATTGTTAGAGCAATGGAATACAAATTTGAAACATATTTTACAATTTATAGCTTTGTGGTAATAATGCCTAGCCTTGCTGGCACGTTACTTACATGTATATTAGTGGGTTTTAATTTTCTCTGATTAGATATTTTCACATGGAGGTCCGACTGTATCTAGTCGGCAGATTAGTAAATGGATACACGGCATTTAGTCAGGGTCATGACAAGAATGAATATAGCTCCATAATCAGGTTTCTGATGAAGCATTGGGCTCGATGGCATTTACTGTTGGCGTTTACGGAAGGGGTAAAGGGAATTTGCTTTGCCGAAATCCTTATTTTGAAGTGTCCATCATTTAGCACGGATAAGCAAGGTACATGAATTACTTTAAAAACGTCAGGGAAACGCCGCAGAACCTTTGGACTACTTACGACATTTCTGGTTGTGGCCAAAATTCTGGTTGAGTCCATAAATACTGCCGTTGACGCACACGCCAGTAGTTGGTGTGTCTGTGACATTGTTCAAAGTCATAGTTTGTCCGCTACCAGCATCGATTGTCTGCATCGAAGAGGCGGTCTTCGCATTGGTAACGTTTTGTTCTAGCGAGGTCTTCGCTTGATTGAAGTCATTGTTTTGAGTTAGAACCTCCACATCCAGCTCGATGATAATGACAGACTAAAGAAAAAAACAAAAATGTCAGTGAGGAGCATTTTATTAAAATTAATGTTCATTTTTTAAAATGGTAAGATTTATAAATGGAAAAACTTAAAACTACCAAAAGCTGTATATAAAGCCCATCACATTGATTTGTTTTCCAGATTTATTTCACAGCATTTACTGGTATGTTGCATAATAAAGTTGAATGCTCACCTGAGCTTGCCGCCGCTTTCTTCTCTGCGTCTTTCCACAAGTGATCTTGATGTTCTCAAGCTTACACACGCCCTCTCGATGACAGAAATCGGAATCACCGCCTCCAAAAATCGCGTTTAATCCGGTTTGGAAATTAATTTTGGCTTGATTCTGCACATTAGGATCCGAGCAGTCTCCCACAAAATATTGCCATTCCATGCCCTTACGTGCGGCGCCTGGCACATACTCCTCTGCAAGGAAATTACCTCTTTTAGTCATTTATCCTTATTAATAGAGAATTGTCAAGCACACAACTGCAAAAATTAACGATAAAAGGCAAGTACGTTTCGGTGTCTTCATCAAGGAGCACAAGAACTATTCTTCTCAAGTTCTGTTGGCAAGCACTACCGAGACAAACATTGTACTGTTGAAAAAGTGCCAAAACAAGTTTGATTGTCTTTTGTTTGAAATGTTTCTTATTAGAGAACTGAGATCTTATCTGAATATTCAATCAGACTCAATTAGTCAATTATTATGCTAATCGTAAGTGAACATTGATATATACATACGTAAGGACAATTCAACCAATGAATTTAATATTTAATAATGGCGTCGTGAAGACACTTAAACGTCGTTGCTTTTTTATCGTTAGTTTTTACAGTTGCGATGTTAGTCATTGATCGAAATAGTAAATAATGTCCAGAAAAGCCAGTAGAATGTCTTAAAGTGTATATGACAGACATCTTTTTACTTGCTTGATGGAATCTACATGGCGTTCTGATAAGAAAATCGACAAGAGTTTTTTCGATATCGATTTTCTTTTCCGTGTTTTAGCCGTCTAAAAACGTGAAATTTCACTTCCGGTGGGTTACAAAACCGCGCAAGAAGAAAGACTGGAAATAGTCCGCTGTGACGCTGGTGTCGCAGTTCCTCGGTTCCTCACATGTTTTGGTGCGCCCTGAGGAAGAAACATGGTTCCATTGAGGTGTGTTGTCTATGGTTGTAGAAACACGCACCAAAAAACGGAGGAACTGAGAAACCGCGACATTGGCATTCTTGTATTGACGTCACAGTGGACTTTTTCCAGTCTTTCTTCTTGCGCGGCTTTGTAACCCACCGGAAGTGAAATTTCACGTTTTTAGACGGCTAAATCACGGACAAGAAAAATCGATATCGAAAAACTTTTTTCGACTTTCTTATCAGAACGCCATGTAGATTCCATCAAGCAAATAAAAAAAAATATCTGTCATATACACTTTAAAGAGAACCGGCAGTTCCTAGTGCGCATGCTTGGACTTTGTTTACATTTTTTGTTTTGATTTTGACGATGCGCAACAGACCACTCACATGACGCAAATTTCAAGCTTTGTCAGAAGCTGAATGTCTGCCATTATGGATAGAGAAGTTTGCGGAAGTAAGCTTCTATTCTACTATCGATGAGTTCAAAAGAAGCGCTGCTGAAGCAATTAAAGATCGGGCAGTTAAAGATACCATCACCAGCAGCATATTCAATGTATGCAGGGGCACCCTGGAGGCCTACTAACTATAGAAACTGTATTTTAATAACAATGGATGCTCTTGACCTTCACGACATTTATAGAAAGCGCCATCCTAAACTTAATAAATACACGTATGCATCAAAGGCTTTGAATATTAAATCAAGGATAGACTTATTTCTTATTTCAAGTAACCTCACTAAATTTGTCAAAAAAGTGGATATAAAAACATCAATTGCTCCTGACCATAATACTTTATACCTAACTATGTCGTGGTCTAAAGCACCCTCACGAGGACCGGGTTTCTGGAAATTCAATAACGAACTTCTAAAAGACGATAATTTTATTGATAAAATCCGAGAGATGTATCCGACTCTTCGCAAAAAGTTAAATTACATACAAGATAAAGGGCTGTTTTGAGAATTGCTTAAGATGGAGCTGAGAACTTTCATCATTGGTAATTCCAAACGTAAAGCTATAACACGAAGGAAAAGGGAGAGCGAAATTAAGGAACGCCTTGAGGAATTAGACATAATAATTTGTAACAGTAATGATTTACAGAATGTTGATACGCATTTAAGGGATTATGAAGAACTTAAACACGAACTTTTATCAATTTATGATAGCAGGAGTAAAGCGGCTATGTTTAGATCCAAATGTTGCTGGATCGAAAACGGAGAAAAAGCTACAAAATATTTCTTTAATTTAGAAAAGCGAAATTACAATAGGAAAACAGTCTTTGAATTATAATCAGATGATGGAGTAACAATCACTGATGAAAAGGAAACTCTACTAGCCATCGAGACTTTTTATGAAAATTTGTACAGTTCCGATATAACTGACTCACAGTGCGACTTCTTAAACTTTAGCGCCAATGTTAACATCCCCAAATTGTCTGAAGACGAACGTGACGAAATGGAAGGCGCTTTGGGGTATGACGAATGTGAGAAAATCATCCGTTCCTTTGAGAAAGAAAAATCGCCTGGTGAAGACGGTTTTACTGTTGAAGTTTATCAATCTTTTTTTGATTTGATAGGTCCGGATCTCGTGGCTAGCCTTAATTTTGGATATCATACAGGTAAATTGTCAATTTCACAGCGTAGAGGAACCATAACCCTTATTCCAAAAGAAGACGAATCTTTAACACTCCTGCAAAACTGGCGCCCGATTACACTACTAAACGTAGATTATAAAAGGCTACTGCTAAGAGACTAGAACCGTTACTTCCTAAAATAGTTCACCCTGATCAAACTGGTTTTATAAAAGGTAGATATATAGGTGAAAATATCAGGTTAATTAGTGACATATTGGATATAACTTTAAAACAAAAACTTTCCAGGCATTTTAATTTCTTTAGACTTTCGGATAGCTTTTGACACACTAGAATGGCCCTTTATGCATCGCGTATTAGAATGCTTCAATTTTGGAGAGAGCGTGAAGAGGTGGATAAAACGTTTCTATACTGACATTGAAACTGCAGTAATGAATAATGGATTTTCTACCAAATGGTTCAGACCTTCACGAGGCGTTAGACAAGGCTGTCCCCTATCTCCTTATCTTTTTATCTAAGCGGCAGAAATGCTATCCAACAAAATACGCCAGAGCCCTGATGTGAGAGGAATTTGTATCTTTGGACAGGAAATAAAACTAAATCAATTTGCTGATGATACAAATTTCTTTTGCTCAGATCTAACTTCAGTAAAAAACGCGCTGAACTTTGTAAATGAGTTTGGCAGATGTTCCGGTTTAAAATTAAATTTGAAGAAGACAAAAGCCATGTGGCTCGGAAAATGGGCCCAAAACGATACAAAAACATTACAATTGAAATGGGTCAAAAGTCCCACTAAGATCTGTAACTCTACAGATCAGCTTCTGTATTGTTATATTGTCTAACCTTTATTATTTTCAATTACATTACTTTTCCCTGCCTCGAATAGCGTTTTTGCTAATTTGCAGGGTAACTGTATTTAAGTTTATATCTCTAATAAAGTTTTGTTTGTTGTTGTTGTTGTTAGCTACTTATATCTATGATGAAACGGGCAACGACAACTTTAATTTTAATCTGAAAGTTCAGAAGTTGCAATCAAACTTAGATATGTGGAAGTCTAGGCGTTCACTTAATACGGTAAGATTTTGATTATTAAGTCCTTGGGAATCTCGCGGCTAATACATTCTTTCTCTAACACTTGTATTCCGAAGAGTATCCTCCAAATTGTAAAGGATAAGCTTTTTAAATTTCTATGGAACAACAAAAAAGATAAAATTAAGCGTGAAGGAGTATATCAAAATTATGATAAAGGTGGTTTATGTATGGTGGATATTGATTTAGCTGCGAAGTCTTTAAGATTAGGATGGATATCGAGATTACTGCAATCCGGTAAATCAAATTGGAGTGCTATTCCCAATTATTATTTTAAGAAATGCGGTGGTCTTAACTTCCTCCTAAGGTGTAATTATGAACCTAAATACTTTGAGGATTTACCAAAGTTTTATAATATTAAATTATTTCAAAGAGTTAAAATGTTTATACCAACATCAACAAGAACAAAATACTATCCTTTTTAACAACAAGAACATATTAATTGGAGGAAAGCCTATCTTTTATCGAGAATGGTTTTCCAAAGGTATAATCTCTATTGGACACCTTTTAAATGAAAACGGTAAATTTATGTCTTTTTCCGACTTCCAGACAAAATATGATTGTAGAACAAACTTCCTCCAATTTTATCAAATTATTAGTGCAATTCCTAGTCACCTTTTGATTTTAGCACAACAACAAATAGTCTCTCTACCAATCAACTGTATTAAAAATTCAACAATGTTCTCTTTGGACTCCATGACTCAAGTTGATCTAGGTAAGCTGAACCAAAAGACTACTATCAACTCCTAAATAACAAAACCCATACTGCCTATCAAACTGGAACACAGAAATGGAATAAAACTTTCCCCTCTCAATGAGAACGATTGGTGCCAGCTTTTTAAATCTATACCGAAACCGTGTCAAGAACAAAAATTACGAGAATTTCAATTTAAATTTATTCATCGGATCGTCGTCACCAGAAAGAAACTTTTTAAATTTCGTATCAAACCAAATAGTGACTGTATTTATTGTGGCGAGGAAGATTCTATAGAACACACCTTTAAATACTGCTTTTTCACTAAATCATTTATTGAAAAAACTCTTGAATGGTTTAATTATACAAATAAATGTAATTTCACCCCAAGTGAAAAGGATATATTATTTGGAATTTTTATCAATAACACCAAAACTGGAGAACTGGTGAGAAGACTGAATTACACCTTCCTGTTCATGCGGTATTATGTATATATAGTGCGAAACTCGAAGAGAAAGCTCTTTCTGTACAAGAATTCATGCGCAAAATTCTCCTAAAATATAAAATTGAAAAACTTTGTAGTTCAAATATTGTAAGTAATAGGTGACGTATTAATGTATTATTATTGTTAGTCATTGTTAAATGTTACTCCTTTTTGATTGAAATGTAATTGTACGTATTGTATATAAGTAGAGTATTGTATTATAAGTAGTGTAAGCATTGCATTGTAAGTAGTGTGAGTATTGTATTGCACGTGTTGTAAGTAGAGTATCGTTAAGTAATGTAAGCATTGTATTGTAAGTAGCGTAAATATTATATTGTAATTAAGGTGTTTCCCTCCAGTTTCCATGTAGCCGCACCGACCATTTTTAAGCGGCCGTTTAACTAACTTTCCTTTATTGAATTAGTATGAAACTTACACAAAATATTGTGCTTAGTTTGAAGTTTATATGATTGTAACAATTTTGTAAATCGGATTTAAAATTGCGGAGACAAACGAGAAACATTGAAATCACTTGAGTCTAAATTCCCAGCGATTGCGATGGCATCTAGAAAAATCAAAACTATTACGATAAACTATGACATATGGCAAACAAAATATCTAAAAATTAGAAACTTTTGTCAAGCCGATTTTGAGTAAATCAGAAAAACATTTCGAACTTGTGATTTTGCATGTGTATGGGCACATCTACAAAATCCTCAATTAAGCTTATAAAAGTTTAATTTCTCAATCTCAAATTTACGCCAAAATGTGTGTTTATAGTATGAGATGAAACTATGAAAGTTTGAAAGCGTTTCTCGTTTTATCTTTGGAGACTCGATTTTCTATAGGAAACCATAGTTTTTTGACTGAGTCCTTGATATTGTAGTTTTAGCGCTTTTCTATATATTTCAAAAACCGCGAGATAGATTTTTTTCAAACTTTTATAGTCGTTTCTTTATAATATGAACAGCATTATCTCGAAGTTTCATCTTGATTGAAACATTGCAACATGGTCAAATAAAATAATAAAGTTCACCCAAAACGCGATTGAGACTTTGTGTTTTGATTGCACGGTTGAAGGCGGGCAAAGACGCTTTAATTAATTAATTCAGGTGAAGCGCAACGCATTTCTGCGTGACCATCATGTTTTGCGGAGTAATGTTTAGGGGCTGTGTTCCACGTTATTTTTATCATTCCCACGAATTTCAGTGGGGCGTTTATTTGAAAGCAGTTTTTTTATTCGCATTTGACGTGCACTGGACACTCTCGACATTTTGAATTGTAGGGAAAAGAAAGAAGTCAACTCGATTTGCATAATTCTCAACACGCAGAAATGCGTTACACTTCATCTGAATTAATTAAAGCGTCTTTGCGACGTGCGCCTTCAACCGTGCAATCAAAGCACAACATCTCAATCGCGTTTTAGGTGAACTTTATTATTTTATTTGACCATGTTGCAATGTTTCAATCAAGATGAAACTTCGAGACAATGTTGTTCATATTATAAAGAAACGACTATAAAAGTTTAAAAAAAATCTATCTCGCGGTTTTTGAAATATGTAGAAATGTGCTAAAACTACAATATCAAGAACTCAGTCAAAAAACTACGGTTTCCTATAGAAAATCGAGTCTCCAAAACTAAAACGAGAAACGCTTTCAAACTTTCATAGTTTCATCTCATACTATAAACACACATTTTGACGTAAATTTGAGATTGAGAAATTAAACTTTTATAAGCTTAATTGAGGATTTTGTAAATGTGCTCATACAAATGCAAAATCACAAGTTCGAAATGTTTTTCTGATTAACTCAAAATCGGCTTGACAAAAGTTTCTAATTTTTAGATGTTTTGTTTGCCATATGTCATAGTTTATCGTAATAGTTTTGATTTTTCTAGATGCCATCGCAATCGCTGGGAATTTAGACTCAAGTGATTTCAGTGTTTCTCGTTTATCTCCGCAATTTTAAATCCGATTTACAAAATTGTTACACTATTATAAACTTCAAACTTTGTACAATACTTTGTGTAAGTTTCATACTAATTCAATAAAGGAAAGTTAGTTAAACGGCCGATTAAAAATGGTCGGTGCGGCTGCACGGAAACTGGAGGGAAACACCTTAAATGAGGAAATTAAAAAAAAATATATTGTAAGAACCAGAAAGCCTAAGCCTGACTAAGCCTAAGCCTGACTGGTTAGCTTTTAATTAGGGTTAGGGTTAGCAGATTATATAGTTAAATTTAGGCCTGAACAATCCACTTATGTCCAGAAGTGCACGTAACTCGGATCTTGGGCACTTCATATTACACACAATTATTTGTAATTTCCATATGACTTCATGTTTGACTAAATTGCTTGTGTTTAGGTGAGAATTAGGTCTAGGGGACACTTCATGATGTCTATCATAAAGAGCATGAATCTCATTAGCGTGCATTTCTGGACATACCTCATGCTTTCTGCAGTAAAGTGGAAGGTAAACCGACATTCCATCGTGTGAGTCTCACACAACATTGCATGCGCAGAAGAGACTGAAGGGTTCCTTTAGAAGTCGTTGTTATTTTCATTATGAGCTTTTTCGTGATAACTCATTATTATATTTACCAAAGGCAAGGACATCTATAGAAAGAGTACCTTCCAGTATTCAGCGGCAAAAGACTGGAACAGCCTACCAAGAAAAATCCCCAGTAACACTTCTTCCCACTCTTATAAATGAAACGTTTTTAAATTACTCAAAATAATCACAACTGCAGTAGTTTTTGTTATTTGGTAGTTTTTTAAAGTTTAGTAATTAGAATTATAAATTTATTTTAAATTATATAATGTAATCTGTATATGCGTTTATACAAGCCTTTTCTTTTAAATTGGCTGATTTTTTTCTTAGGATAAATAAAGTCATTATAGACCAATATCACGCTAGCATGGCACAGAAATATATTTGGTTTATTGGAAAAAAGAGCCCAGCATCACATTCGGCATATCGATATTAGTTAAACTACAAAGTTTTGTAAAGATAGCTAGCAAACTGACGAAGATATGAAATTTTGAAACTGAGCATTTTTACAAAGAAATGTATGGTGGACGGGCATAGATTGCCCGTTCAGCCTCGTTTTCGTGTTTTTCCCATACATTTCTTTGTAAAAATTAGGCCAGAGTACTAAGTTTCAAACGTTCATATCTCCGTCAGTGTAGGAGCAATCTTTACGAAACTTTACAGTTTTACTGATATTGATGTGCTCAATTTGATACTGGACTCTTTTCCCCATTAAATTAAATATATTTTCATGCCATGCTAGCGTGATATTGGTCTATTATAATTATTACTTCATCCATTATGTAAATTTCTGCTGTTCTTTTTCCACTTTCCATTATTTTCCAAAACATGAGTCGTCTAAGACATATCTCACATTAGTATATACTGAAACAGTGGATAGCATTGTTGACGCGCTGTGATTGGCTACTGAAACTCGGAATAGCAAGTGCTATTCACCTCCCAGCAATTTGCGCACGAAAATTGTAATCATTGACAGGAATAAATGAGTTAAACAGCATCATTTTCGTTTTATTATCTCACTGTTTCAGTATATACTAAAACAACTATTCACCTCAGTGTAGGCTGGTAGTGGTGGATATTATATCCACCACTACCCACCTACACTTCGGTGAATAGTTGTTAATTATTCAATTCCATTCATCTACTCCATCAAGCACGATCAATTCCATTCAGGTTCAACCGTCGTTGAATTTGTTTTAAAAAAGTATATAAAAAATTGGTAGTTCTCTAGCAACCTTTGTGGCATTTTATTATCTCACTGTTTCAGCATATACTAAAACAACTATTCACCTCAGTGTAGGTGGGTAGTGGTGGATATTTACCGAGCCGCGACTACCCACCACTACCCACCTCCACTTCGGTTCAATTCCATTCATCTACTCCATCAAGGACGATCAATTCCACTCAGGTTCAACCGTCGTTGAATTTGGATGGGATAAATAATTTTATCGAATCGTAACCCGATAAAAGGAAGATGAACCATCATTGTCCAAATGCTTCTTTTTGTACCGTCCATCGATTACCATCTGCGATCCTGTTGAAAGGGTGTTAAAGGGGTTTTCACCCTCATTACAAATTTTCAAGTGATCATTTGTCGTTCTCTTGGCTCTTTACCAAAAACGCTTATACTGCTCTACGAACAAATCAGTGTCAAACATGTTTGGGAGCAAAGCTGCAAGTCGTCAAATTAGCGAACTTTTACATGGCTGACGTTTGTATAGCTAGAAGACGGGGAAAGTTGCCTGTTAGTCGTAACAAAGGCCTGTAAATCTTTAGTCCTAAACATCGCATGGCCTTCAAATTTGAGATCTACAATAGGCGACAATATTGTTGACACATTGTCATTTTGAACTCCATTTTGTTCGGGACGAGAGGCATTTCAGCCCCACCCCCCTAATTCCCCACCCCCACCCCCCAAGACAATGTTGTGTATCGTTTCGTCAGGTCTGTCGCTACAATCCTACAACATTGGATGGGGGGACGGGGGTTAATGCGGCAGAGTGTAGTAAAAGGAAAGATACAGTGATAAATATGTCACGAAAACTGTTTTTGTTATAGAGTGTGTCAACTATTTTTGTCGCCTATTGTCCGATATACAAAAATTGTTATTTAGGCATTCATGGTAAGGCAAGGGCGCTGTCTCTTGCTTAAATTATTATTTTGGGGACTTTCTGCTATATCACACAACAGACTTTCATAGATGACCAAATTTGACGATTATTTGTAGAAATGAAATTCGCTGTGTTATAAGTAAAACACGCAAATGCGTCAAGAGCCTCACTAATGTCAAAGCGAGAAACAGATACGTAACTATATGGTATATGCGTAGCAGATGTGTTGCTTAGTTGCCAGTTGCATGTAACTGAATTTATTAGCATTTTTCAAACAAGATAAAAGATAACATGGACTTGCGAATTCCTTCTCTTTATTGCAAGTGGCAAGAACACCATTTTGTTTATTACGGAACGGCTTGCTTAACGGAAAGGAAACTGAAATGACGGTTCTTTTGAAGATCTTTCGGTTTCATGTTGAACTTTCGCAATAACAGCAAAATAAATGTCTTCTTGTGCAAAATTTCCTTAAACAAGGAAGCAGTAAAGAAGATGTCTCGAATAACCACGATTTACCACAATTTACCACGCTTTACCACGCTTTACCATGTTGAAATAAAAAAGTGCTTTAGTAATGTTCTATTGTTTACCATGGTAAATCGTGGTTAATTGTGGTAAAGCGTGGAATTTCAAAAGATAGACACATATTTCCCCTTTTAAAGGCTGATTTTATAACAGAATGAAAGATTGAACATATTTCATGTTCTAAATTCGGGTTTGATACATGAATTTTGCGAGAAATGAATAAGAATTTGTTGTAAATGCCACATCAAGTGACAGTAATTTGATATGTCACGCGCGCGTGTCACGCTGTGTTACAGCGTTGTACTCAGTCTGCAAGAAACTTTGGTAAATTTTTAAGGCGGCCTCTTCCATTGTTCGCTTTACGGTAAAATTCCCCTCTTCTTTCCTTAAAGAGAAAATCTGTCGAAGGAATGGCCGCTCTACACGGGGACTCAACTTTCTTGGCCGGCCTGGTCGCTCATTCTTGTGGTGGACTTTGTTACATTGGCCCTTTTTCAGACTTTTTAAAATCTGATTTTCTGAAGACCTTCAAACGTATCATTCGTCGATCATTTACTTCAGTCTTAACCCTTTGTATTTTCGTGCAATGCACCCAAAGGCACGAGTTTCTTCGTCAATTTTACCAGCGAAGACCATTTTGCCTCGCTTTATTCACGTGCTTAGGACTATTATAACATCCCCATAAAATTCGATAAACGGCTGCAATTAGAATGTAATTAATCAGCTATTAATGCCGTTCGCATGAATCAAAACATCGGACAGTGCAGATTAATATTTGTAATAACCGATTAATTTCCTCGCACTTTTGGGAAGAAATAGCACATTTCTTACTTCAGACAATAGGCGACAATATTGTTGACACATTGTCATTTTGAACTCCATTTTGTTCGGGACGAGAGGCATTTCAGCCCCACCCCCCTAATTCCCCACCCCCACCCCCCAAGACAATGTTGTGTATCGTTTCGTCAGGTCTGTCGCTACAATCCTACAACATTGGATGGGGGGACGGGGGTTAATGCGGCAGAGTGTAGTAAAAGGAAAGATACAGTGATAAATATGTCACGAAAACTGTTTTTGTTATAGAGTGTGTCAACTATTTTTGTCGCCTATTGTCCGATATACAAAAATTGTTATTTAGGCATTCATGGTAAGGCAAGGGCGCTGTCTCTTGCTTAAATTATTATTTTGGGGACTTTCTGCTATATCACACAACAGACTTTCATAGATGACCAAATTTGACGATTATTTGTAGAAATGAAATTCGCTGTGTTATAAGTAAAACACGCAAATGCGTCAAGAGCCTCACTAATGTCAAAGCGAGAAACAGATACGTAACTATATGGTATATGCGTAGCAGATGTGTTGCTTAGTTGCCAGTTGCATGTAACTGAATTTATTAGCATTTTTCAAACAAGATAAAAGATAACATGGACTTGCGAATTCCTTCTCTTTATTGCAAGTGGCAAGAACACCATTTTGTTTATTACGGAACGGCTTGCTTAACGGAAAGGAAACTGAAATGACGGTTCTTTTGAAGATCTTTCGGTTTCATGTTGAACTTTCGCAATAACAGCAAAATAAATGTCTTCTTGTGCAAAATTTCCTTAAACAAGGAAGCAGTAAAGAAGATGTCTCGAATAACCACGATTTACCACAATTTACCACGCTTTACCACGCTTTACCACGCTTTACCATGTTGAAATAAAAAAGTGCTTTAGTAATGTTCTATTGTTTACCATGGTAAATCGTGGTTAATTGTGGTAAAGCGTGGAATTTCAAAAGATAGACACATATTTCCCCTTTTAAAGGCTGATTTTATAACAGAATGAAAGATTGAACATATTTCATGTTCTAAATTCGGGTTTGATACATGAATTTTGCGAGAAATGAATAAGAATTTGTTGTAAATGCCACATCAAGTGACAGTAATTTGATATGTCACGCGCGCGTGTCACGCTGTGTTACAGCGTTGTACTCAGTCTGCAAGAAACTTTGGTAAATTTTTAAGGCGGCCTCTTCCATTGTTCGCTTTACGGTAAAATTCCCCTCTTCTTTCCTTAAAGAGAAAATCTGTCGAAGGAATGGCCGCTCTACACGGGGACTCAACTTTCTTGGCCGGCCTGGTCGCTCATTCTTGTGGTGGACTTTGTTACATTGGCCCTTTTTCAGACTTTTTAAAATCTGATTTTCTGAAGACCTTCAAACGTATCATTCGTCGATCATTTACTTCAGTCTTAACCCTTTGTATTTTCGTGCAATGCACCCAAAGGCACGAGTTTCTTCGTCAATTTTACCAGCGAAGACCATTTTGCCTCGCTTTATTCACGTGCTTAGGACTATTATAACATCCCCATAAAATTCGATAAACGGCTGCAATTAGAATGTAATTAATCAGCTATTAATGCCGTTCGCATGAATCAAAACATCGGACAGTGCAGATTAATATTTGTAATAACCGATTAATTTCCTCGCACTTTTGGGAAGAAATAGCACATTTCTTACTTCAGACAATAGGCGACAATATTGTTGACACATTGTCATTTTGAACTCCATTTTGTTCGGGACGAGAGGCATTTCAGCCCCACCCCCCTAATTCCCCACCCCCACCCCCCAAGACAATGTTGTGTATCGTTTCGTCAGGTCTGTCGCTACAATCCTACAACATTGGATGGGGGGACGGGGGTTAATGCGGCAGAGTGTAGTAAAAGGAAAGATACAGTGATAAATATGTCACGAAAACTGTTTTTGTTATAGAGTGTGTCAACTATTTTTGTCGCCTATTGTAGATTTGAAGTGTTCTTTCAGAAGTGGAATGAATAGATTTCTTTGAATTTAAAGAAATTGATTACTTAAAAAAAAACGTGAAGTGGGTGAGTGGGCGCTCGCAAAAGCCCAACTGATATCGTAATATTCTATTATGCTTGTCATTTACCTGTGCAGTCAGGCCAGGGCATTTCTTGTGATACGGTAGGACGAAAATCCCAAATGTACCAAGTTCCAAAACTCTGGCAGATGTAGAAAGAGGCAGGGATTCGAGCGAACTCTTTCTGTGAGTTACACTGAGGTGTACAAGCTTCTCCGCCCCAAAGATCAGAGTGGGCGCAGGATATAAGACCGTTAATTGGTGGGTCATATGGTTTGCAGTTCACAGCTACAAGAAACAAAAACAACAAAAGCGAAAACAATTAAAAGGTTTGATAAAATATGGCTGATATACAAGCGAGCTAATTGGATGGTTTGTAACTTATATGAGCAGGCTACAAGACCGTTAATTGATGGATCATTAATGGTTTTGCAGTTCATAACTACAAGAAACAAAAACAACGAAAACAATTAAAAGGTTTGATACACCATGACTGATATACAAGTAAGCTAACTGGATGGTTTTTAACTTCTATGAACAGGCTACAAGGCCGTTTATAGGTGGGTCACATGGTTTACAGTTCACAGCTACAAAAATGACTGATATAGGTCGATATACGAGTGTATTTATAAGTAGGTAACTTCTACCCAGCTGTAGGTCAGTAAATATTGTTTCAATATTCCAGTGGTAGAATGGGCGCTATGCAAAGAAGACAAACTCTGCACGGCTACCGGGTTGGGAGAGGATGGAGAGTACACAAAAAACACGATATTCTTGACGTGGAATTGCGAGTTTAAAAGGAACCTCCATTGTTATAACAAATTGACGTTAAATTGTTGGAAATGAAGTCTAAATTAATTTTTTTTCAAAAACAGGTGCAAATATAATTTTAGTGTACAAAAAATTGGATACGAATATCGCCTATTTTCGCTTTCAAATTTCCCGCGCGCCGCCATTTTGAATATTTATGAAGTGTTACGGTTGTCTAATTGTTGCATACAAAAGAACTTCGATTCTTAACAATAGCAGCAACCGTAACACGTCATAAATATTCAAAATGGCGGCGCGCGGGAAATTTAAAAGCGAAAATAGGCGATATTTATATCCATTTTATTTGTCACTAAAATTATATCTGCACCTGTTCTTAAAAAAATTTAAATTTCGACTTTATTTCCAACAATTTAACGTCAATTTGTTCTGACAATGGAGGTTTCCTTTAACCTCCTTTGTAGAAATCATTTTTAGGCTAACGCTAACTCACCCGAAACAACGATAATAAATGTGCACGACGCTATGTTTCCCACATGATCGGTAGCCGTATATTTGATCTGATGTTGACCTGTTCTGAAGTCAGAACCATTAATGGACTCGGTAAATATGGTGATCGCCAGGCCGGAGTTGTCTCTGTATGTTGGAGGCTGCCAGTAAACTTTTATGGTTGGATTGGTGTTCTGTTTCTTAACTTCTTGGTTTTGTGGACAGTAGATGACTGGTGGTTCATTATCTAAGATTAAAAAGAAGAAAAATTATAGAGGGGTATGTGCGCCTGTCCAGTGGTATCAAACCAAACTGGTATATACGCCTGAGGTTTTGCATATAAAGAGAGTCGTTCTTGTTCAAAAGATGCATTTATAAAGTAGGGAAATTTACGCTTTAGAGCTGGAAACTAGAAACATGAAGGTAACATATTCATGAATAGAGTTTGAACCTGCCAGCGCTGTGAAGGGTTAAAATGTGTTTTTAGCGGAGTAAAAAGAAAATACAAGCGTGTTTTACCAATTAGTACAAAGCATAAAGAAGAGTGATTTACTGTTTTCGAAGTGTGTTTCGTGAGACAAACAAAGGTGATGAAAGGTGAATAAAGATGATGATGATGATGATGATGATGATGAAACTTAACCCTCGGACGTACACGCAAACTTATACCCCCCCCCCCCCCCAATCGTGGTACAAGGGGGGGGGGGGGGGGGTGTTGTTGCAACCCCCCTTGGGTTTTTGCGATGTTGCATTATTTCGGAAATATTTTATATCTAACAGGTAGTCCGCGATGTGCTCTACAAGATAAGGTAAATATTATGGGTTGCAACGCTGCGGGGGTCCGTGACGTCATCCAAAATGACCGCCAAGACGACCGCCATCTTGGATTTTACTAAAAATTCAAATTTATCGCGAAAATGTGGAAATTGAAAATATTGTTTGCCAGAGTTGCAAAATAACATACAATTAAACATTTTGATGCTTTTGGTAGCATTTTATATGTTTTTTTCACTGAAAAAAGGTGAAAACACGCATTTTCATTCAAAAATGGCTTGAACACATGTTACTTATGACGTCATATCTCGTTGCCATAGCAACTGGTTGTCCCCAAACTTTACCAAAATGTGTCTTAAGGATAATTGAACAGCTACTGAAAACAGCATGTGCTAATCATAAATGGTTTGCGTTTCGCGTTTAAATTGATTCTCATTTTAAACGCGAGGTACCGGGAGAGCTTATAGACTGAGACCGAGTAGTTCCGTTTTCTTCCCGAAGAGATTTGTTTTTTCTAAATATTTTCAGTTTTTCTGTAAAATATTCAAATTGCTCATTACAACACACATCATTGATGGGAAATAAATACGTTCATTGTTCCAGTCATTTGAAACGTAATGTACAAAAAGAGATCAAAGTTGTGCGGTACGCTGCAAAGAACTGTAAGATGTAAACGGTATGAATAATGAAACATCTATTATTAAAAAACTGACTAATCCAATCTATCTTTTTGAAGTGGCACCGCTACCGCGTGGCGTGCAGTAACGTGTGGACAGTATGTAGGGGCACCCACGAATTGTTTCGCCACATGAAAAGAGATGGTTTTCTAAACGGGGTTGTAAACTGATGTTTTTCGGACCCAATATAAACTTACGCTGACGTTTTCGAGAGGGTAAACAAATGCTATTTGTGGTTCTCACAAAGTCCTAAGCTAAAAGTTTCGAAAACTCCCTCAAAAAATTTCGGATGAAAGGATTTTGTTCCTGATTGTCGGCCTGTTGAATTTTCAGCTAAGGCATCCGAGCATGATCGAAAATCGGTAGCTGATACAGACATCCCAAATAAACGGCATCAAATCATCAAAAGGAACAGAAACATGACTTTCTTAAAGTACCTGTAACCCTTAAATACATATTTTCAGAATCAACTCTACGCACATTGAATAGTTAAATGGTGAAATATTTCTTGTACTTACTTGTTTTGAACGTCGCGTTATTGAGTTATAGAGATTTGAATTAACAAAATGTTAATTAGATGACGTCAACCCGGGAAACATTTATTATACAACTACTTGTTTTCACCCGCAAGTAATATGTTTTACGAATCAATTGACTATCCACAGTTTATTTTAAGTATTTATCAAATTAATTATCTTCAATCTGTAAACTGCGGATTGTAAATTGGCGCAGAAATAATGGCAAAGTCCTGGGTTGATGTCATCTAATTAGCATTTTGTAAATTTAAATCTCTATAAGTCAATAACGCGACGTTCAAAACAAGAAATATTTTACCATTTAACTATTCAATGTGCGTACAGTTGATTCTGAAAATATGTATGTTAGGGTTATGGGCACTTTAAACACGAAGTTCCGGTATAAAAGGCTTAGCTCTTCTCCCATTTCACACCTTTTGGGTGTGAAATACAAATACGGCGTCTTTCAGTCACAAAACGTGGTTAACTTGCAAGTCCTTTAAATATATTTGCTTCAAAAATCTAATTAAACCAAGATTTTACCTAAGCCAAAAAAGAAATAGAAGTTCATAAAGACTTCTGATATAACTTTCATAAAGTTTTTCCAAATTGTGTTAGCAATGGTCTTAGTAATGACGCATGTTTTTTTGTCTTCAGTGGTTGATTGACACGGACTGGAGGTGAGGATGGCCAGGCCAGGCTCCTTTTTTACCGGAACTTCGTGTTTAAGCCTTTGGTGAACTGGGCTCGTTAGGTGCCCCTGCGTATAATGAAACATCTGTTATAAAAAAGCACTTACCAGCAACAGTGACGGTAAACACGCATGATGCCGAGTTGTTGCTCTTATCCGTAGCAGTGTAGGTGATGCGTGTAGTACCCGTGGGGAAGTCATAAGGAGATGCGATATTCACTGATTTAACGACCGTTGGTTTGGCAAGCGGATCGTGCAATTCCGAGTTGTCGCTCACCACCGGGTCACTCCAGGTCACTGTTCTTGTTGGACGTTCAGGATCAGTTCCATTATTTACATTGGCCGGGCATGTTATAGCTGGTGGTTGGTCATCTAAAAGGATACGAATGGAAGTGAAAAAAAAAAAATGAATAATTTTCTGTCATAAAAATAGGCGTGGGTTATGACATTTTCTTGCTGAAATGCTAAAAAAATTGCATTGGATTTGCACTTGGAATTGCTTTAGTTTTTTGATTCTCGGAAAACTTATTAATACTTCGTCTAGTTTAAAGAAAGATAATTTAAAGGTGACGGAAGCTTGAACCCGGTTTTATTAACGTAGAGTTTGGCCATACACCTTATTTCAAAATGGCGGCCATTTTATTGTTCTTTTATTTCCATTTAAATTAGCCCTCTTGCCCTCGTCAGCATGTACAAAATACAAAAGAATTTCAAGCAAAAATGAGGCCAAGTGGGCTAATTAAAATGCATATAAAAGAATAATAAATTGGCCGCGATTTTTTATTTATTTATTTATTTTTTTGGCCGCGATTTTAAAATAAGGTGTATGTTCTTCTTAGTTTTTAGCGAAGGATGTGTTGGTTTGTAGCAAATTTTCATTCCATCGGCTGTAAAATTTTATTTCTAATTCCGCTGACCAGTTTATTAGGCTTCGAGCCCTGGAATGCGCGCGGAGATTCTAAAGGATTTTTCAAGACTTAGAACAACCCTAAAGAACGTTAAATGTTGTTTTGAAGTGTGCCAAGTTTCGCTGCCATTTGAAAAAGTTCAATCAACCAGTTTTTGTTTCGAAAACGATAAACTAAAAATCATGTCTTTAGCGTAACACAATAAGATGACGTAATGTTTTAAATTTGTTTACTCATCAATTCTTTAACTTCTAACTATGAAAAATTAAAACCGATCTGCGGATTTCAAATGTATTTTTCAAGACTGAGGAAAACGCTACAGCATGTGTAGCCTGCGAGCAAGCTCTCGGGCTCGGGAGCATAAGCCAAATCTTGTTTCGAAGACGGTGAATTAATAAAAACATGTCTTAGCGTGCCCGACACAAATACGCATTGTTTGAAATAAGAGAGAACTGGATGACGTAATCTTTGAAATTTACATTTTATGACGCAATACGTCATCAAATTCTTCCCATTCATTCCAATTCTTTTTAATTTATCGTTTTCGAAACAAAGTTGAACGTCTGACTCCTGGTCCACTAAGTATAAACATGATAAGAAGATGTCCGACATGGTGAAGAGTACGATCCTTTCATTCAGTCATCGTTCCTGCAAATCACGTTGTTTACTATTGATAGTTCTGGAAATGAAGGCTGCACCACAATGAAGCCAGTGATTCTTCTAAGTCTTATATATACCAAAAGTGAACATTACTGATGTAAGTAGGGTTGTGGGAGACGCTGTCGTGACACTTAAGTGACGCTCTTTTGCCGGAAGTGAGAGTAGCCGGAAGTCGCTAAACAGGAAGTGTAGCGGCAAAGTTATGAACCGGAAGTGCACAAATTAGAATATGCGTGCATAAATTTGCATGCAAAATCGTGACACAAAAAATATAAATAATAATAACAAGAGGCTCCAAGCAGCCTATACTCATGCGCATGAGAGTTTTATGATATACTTTAAACATGATAAGAAAATGTCCGACATGGACAAGAGTTACTCCTTCCATTCAGTCATCGTTCCTGCAAACCACGTTGTTTACTATTGAATATTTTGTAAATGAAGGCTGTACCACAATGAAGCCAGTGATTCTTCTGAGTCTTATATATACCTAACGTGAACATTAGTAATGTAAGTAGGGTTGTAGGAGACGCTGTCGTGACACTTAAGTGACGCTGTTTTACCGGAAGTGGGAGTAGCCGGAAGTCACTAAACAGGAAGTGTAAATGGCAAAGCTATGAACCGGAAGTGCACAATTTAAAATATGCGTACATAAATTTGCATGCGAAATCGTGACACAAAAATTAAAAATAATAATAATAATAACAAGAAAAAAGGAGCCGAAACCTTACCTCACGCCGCTTCGCGCATGAGTAAAAAGAGCGTTTCGTATTCATGAGTTGGCTTATAGGAGCCTTTCATTTTCTTTAATGACTTACTGGTCACGATTTACGAAGGTGTGCCAAACACAAGAGTGTTTTAAATAATGTTTACTACATGAGTGGGTGTGTTGCATCGGCCTATACAATCACGATGCGCAGCCGAGTGAATGTATAGTGCCGATACAACACGGACGTGAATGTTGTAAACAACTTGTGAAATTCACATTCACATGTAAATAGACCTTATTCGCTTGGGCGTATTTGTTTACCCATTAGAGACCACGTGTCATTCCCCTGGGTATTATTTCTTTCGTTTCCGTTAACGCTTGGGAAGCTACATTAATATGGATGTCGTTCAGACAAAGAATTTAACTCCCAAGAGGTTTGTATTGGATAAACATTACGCCCAAGCGAATAAGGTCTGTTAGACCACTACTGGATTGTATCTGGAATGCAAATTAGATACAACCATGCACTCGTAATATAGGGCAACCATGTGATTGGAATGGCTTATTTCTATTTGTTAGTACCCTTATGAATTATTAAGTAATTTTACAATGAGATATCTAACTCCTTGATGGCATCGTCTTTGATACATTACCCAATCTTTCTCATTTGATGCACAATGATATGAAATCGAAAAAACTAGACAAACACTAAATAGACAGGAAAACGTTAAACATATCATTATCTTTCCTGAAAGAAAGGCACTCTCTGGATATTACAAGAAAAACATGTTGAGCGGAAAATACTTTCTTTCATACAGATGAAAAATATAATATACTGCAAAAATGTTGTACCATTGCAGGATGGGTAGTTTCCTTGCCACGTGCCATCTGCACCACAAGTCAAAGGACTATTTCCTGTCATGACGTAGCCTTGAACGCATTTCATGACGCATCCTCGCAGGTAGGGCTGTGGTGTTGTCACACAATCCACTGGTGTTACTGTGCCAAATGCCAGCTGTCTCAGGGCGGGGCACTTACGAGCTACAAATCAAAGAATAAACCAGTCAAATAATATGATATTTAAAATTTTATGTTTTGATCCTTTACCCTATTATAATTTATATATAGTAGCGTATAATCTGTAAAGCGTGCTTCTGTTAATTATTCATTCCTATTCGTATATTTATTTTCCGTTTACAATTTTTAGCAATTAAATCAGTAATTTTTCCTTAAGCTGTTTTTAGTTTGCAGCTGTGTCCCCGTCTTAGCCCCCCTGTGGGCACAGGCGACTGAGCCCATAGGGGAACTAGAGTGAGAATACGGCTGACTTTAATGCCTACATGCAGCTCAGATAATGTCTATGAGATGACATTTCATTTAATTTGTTTAAACGTATATTGATACAACGCTGGCTGAATTACAGTACCTTCGCAAGTGGCTTGAGTCCCTGACCATTGACCATCAGCCTGACATGATCTCACGGAGCTTCCCGTTCTATCGTATCCCACGTTACATGTAAAGGTACATTGATCATTGTATTCGTATCCCTTTCCAGTGCATGTCTTGTTCCCGTAAGCCTGGTTTGGTAGCACTGCACAAGTGATGACTGTAACAAAACATAAAACACGTCACTAATCCTTTGAGGCTTCCTCAAGGCAGCTCAGTGATGAGGCCCGATACAGGTGGACGTTGGTTATGCCTTATCCCTATAATTTCTAGGAAAGTTACCCCTTGATCCCATAATTGTTATGACAGTTATCTATTATTCATTAAAAATTATTTTGCCAGTTATCCTCACATCTTTACAACCTCCCAACAGGGCCTCTTTTATGTTAATATGTATGCGTTTTAGACTGCGAGCAGTCTCTTCCTTTTAAACTCATGAATACGCGGAGCGTTGCACGAGATATACATGTAGTATACGGTGGCAAATATGCAAATGGTCACTCGATTAATCACTGGGATGTAAAATATTTTTATTTCTCCAGCATCCAGTTGTCTAGACAGCTTCGTTTCAAACAATGCATATCATATCTCACGCTAAGATGCAGTTTTGGTCGTTTTCACTGTTTTACTCTTCAAATCTTTGACTTCACCCCAAAATCAGTATGGAAAATTAAAACCGATCTGTGGACTTCGAATGGATTTTGTAGCATTTAGAGGAAAATGTCTGCCCGTATTCACGAGATGCAGGGGCACCCAATGAACAATCTTTGGTAAAATGTATTATTTTACTCAAATAAATTAAAATAAATTATATAAAAGCATTGCCAGGTGTTCTTCTACGTTTCTGGGAAAATATATCTGTTCCTTTTTCCCAGCATAACACATAGGGAAATTCCCAGTCAGCTGGATAAAAAAATGTCTGTTTCCCAGCCAGCAATTAAAAAAAAAAATTAATAAATGAAAAAACAATGATAATAAGTTACCAAAAGAGGCTTGGGAACTAATGAAACATTAATGGAACTATTTGAAGCTTTTTGTTTATTGTTTTGTACATTTACTGCCGTCTCGAACTTAACCTGTTCGGGTATCTCTAAGTACTGCTTAAATTTGTTACTACGAAGCTGAACCCTTTTAAGCCCCAAAGTGTCCTCTGATTTTCTTCCATCCAGTCTCTTTTTGATCTGCTCAAGTTAGCCAGCACAGTTTGTCCTTGCGACTCCTTTCTCAAGCGCAAAAACGGTAATTAAAAAAATATGTACAGAATATTTTGCCAGCCAGCAAGAATTCCGCTGGGGAACAGATAAAGCGAGGAACAGATTCGTTGGGTGCCCCTGGAGATGGCTCTTAAAGACCTTTGATTCGATTTTGCTTCGGCGAGTGAAGACGGACGAACCGGATCTAATGTGACTGTTCAGATTCTACACTCCACGCTCAACACAAAAATCGCAAGTAAAGCAAATCGCTGTGAATCACATTGGATAACGACGGTAATTTATAAAGGCGATTTGAAGTCGCAGGTTAAATTGCCACTAAAACCGTCCAAAAACAGCGTTAAAATCGTTTTTGCCTCCGCTGTCTGGGAGGCTTAACCACTACCCCGATTATAATACTCGAAGAGTTCTTGTTAATACTTACTCTTACAACTTGCAGTGGTGCCACTCCAAGTTTTGTCGCTTTGGCATGTGCGAGAACTTGAACCCTCCAGATTGTAGCCGTCGTTGCACCGGAATTGACAGACGTCGGAGAACTCATTACCGCATACAGAAAGAAAACCGCCGTTTGTTGGTGCCACCAGCTTCTCACACGGCACAGCTTTAACATAGAAATAAATCACAGTTAAGGTTACACTCAAGGCGCTTGACCGTGTAGCGCATAAAGCCCCAAAATATAAGCGCCCAGTTAAAAAAAAAAAAAAAAAAAAAAAAACAGATATCAAAATTTCCCGACAAGGTTTTGGAGGCCAATGTCTGCTTAACAACCGTGGTCACACTACAGACTTTTGCCCTAGGGTGAACTTGATCATGACTTGTTGACAGTTTACCTAGGGAAACTGATATTTTTAAGTGGTATCGATTTTGCCCTAGTTAAATACCTCGGGAAAATTTTATCGTCTGGAGCTTGGATATGTCACGAGAACAACAGAGTTTCACTTGACAGCTACCCCAAGGTGATAGCTGGGGAAAATTCAAATACCAAGGTAACTAAACAATAGACGATAAGGAGCGACAATAAAGTATGTATGTATAAAATATGTATGTATGTATAGACGTTCGTCGGTGAATGCAGCTAGCGGTAATTTCGTGGAGCAGAAATGGTTGCGCGGGTAATTCGCGTTTATAATGAACATGGGTCATTTTTGCATTTAAAATGCCGTACCGCGTCTAATATTTACTCTGCCGGCAAAATCATAAATTTATGTGTTTCTCCAGTTTATAAGGTTAAATTGATAAATTGGTTTTGGTGTTTTATATTAAAATTGAACGTTTACGGGGCTTTTTGCGCGACACGGTCAGACTCCTTGATTGTAACCTCAAATCTTCGTGCAAGGTATTTAAAGTGTAGTATTGTAAATAAAAACATTTTTCAACTTTAAGGCGATTGAAAATGGACCAATTTTGTGGCTTATGAATCACGGAGATAGTAATGTTTGCTTGTCGATTTCATTTGTAAACAAGCCGGTATTTCGTTTTGCTTTTCTCAAGTCTTCCGTCTGCGATTGTTCTATACAGCGGCTTTTTTTCTTCCGAAAACAAACAAACAAACAAACAAATCTTGTACCGCTAATTATAACCACATTCCAGTAAAGGCAACATCGAACAAGATCAGTATTTGTTTTAGTCAAGCATTCAGAAAGTTTCCGGTTTCAATTTCACGAGAAAATTGCCAACGAGCAATCGATATTAGGTCGATATTAGGACTCACTACTGCGCGGTCCTGCGCATGGCATAGATAATTATCAGGCGTAGTATCGAAATCGTTTAGTTCACACATTTCTTCGTTGTTCGTTTCTTCGTTGTTCATTTCTTCATTTCTTCGTGTAGCCAGGATCTTCAATGTCAGGTGCTAACATAATATCGCGTTTCTTTCGTTTTCTTTCTTCACATATTGTAACAACAGATTTGTATTTTATGTTCTAGAAACCACCAGTATGGAAGTATGGAAAATGGTTAAGCTTATATCGCCAAGTTATATAGGTATGTGCGGCTCTAAAGGGTATGGTTTTCAAGCCGTTTTGGTCTGAAATAGTGTATAGATTTTGACCATTTTGGTCTGAAATAGGGTATGATTTGCGCACTCTGGTCTGGAATTGGGTATGGTTTTTAGAAGAAGCTACTTTTTACATCCTTGAGAAATGCGGTTTGATTAACATCTGACATAGGGTATCGATTAAAGGGTCTGGTCTGAAATAGGGTATCGAATTTTGGGTCAGGTCTGAAATAGGGTAGAGAAAATCGCATATTTTGGTCTGAAATTACGGTAAGGGTTTTAAGAAGTGTGCCGCACACCCCCACCCAAATTTTTGGGGAGTACCCCCCCTCCCCAGGGGGGTTCCTACCCTGTCAAACCGGTATGCTACAGTGTAATACGCCCGCATATTTTGTGCGTTTTCTTGCCCTAATACGGTTAAATGACGTCATAGTCGAATAATAGCCAAACGGATTCTGATTGGATAAGAAAGTGGCACGTCATTTTGTAGCCAATAACAACGCGTAGAAATGACACTCAATTGAAAACCGCTCTAATGTAAGATAGTTACGTGTGCAAGGAATGTCGCTTTTCGGGTCGCCTTCGTATCCAGTCCAGCATGTGCATTGGTCTATCAGAATGCTACCATTATCAGCCGTGGTGGAATTCTCCGGGCATGGGAGGCATTGACTTGGGGTCGCCCATTGTTTGTATGTGCCTCGGATGCAAGCTAAAGTAAAGAAAATAATAAATATGGTAATTATTATAAGCATGCACAGAATACTTTCGTTTAAAATTGACTGGAATAATAATGCAGTTATCTCCCGCTTTGCGAACATGTCTCTCTTATGGACGCTTTGTTACGGACAAGAGTTGAAATCCGGACGAATCACTACCTTATTCTGTTACGGACTCTTTCTATTACGGACACTGGTCATGAAGGCAATCGTTGTAAGCGGGAGTTAAACATTGAGTGTTTGGAAGGGGCGGTGTGTGTGTGTGTGTGTGTGTGTGTGTGTGTGTGTGTGTGTGTGTGTGTGGGGGGGGGGGGGGGGGTTGGTTGTGGGTGTGGGGGGATGGTGACTGGGGGGTTTGTGGGTGGGCAATGACAATGAGATATTTTTCTTTTATTTTAGCCAGTTTTCTTTATTGCCTCTTTAGATAGATAGATTGCCCTTAGCTTCAGGTGGAGCATAGGCCATTGACCACTTCCGTTCTCCATCGGCTTCTGTCCTGGGCAATCCTGTCTAAGGTGTTCCAAGTGTGGCCCCAGTTTCTCATTTGGGACTCTACATCCCTTCTCCAAGAGTTCCTGGGGCGACCCCTCTTTCTCTTGCCCTGGGGGTTCCAACGTAGCGCCTGCCGGGTGATGTTGTTAGCCGGTTTTCTTAAGGTGTGACCTATCCATCTCCACTTTCTCCTTGAGATCTGAGTTACGATTGGTTCCTCGCCTGCTAACTCCCACAGCCTCTCGTTCGTTACCCTGTCTGTCCAACTGATTTTTAAAATTCGCCTAAGGCACTTGTTGACGAAGGACTGTAATTTCTGGGTCATTTGCTTAGTTGTTCTCCAAGTTTCTGAGCCATAGAGGAGGATTGCTTTCACATTGGTATTGAAAATTCTAAATTTGGTTCTCCGTGAGATGAAGGGGGAGGACCACACTTTCCTCAGCGTGTTGAAAGCTACTCTGGCTTTGTTTATCCTGACCTTGATATCTTCATCGGAACCTCCTTCAATGCTGACTACACTGCCTAGGTAGACAAAAGATGTTACTTCCTCCAAGATGGTATCCCTCATTTTAACTTGTCTGTTGTTGGTGCAGTTGACCTTCATAACCTTGGTCTTGCTCACATTCGGATGCAGGCCTAACTTGATGGAATTAGCTGTTAGCCGTGCTGTTTTGTCCTGCATTTGTTGGTTGTTACTTTTACACCAGGGCGATATCATCAGCGAACTCTAGATCTTCAAGTTGCTCCAATAAGTTCCACTGGATGCCATTTCGCTGTTCTCTAGTTGTTTCCTTCATAATCCAGTCCATAGCAAGTAGAAACAAAAACGATGCCATCAAACAACCTTGCTTGACCCCAGTGTTGACCGTGAAGCTATCTGACAATCCACTAGCGTGAAGGACTTTGCAGGTCATCTTATCATAGGTGTTTTTGATGATTCGAATGAATTTCCCCGGTATGCCATAGTGTCTCATAAGGCACCAAAGAACACTTCTATCGAGGCTATCAAAAGCCTTTTCAAAGTCGATAAAATTGACGTAAAGAGAAGTGTTCCATTCAATTGACTGCTCGATGATTATCCTAAGTGTGGCTATTTGGTCGATACAGGAGTGGTCCTTCCTGAAGCCAGCCTGCCGATCTCTCAATGTAGCGTCCACAGCCCCTTGAAGACGAAGCAGGATAATTCTGTTCAGCACCTTCCCTACCGCTGACATCAAGGATATCCCTCTGTAGTTCTTGCACTCCCGGCGGTCACCTTTCTTTGGCAGTTTTACAATGTAGCTCTCATTCCAGTCCTGGGGCATCTCCTCCTCTTCCCATATCTTTCCAAACAAGCCATAGAGGATATCTGCTGATAGGTTGGGGTCAGCTTTCAGGGACTCTGGAGGTATGTTATCTGGGCCAGCTGCTTTCCCTGACTTAAGCATCTTGATGGAACGCACGATCTCTATCTTGGATGGCTTCCCGCAGTTCACATTCAGCTCAGCTGAAGCCTCCGGAATTATTGGAAGTTCTGGCGGGGGAGGTCGATTGAGGAGATCATTGAAGTATTGTGCCCACCGCTTAAGCTGCTCATCTTCCCTTGTCAAGATATTACCGTCCTTGTCCTTTACTTGGCTGCTAATCTGTTGAAATTTACCTGCCAATTTCCTGGTGGTATCATAAAGGTCCTTCATACTGCCATGTGCTGCAGCCTCTTCTGCCTTCGTCGCTAGGGTATTATAATATTCCCTTTTATCTTGTTTGATCTTACGCTTTACTTCTCTGTTTGCTGCCTCATACTTCTTGTGCGCCTCTGCCTTTTCTCTCCTAGTCCTGCTCCTGTTGTACTCTTCCTTCAGATGTTTCCTTTTGCTGATAGACCCCATGGTTCCCGGTGTAATCCATTCCTTGTGCTCAGCTGTCTTAGTCCCTAGCACTTCTGCACATGTTCTGTTGATACTCTCTTTGATGTCATTCCATTCATCCTCTATGTTTAGATCTTGTAGAGGCTGAAATCTGTTAGACAACGACAACCGGAAGCTCTGTACTGTATCACTATCCTTAAGGTAGTGCACATTGTACTTTATCCTTGGATTTCGTGGTTGGTAATTACGCTTTAGCTTCAATCTGACTCTGGCAACTAGGAGGTGATGGTCCGTGCAGCGTCTGCACCTCTCTTGACCCGTGCATCCAATAGAGATCGCCTGAACTTCTGTGAGATACATATATGATCTATTTGATTTTCTGTTATGTGGTCAGGCGATGCCCATGTTGCCTTGTGGGCTGTTTTGTGCAGGAACAAGCTTCCCCCGATGACAAGGTTGTAGTCTGTACAGAAGTCTGCGAAGCGTTCACCATTCTCGTTCATTGTCCCCAAACCATGTTTGCCCATAACCTGCTCGTATCCTCTGTTATTCTCTCCTATCTTTGCGTTGAAGTCACCCATTATCACTACAAGATCTCTATCCTTAGCTTTGTTGTCTATTTCAGTAAGGGCTCCATAGAAATTATCCTTGTCCTCCTCAGTTGAATCGTTTGTAGGAGCATAGCACTGAATGATATGTGCGGTTATCTTCTTTTGTCTGGTCCTGAACCTGGCAATGATAATTCTAGAGTTTATAGGTTCCCATGAGATCATGGCTCTGTGAGACTCTGATGTTAACATGAATGCGACACCCTCAGTGTGCGGTGCTCTGGCTTCCTGATGGCCTGAATATACGATAGTTGTGCCATCTGCCAGTTTCATCTCTTCTGATGAGGTCCAGCGTGTCTCACTCAGTCCGAGGATTGATAACTTGTACCTCTTCATCCCATCTGATGGCCTGAATATACGATAGTTGTGCCATCTGCCAGTTTCATCTCTTCTGATGAGGTCCAGCGTGTCTCACTCAGTCCGAGGATTGATAACTTGTACCTCTTCATCTCATGTGCTATGATGGTAGCACGGCCTGGTTGGAACATAGTTCTCACCTTCCACGTACCTAATAGGGTTGTTGACTTAGGAGATAGAAGAGCTATCGGCTGTGTAGGATCCTGACGGCTTTCCCTACACTGCGTCATGTGCTGTCTGTGTGACGAGCCCCTCCTCCCCAAGTCGATGGTGTAGTTGAAATTTGTCAATGATTCTGTAATCCGTTACATCCACTGCACGGGGGAGTAGCCTATGCAGCTTCACCAGAGCCCTGTTAGCCAGCATTACCTGTTTCCACCTCTCACGACGAGGACGTAGGGATGCATTCCATCACTGACTTTCATCACTTGGTTTGCAGTGAAAGACGAAAAGCTCTACAAATCTTCTAGATTTATTTTTTCGTGATTTTCAGAGTTTGTTTAAAAATAATAAGATAGAAGAGGGGGCTTAGGAATTTTAGTGAAATAAAATTAACTTCAATTATTAATTTGGAGTTTGTATCTTAGCGTGAATAGCTGTATAACTTGGTGTGTGTATGTTGTTTCCCATTTTTATCTCTTTCTTACGTCGTGCTATCACGTGTTACTTTGTAAACGTTTATCGAATGCAAATGGCTCGTATTTCTTTCAGAGAAACGTATATTTAACTTATAATAATAGCGTCCCTGACTTATGCTTCAAAATAATATAAAAACCTATGAAATTTACGTATTTTTCTGGAAGTTCTATTCTTATGGTGGCATACATAGTTAGTTATTAGGTTGTAGTTATTATCTTTTTATTCACTTTTGCATGCCTTTACAATTCAGTTGTAGTACTGCGAATTAAAGTATTTTTAATAAACTTGACACATCTATCCAGCTATCTATCTACTCATGAAAAATATTCATCTCTAAGTTGTCACTGGCGTCGCCTCCTAACGAGCCGTATTTCTCACTCCTCCATCCATTCACGTCCCCTTTTACGCACAATTAGAGAATAGTTCGTTTTAGTCAGTTCTCTAACGAAAATTAGTTTTACGTCCACCGGAATATTTCCACACGACATCGTTAAAAACTGCATGAAGGAATTAGCATTCACCAACAGCCGTTTGTTTTCTTTGAACCGAATATTTTTATCGTGTGTGCCAATTTGAATTGTTCGTATCGATACCCGGTCTTGCTCGAATTTACAATGTACTTTTCCTGACATATGACCCTGAAAGAAAGTTAAAAAAGAAACTTACGAAAGCACTGCCCCGGGGTTCCGGCACCAGAATATCCTTGTTTGCAGACACACTGATATATTCCGCTGACTGTACCGCAGGCACAGAAAGCGTTCGAGTCGCAACCATTGGCTGTAGTGCATTTGTTGTTGTTCACTGGCATAAAAATGTTGTCATGCGCATCTGTGAAAAGAGACAAGAACACGCAAAAGATAGATTATTACAACATGGCTAAGATGTTAGTAAACTAGCATTTTTTTTGCTTTAGAAACGATGCCTAAAACTTATGCCACAATGCACCGTTTCAGTTACGCATAAATGGAAAGAAAAAAGAAAAGAAAAATACAATGTAACGCTATTTAATGGTCTTCAAAGGGATTATGTCACGAGGACTGCACAGCTTGCTGTAGTTAACTAACGCGTTCACTATTTTTCTTGTCGATAAATTCAGTTTCATCGCATTTTATTTTTATTATTGCACGTTGAAGCAATTAAAAATATAAACCTCCATTCTTCCTTTACACAGTCAAACAGTTCTTGACAAACCGTAATAGCTTCTTAAAGGAAAATTTCGTGACAGTTTAATTCCGCGAATTTTGCATAGCGATATTTCACAGCACCGAATTTTCGCGAACTTAGAGAATAAATTTACGATTACAATTTTGGAAATAAATAAACGAATTTTTGCGGCTAAAGCTCGGTTTCCATATAATCGCTACGATCGCTGCGACCGCTAAAAAAAAGTTCAGCGATCGTAGCGATCATATATGGAAACCCCTCTCCATCGATCGTAGCGATCACAGCGATCACAGCGACAACGATTGCTGCGATCGCTGTGATCGTGGCGATCATAGCGATAATATGGAAACCACACTCCAGTGATCTCGGCGATCGCAGAAACAGCAAATATACCAGGATGCACTGCATACGCTCACTCATTTGAAGGTGGCTGCCAACACGAACGCTGAGAAAGGGTGCAATTTGGCCCTTTTTGTGGAAGAAGTGCACAGAAGAAGATCTCTCGAATCCAAAATCTATGGGTTCTCTGTCTTTTCCGTCGCCTTGTACGTTGAAAAACACCCATTAGTAATAAAAAAACAAGCTTCAAGTGGGAGTCGATGATTCACAGCCGCCAAGTTGAATTTCAAGAATGGCGCGAACGATTTTGTCAGTTCTAGGTCCCCTCGATCTTCATTCACTTTCTCAGCGATGGTAGCGATCGCAGCGATCATATGGAAACCGGGCTTGAACAAATGACCATATATGCGAACATTTCCTGTGATAAGTTGGCTACAACCGAGGTTATCTTGAAACTTAACGCCTGGAAAGGTACCAAAATCTCATTTCTAACCCCTGAAGGGTGCGTGGAGCATCCCCGTTACTTTAGCTTTTACAATGGAGTCCTCAACCCACACAAGAAGAAGAAGAAGAAGAAAAAGAAGAAGAAGAAGTAAATAAAAATGAAAAAGAACAATAACAATAACTAATAAAACAAACCGAGAAAAATAAAAATCGATAATTACTTAACTTTATTTTTGTCATTTATCATAAATATTTCATTCTTACATAATGCTGGATGAAGAAGAATAGTTATCCTGTGAACCATCGCACAGCCAATTAGAACTCATTATATTTAGCTCATAAAGAGCCCATTAGCTTATAAAATACTTTGGGGTAAAATTGAGCAGCAATAAATCAGTTTAAATGTGTCACGTAATCCGTCACGCTATTTCAAATAAGCCGTGAAAATAAACAAAATCAAGCCAGTTGAAAGTTATTTTTGAATTACAGATGCTCATAAGCTGATTTAATGAGACTTAACAGTGAATACAATATTTTGTGATGAGATTTTTAGTGAAGTGGGACACCAAGATGCGGCCACTCCATACACTTCTTACTAAAAATGTCTAATACTCGTTCGCCTATCTTGAACGAAGTACTCTTGCACTTCAAAATGTGGCCCACATCTGTAGTTTTAAACTCTACAATTTCATAAACATTTTGGAATCGAAAACTGCTTCTGAATTTTGATATAACGTCAGTGAAAACACTCTATTATCAATTCACCGCAATTTTCCAACTAAATTCTTCTCACTATAACAAATGATCTTCTGATATCTAGCGTTCCGTATTCGAGGAATATTGGAGAGCGCTGTTATTAGCCCCCTAAATAAATTAATTACGATTTAGGAGATTGCTTCACGAAAAAAAAAAAAAACGGGTTGCAGTGACTACCTCAGAAGTGGCTATGAATGAATTTTTTCACAAAAAATGCTGAGAATAATGGTGGATTAAGTAAAAAAAAGTCAACACATTTTTATTAACTTGAGGGATTTCAGGTGTGTGGGGTTCGTATGCCAGATACAATTCTAGTGGTAGAGGTGTGAATAAAATACTAATATTAAAACAAAAGCTCTTCAGAATTATTTTCCTTTGGTACTGCTTGTTGAGTTTTCATTATTTTACGAAATGAAATTAAGACGTTGGCCTCTTTTAGGAGTAAAAACATTATAACAGGGACTTAAGCGGTTTTTTCTTTCAGTAAGCTTCTACGAAACGTCGAAGTATGAAGCTTTTTCTGTTGCTGGGTTCCCAAGTCTCTCCCTTATTCTTCCAGTGAATCTTGAAATTTTCTTTCCAAATTTGATAGAAAAAAAACTACTTTTTAATGTTTCCATCTTGTTTTTTCCTATTGTTTTCGCCTCGGGCCTTTTTTTAATTTTCTTTCAACTGTGTTTTCTAATATAACCTCTACTTGCAGACAAGAAAACAACCCAATAATTTTGTTCCTACAATAAAGGATTAGTGTTTGTAGTTTCGTAATAGTGAAACCAATTTTACAAGTTAATTTTATTGACAATGCAACGATTCGATCACATTTTTTAAACATGTTTTCACTAAAATCGCATTACCTAATCTTCAGTGAAAAAAAAAAACAACCTGAAATAATAACTACCTGAATATTGAGGATCTTGTGATGTTATTTTTCCGTTTTTTTGGAGAAGTCATATGTTATTAAACCTCCTTGTTTTCTGCTTTACCAGACTTCAATTTTTACTCAATTCAGTCGTGTTTTAACTGTGACAATATAACAGTATATCAACCTTTTCAAAAACTTAAGGTAGGCTCATTATTATATTTTAGAGGAATTGAATCTTCCTTCTCTATTACATTCATTCTTACCTCCCCTGATGAACAACGCAAGTTCCCGGAACTTTGAGAAAGTTGAAAACTCGAGAACATGGTCATTGCTGCTCGCTAGGGCTTGCAACTGCCACAGTCTGTAACCATCCACACCAACCATGAACAGGTCTACACCAAAGGTACTCTTAAGCGTGTTCGCACTTGCTCTGGGATCCCCATAGTTCCAATATCCGTCTGTAATCATAATGGCTACTGTGTGAACGTTTAGTCTCTTGTGATCGTTGTTGATAGCGGTTTGTAAAAGATCTTTACCCCTGGTGAAGGCGTCTATCATCTTTGTTGCCCAGCCATATCGATGGACAACGTTGTTCTGGAACCAAGGTTTGAACTCGCACTTTTGGTGATCGCGTGACAAATGGTCGATATCAATGTAGTTGATATCAGTCTTCACATCACTCCCGAATGTGACGACCGCTACTCGCGTCGAATAAGGAGCGAGACTAAATTCGTTTAGGAGATTTTCGACGAACATCTTCTCGGACAGGAAGCCATAGTCGCTGACACTGGCAGATACATCCATTAAAAATAAAATATCCGATTGACTGTTGTTATATTTTGCCTTAAAATTGGAAAGGATTTGTGCTTCATTATCCAAAAGGCCCTTTACACTTGTGCTAGCGAATAGCGCAGCGAAGGCTATTAGAATCAAAGAAGTCTTCATAATTTGTTTTTCCGCCGAAAGAGACAAGTGGGTCTCAGCGGGTTAAGAAGGCAAAATATTCTCTTCGCTATATTCCTAATTACTCCAGGTAGGTCATTAATTGCTAATTAATTCAGATGTCAGGTTTACACACCTGTGATATTGATGACGCCAAATGCGATACGAAATATCTACAAACGTTTTCTCGCGCCTCAACAACAGCTGTTAAAGTGAGACCTGTTTCTCAGCTTCGAGACGGCAAAAAAGGGGAAATTCCATTTTTTAAAACAACTCTCCATAAAAAAGCTCAATTTTGCATTGACGAATAAAAATGACTAGAAAAGGAAAGGCCAAACGATTATTTTGAGGACTAATATCTATAAGAAAAATTTCTCTAGGACGATTTTCCGTTAAACCTAAAAAACAATACAAAAGGAGACATGAATATCATTCTGCAACAGGGAATAATGAAGTTCTCTTTGTTTCAAAATATATTTTGGTTTACTCATTTTGACCATTCCCCACATAAAACATACCTTAACAAAGTTAATATTGCATTATTGTGAGCAATTTTTTGTCGTATTTCATGTTTTAGAATGACAAGTTTCTTATAAAAATGTAACATTGCGTATTAAACTTTTCACGGGTTTTTGATTAGTTTGCCGAGCTGTTCACCTGTGTAATCAGAAATCAACGAGTAAAAAATCTAAGCGTTTAGAAATGGAATATTACGCATTTATGAAGAAAATTCACCGTGTTTACTACAGCTCATAATGTCCCTTTGTCCAAAAAGAATATTTTTCTGTTATTTAAGGGACGTCTTGAGTTTCAAGAAATAAAAATACGAAGAATGACATTGAGATCTCATAGAGGAAGAAATAACGATTTTCAGTACATAACTCGAAATGGCAAATTTCATTCCTTCAAGCAACTAATTAAAATTGTGTTTTCATTATCTTGTTTTTGTGTTCATTATAGTTTCCAATGCAAGTAATATAGCATGAAAAGACTTCATTCGTAGTTTCCCTTAGAAAATGAATTTGGTGTTTCTCCCATTTATCTTATATAAAATATTCATATGACCATTGGAAGAAGTAAGAATAGATAAATTTCATCCATCGTGTGGATAAAATAGGAACTTGTAGATTACATGTCTAAATTCATTAGAAATGCCTGTTAGAAGTGGAAAAAGTCTGCTTTAGCTTTTTAGGATTAAACGTTTGACTCTAAGGGGCCTTTTTTTTTCATGACGCGTCTCGTTTTTTTCACTTCGACTAATTTAGTAGAGTAATGCAGTACACAATACAATGCAAAAAACACTTCTTATTGTAATTTGCGTTTATAAACATCGATCATTTTACGTTAAAAGTGCCGTATCTCATCTAATTTTTACCCTGTCGACGAAATTATAATTTTATGCGTTGCTCTTTTTATATGCTTTAAATTGATGCATAGTTTTTGGTACGTTGTATTAAAACTGAGCGCTCTTAATTATGGGGCTTTATGTGTGTCACGGAGCGAATTGGTAGCGTAGATTATATACAGTGTAATTCGTGCGAATAAACATCGGTTATTTTGCATTTAAAATCCGTATCGCGTCTAATTTTCACTCTGTCGATGAAAAAATAATTTTATGTGTTTTTCCATTCTATAAGGTTTACATTGATGTATAGTTTTGGGCATTTTGTATAAAGACGGAGCGTTTACGGGGCTTTATGCGCGACACGGTCAAACTCCTTGAGTGTAACGGCTTGAATTTCATAGCTTAGGCTTAAAGTCTAAGGAAACTGAACTCGGCACAGAGAGCGCTTTAGAACGCACAAATACGAGCCACTTAACTTGCTGATGTCCCTGTAGCTCCTTTCAACTGACACAGTATGATCTGTTGTAATTGTGGAAAATTTAATGATAGCAAACTTAGAGAATGGATCACTAGTTATGAATTAAAGAGTTATCAGGGAGCCTTTCTAAAACTAGTTGTTCAGTGCTCTTTGCTCAAAATACATGACCTATAAAATAATTTCGAAAAATAAACGCTTTAAATTTGGCTTTGGGCCTTTCACTGCAGTGGAAAATCTTTTCTAGTCTTCGTGCTTGTAACTTTTGGATTCCGTTAATAAGACCACTCATGCTGTGGTGCTTTGAATTTTGCTATATGATGTCATGAGTCTAACTCCATTGTACTCGGGCAAGTCCATGAACAAATTATACCCCGTTCACATGTTTAAAAAACATTTAAACATGTTTAAATGTTGTTTAGTTTAAAACAGGTTTAGATAAAAAACCTCCAAACCTCCCGTAATATTTGGAGTGAAATCTCTACTAAAAGAAACTTTATTGACTTTATTACCATTCCAGGTAGTTTGAGTCATATACATTTTAAAACGTTCAAGATAGATGCTAAAAACGTAGTTAAACTAAACAACATTTAAACGTGTTTAACCGTTGGTGTGAATGGGGCATAAGATGTGAACACTCAAACGAAGACTGCTGTTTCATGTAGTTGTTTATTTTGCTTGACACCTTGGACGAAATCCTAGTTATTAAAGCGTGGTCATTCAAATGAAAGCTTCCGAGCAGTAGATTCTGTTCGTGTTTTAATATCATGCTAAGTGAAATTTTTCAGATTCAAGTTTTCTTCAGTTAAAAGAGTCTGTATCACGATATGGTTGTGTAATCTTTACACTACGCGACAAAGAGGTTAAAAACACATAAATTACAACTGCTGCACACAATATTTAGCAAAGTTCATTGAACGCTGCATACTTGACAGTCGGTCGAGACACTATCGACCGACTTATCGGTCGAGGCTACCTACAGAAAACATGATCCACAGACGGTCAAGGTGATCAAATTTGCCATAGAAGCTGTTCGCATTGAAAATATTTTATGGGTGTTTTAGCGTTTAATATTTTGTTTTTTTATGAGTGGTAAAAGGCAACAATAGTTACAACAACAAATCATGAAGTTACCACGAACAATTTAATACTATACTATTTAGTATTTTACAATAACTGTGTGAATTCCCGCACGCTGATTGGCTCATTTCTATGGTCAATAAGAGTATAGACCATGAAAAATGACGTAATAGGTAACGCAACGCGGTGAGTTTTGTCAAACTTTTGGCGCTGCGGGTTCTTCAAACAGTGAAAAATGCACTTAAAACTGGAATTCTTTAATGAGAAAAAGGCCTCACGTCAGTTTAATTTAGTTTACAATCAGCTTAACTTGCCTGGAATTAAGTGCGAAGCAAAAAGGACACTGACAACTTGTAGTTTCACGGGAAAATCTATGAACGGCGGAATCAGTAGCAGGTGCCGAAAACAACTTGGAGCAAAGATTCATCTGATTATTCGAAGATATTTCAAATTTGAAAAAGGTTAGCTTTGTAAACTGTGCTTAGTAATTTTATATTTGACCACAGGCTTCCCAAGCTCTACATCCGTGGTGTATGCGACAGCTTGTGTACATAGAGAAATGTATGGGAAAATCACAGAATCTCTAAAATTAGGTAAATAACTATCCATTTTGAAATAAAGTTTACCTACCTCAAATGTGTCGCTTACTTGTGTCTTACTTGTGTCCAAATTTGAAGCCATTCCGACGCCATTTAGCGAAGTTATTCGAAGTCGTTGTCTCCCCTTCTAAAAAGAAGGAAAGGCAGACCACTGCATCGATCGCTGGCCAGAGGTCACTGCACAAATCGCTCTCTCCTCGAAAGGAAAAGTCCCGAATCGCAATAAAACCAACAGTTTCATAGAGCCCAATAAATTTCACTCCACATACGTGCGCTTCGGCGGTCGAAAGACTCGTAAAGAACGAGATATTTTGCTTTAAATTCGCCTATTCGGCTTTCCAGATATGCTTGTGACCGACCTGGCGCAAACGGTCGTTACTCAACGACTGGTATCTGGTTTCATCCTCAACTCTGATTGGTACATTTGAACCAAGTCACGCGCTGACAACACGATCCTCCACCGGAGGGAAAGATACATTTTGTCACGAATGAAGTGTCACACTGGGGCTCCCAACGGATGTTTTCTGAAAGCTGTATTGTTCGCAAAAGACAATCACAGCCATGTTTACATATGTCGGGGAAAAACCGCGTAAATATAAATCTGACACCTCCACGTGCAGAAGAAAGCAAGATATTTGCGAGCATTCAAGAGTTTCACTCGACTTTATTCGAAAAATTTCCTTGAATTATCACAATAAGTTCGCTCCATCGTCTTACTTCTCTGCACGCATTTGCATCCAAAATGGCCTGAAGCCGCAATCATGCAAAATGTAGTTTTTGATCGACGCGATTCGGTGATCGAGCAAAATTTCCTGCGACTTCGCAGCAGCTATCTTCGTCGAAATGTCCCTCAACGCAGAGCAAGAAAAAGCGTTGCAGTTTGTGTCGGCGGATCACAACCTTTTAATTACTGGGCAGGCCGGCGTTGGAAAGTCCAAGGCTAGTAACGCTCGTCGAATGTTCAACTATTCTTCTGATGGCCGTTGTCGATTCGTACTTATTAAAGTGGTAATGTGAAATCAGCCAAAGCTTCCAACTAAATTCTTCTGTATAACGAAATTTTTTATGCGAACAGTTTCCTCTGTATATTAAGCACTTTATACATAACGAAATTTAAGCGACAAAACACTCGCATATCGTTTCGTTATGTATTTAAGCACTTTATACATAACGGAATTTAAGCGATAAAACACTCGCATAACGTTTCGTTATGTATATAAACACTTTATACATAACGAAATTTAAGCGACAAAACACTCGCATATCGTTTCGTTATGTATTTAAACACTTTATACATAACGGAATATAAGCGATAAAACACTCGCATATCGTTTCGTTATGTATATAAACACTTTATACTTAATGGAATTTAAGCGATAAAACACTCGCATATTGTTTCGTTATGTATATAAACACTTCATACTTAATGGAATTTAAGCGACAAAACACTCGCATATCGTTTCGTTATGTATGAGACAGAGCAGGGGAGCATGCGGCAGGGAGACTTCCGGACACCTAAGCGAAAACTTAGGCGGGGGGGGGGGGGGGGGGGGGGTGGTTCGCTGTCAAAAAAATATATCGCTAGCCCTGCCCGAACTACGTCAGGTTACAAACATAAGAGCCATGTGCGTAGCTTTCAACAAAACTCCTGTTACCAAAACGCTACAAGGAGATACTTGTGGCATCGGCGACTTCAGAGCGTACATTTTCTGCCCTCCTTTTTACTCAAGAACTACCTAAGGCCGGGGGGAAGGGGACCCCGTATAAAAATGACGGAGGTGCTCGTCGGAAATTTTCGAACAACAACCTAAAAGGCACCAGAATCTCGTTAAATGGGCGTGGCTAGAATTAATTTTTACCCCTAAGAGGTACCAATTCTAAAACAACACATGTCGTATTCTTTCATATTTTTTCAGCTCATACCCTAATAGGTACTGCGATAATTCTAACGGTGGTCATTTTGAATTTTAGTACCCTAAGCGGTACCAATCTACAAATTTTGACCCCTTAAAGGTACGATGAGCACCACCGTCATTTTTATATGGGATCCTCCCCCCCCCCCCCCCCCCACCCCGGGTACCTAAGAAGCAAGATCGTCTGAACAACTACATATGCATAACGAAATTTAAGCGACAAAACACTCGCATATCGTTTCGTTGTGTATATAAACACTTTATACATAACAAAATTTAAGCGACAAAACACTCGCATATCGTTTCGTTATGTATATAAACACTTTATACATAACGGAATCTAA